>CM060680.1:75609413-76151592 GCA_030686995.1 Artemisia argyi
GGATTGGGCTCACGTAGATCCAAGCCCAACAAAACTATTTATGGTCTAGATAAGGATCTTCTATCTATGGATAAAGATCCTTGGATCGGATAAGCACCATGTGTGCGAAACGTAAGGAGCACGAAACCTACAAGGATTCTGCGCCTGTATAAGGAATGTCATAATTCTCATTAAAAGGTACGATTCACAAACCCTAAACTCTTTACGAGAACCCTAAAACCGATTACTTACTCTCACGCCGGAGGATAATCGTGGGAGACAATCCCACGATAAGCCTAACGGTGTTTGTTTATTTTCTTAGTGCGCAGGTTTCAAGCATTAAGAGCTAATTGGTACGAGAGCAAGAGCCCAAACTCGGAACGCTCAACTTTTGTATCAACAAGTGGCGCCATCCGTGGGACCAACACTAAGAACTAAAGAACTAGAATAACGAAGAATAAAAACTCAAGCCAACGGACTCCGCAATTGGAGAAAACACATGACCCCCAGAGGAAGAACCAACAAGATTCGACCTCTAGGCAGGCTTCTGGGACAACCAGTACGCCTAGTCACCAAGAAACGGGACTAACCCTACCTCTCCCAGCAGTAGAATTGCCTATAAGGACTACCCAATCCACCACAGTAGTCCCAAGCGTTGAAGAACTTCAGCGCACCCTCTTCAGTACTCCCCACCAAACGACACCTATAGTGGACAACATTATGCCGCCTGGCGCACCTAACCGAGATAGGGTGCCCAATACTGAGGCAGATATTCTTGCAGCGAATGAGGACACACTTGACCTAACATTGAGTAATTTTGTATCCCAAAATTACGAAACTCTAACCGTCCTCATGCAAGAAGAAGCAAGGAGAAGGTCAAGTACGAGCCTGCAAGCCCGACTCAACTTTGGTCCTAAACGCGAAGTATCACCACCGCGCCACCTACGAGGAAGGCGCGAAAATAACGAAAGACGTACCACTATCCATGATAGGCTGGGTACTATATCTGACTCACAATATTCAGAGGAATATGAAGACGGCGAGAGGCGCACCAATGTTCATTCCAGACTTGGTAGTCGAAGGATACAAGACAGATTAGGACCTCAGCATTCACCAAGCGAAGGTTCCTCCAGGTCTGGGAGGAGAATATCCCCAAGTGAAAGCCCCTCAAGCTCTTCCTCTGAAGGAAGCCGGCGCAAGCGCCGCAAAAGAGATTACTCTTCCTCCAGTGACTCCTCAGACAACGAGGATAAGGAAACAGGACACTGGAAGTCTAGAGGAAGACGTCGCGAGGAAGAAGACGAAGACATATCGCTTCTGTGGCATCGCCAGAAAGTTGATGCCTTTACAAGGCGTATCAGCGACTACTCTGATCATAAGAAAAGGCGCATGCCCACTAATGTTAAAACATATGACGGGACGGGTGATCCTTATGATCACCTAAAACATTTCGAATTCGCCGCTACTATCGAAAATTGGCCACAACCTGTATGGTGCCATATGTTTAACTCCACGTTAGTGGGGAATGCGCGCACGTGGTTTAGCAAGCTTCCACGAAGGAGCATTGGCGGGTTTGAAGAATTGCGAAAAGCATTCCGTTTAAACTTCACCCAAAGAAAGAAGTGCGCTAAAAACCCTGTGGAACTAGCTAGAGTAAAACAGCACCAAGGGGAATCAATCAGCGCTTTTATGGAACGCTTTAAAGATAAGTGTATACACGTAAAGGCGTGTCCCGAAATCCTAAAAATCTCAGGGTTCATGAATGGGATCAATAACCCAAAACTCATTAGGAAGTTAAACGACAAGGTTCCCCAAACCTTCGATGAACTAATGAAGCGCACAAGATCCTTCATCCAAGGAGAAGCAGCTGCTGCGGACAGTAAAAAAGGCAACTCAAATTATAGGCAACAAGAACAGCCTAGGAGACAACCCAATGATCAGAGCAGCAACCGCAACAAGAATTATCGCGGTGGACGAGATAATGACAAGTATACCCCTCTCACAAAGACTCCGATGAAAATATTTGTAACAGAAGGCGCAAACTTCCCAAAACCTCCACCAATGCGCACCGCAGAGGACAAGCGTATAGGGAATGGATATTGCGAATACCACGTGATGAGACAAAAAATGAACCATTTTTAGGGGGTCATTTAAGCCGGAATTGGAATTTATTTGATCAAATATTGCCCTAAATCGTTCCTTTTGTGATTTTAGGTACTTTGGGAGTGAATTCTGGAAAAGGAAGCATTTTGGACGTTTTTGGAGCATAAAAGTGAAGAAAACGGCAAAGACTTAATTTTCCATGCTAAAAACAGTACCTAACGGCGTCAAGAAGGAAAATGTGATGGCGTCAGGAGTAAAATGCATGACGACCCAGAGAAAACGTGACGACGTCAGAAGTAGGGCATCAAGAGTTATTTAGGTAACGGCCTGAAGAAGGATTACACATGACGGCGTCAGCTCCAGATCTAGGCAGTCCGAGAACTTTATTGGCGGCGAGATGACGGCGTCAGAAATCTACTCTTGACGCCGTCACCTCACAAAATCTATATATACTTTTCTATTTTTCATTCATTAAAGGAGGAACTTGTGTGGAGAATACTAGGGTCGAACCTAATAAACCCTAGGTCGTTTGTAACAGTATTTTCAAGAGTTTTCACCCCTTGAAACCTTTCATGTTCAATTAAGATAAGTCTTATTTCAATTCATTCAATATGTCTATGTGTTGTTTGAATATATCTTATGCTTTTCTTGATTATAACATGTTAGGCTAGATCTTTTGTGTGTTTGCTTAGATGTAATGAAACCTAGATGTTGATTATAGGTTGATTTCTTGTTTATAGTTGTAATGGATGAATGATTTCAATGTTAGGCTTAAGAAAACTGGCAGATCTCCATTGTGTAACTTGCTTGAACGTCTTAAGAAACATGAAGCGATGTGTACTAGGTTTTTATGGTTGTATTTAATGCATGAGCGAATTCTAGTGATCCCATGTTAGGAGCTTCTTAGCTGGCTCGACATAGGAGTGAAGTAGGAGCTTATAGAATTGGGGAAGTAAGTACGCCACCCCATGAATTGTTTTAAGGAATACAATCCGTCATCCACGCAACTATAACAAGTAATTAACCTGTAAAAGATATCTAGCGAGTAGTGAAATCTAAGTAAACACCATTTTCCCACATATTGCTCATACAACTAGTTTAATTTAGTATATTTTCATTTTTATTATTTTATTTTGATTGCATCTTTAGTTATTGGGTTAGTTGACTAGCAACTAATTCCCCCTCACTCTTCCAAAACCCGAGATTTTACTTGTTTTTATAAAAATATAAAAAAATACAAAATGAATCATCCCTCACCTCTAGACCCAGTTTTTAGGCTTTCTAATCCTATTGACACTATTCCTGAGTTGAACGATCAATCCCCCGGTACTTGTCACTATACTATACTACAACGATCAGGTACACTGCCTGGTGGGGGTTGTAAGTTTCTCAAGATCCCTCGAGAGGTAAAGCCTGGTGCAATTCCCACGCATCAAGTTTTTGGCGCCGCAGCCCGGGGAATAGTTATTGTCTTGGTTAGGATTTCTTTTTATTAGGTCTACTTGCTAGATTCCTTTCTAGTAAGATTTTTATTTTTATTTTTAGGTTTTCTTTAGTCTATCTCATTTCTTCATGTTTTTGTTCGTAACTCTTTACCATCCGACATCATGGAAGGTGGTAACATCTTTGAACCCATCAACCCACCACAACAAGGCCACCCACAAAACCCACCACTAGCTAACCAACCTCTTAGGCCCTGAACCCTAGGAGAGTATTCCCGACCTAGCCACCAAGGCTATCGAAACACTATTGAACTCACTGGAGCCAATGTGTCTCCCTTGCGATCCGACACCATCCGGTTGGTGAAAAGCGGATGTGCATTCCATGGACTTCGTTCCGAAGATCCAAATCAACATCTCAAAGACTTCCTTAAAATCGTAGATTCTATAGACCTTGATGTTACAACTAGAGAGTCAACCCGATTACGCCTATTCCAATTCTCTCTACGTGATCAAGCTAGTCAATGGCTTGGACGTTTACCCGCGGGATCCATCACCTCATGGGATGATCACACCACTCGTTTCCTTACTCAATTTTTCCCACCGGGGAGAACTACCAAGCTTAGAAACTCTATATGAAGCATGGACTCGTTTCAAGGACTTACTCCAAAAAGTCCCTCATCATGGCATAGATATTTGGCTCCAAGTCCAAATTTTTTATGACCATATCGATATCTCCACAAGGCGAACCATTGACCAATCGGCCGGTGGCAAGCTACGTGATCTTAGTGCGGAAGAATCATGGGAACTCATAGAAGATCTTGCTCTCTATGACAACGAAAGTTGGAATGATCCCCGTGATTTGAACAAAATGGTCAAGGCAATATCTTTGCCTTCAAACAATTCTAGCACTCCCGACCGTAGGATCATGGAACTTGAGGACCAAGTCAAGTTTCTCATGAAATCTTACGAAGCTCCTAAGCCTACAAGCCAAGTGAACAAAATCACTTCTTCATGCGAATTATGTAGTGGTCCCCATGACACTCGTGATTGTGTGGAACTCCCCGGAACAGCTTTTGCGGACTACGCATCTTCACGTACCGATGAAGCGGGAGATAAGTGGTACACTTTCAAGCCCGAGCCAAACCCTTACGGTGATTCCTACAACCCCTCTTGGAAAAATCACCCAAACCTTAGGTGGAAACAAAACCAAAACAATTATTCCAATCCGCCTAATCGTTACCAACCAAACGGTCCACCCTCCAACCGTACTTTCAACAACAATCCTTCTAACAACTATGGTGGTACCAACAATCTTGAAGGATTGATGTCCAAGTTTATGGCATCTCAAGAAGCTAGCATAGCTAAGTTTGAAACCGAATTCAACCAACAACAAACGGAGATGACCAATAAGATTGACAACTTGTTGAAAGCCCTCAACAACCAAGCGTTAACTACACCTAGGAAGGACACTAGGGACGCCAATAGCGGAATCGAAACTAAGGACCCCTCATCATCTAAACACATCCACTTTGTCAATGTTGTCACCATTAAGCCAATAGATAAGGATATAGAAGAAAGTGACAATGATGAAGTTGGAGTAGAAACCGAGGCTAGGGATGAAATTAAGGAAGTTGAGGTTGATAAGGGAGAGAAGTTAGAGGAAGTAGAAAACATAGAAGAATACTTTGATAAGTTGCCCACCAAGGAAGATCGGGAATATCACAAAGATTTATTCGATGATCCCGAGACACCATATATCCTTGGTTCACCCCTTATTAAAATAGGTGATCCCTCTAACATCAACATACCATGCAACATTGGGCATATGCATGTGTGGAAAGCTTATATCGATCCTAGGTCTCCTATAAACATCATGACTAGGACTTATTATAATTGGGTAATAAAGAAACAACTTGGTTATAGGATGATACCCAATAAGAATCTAATAAGCAATTTTGTAGGAAGAGTGAAAGGATTGCACGTGATTGTTGGAAACTTCACTTATGAGACCGACTTTGTGATAGTGGAGGATACTCGTCCGGTGATAGATGATTGCCTAAGTCAAGTAGTTTTCGGAAAACCATTCGTTGAGACCTCTAAGATGAGTTACCATCCGACTCTAGGGATAGTTAGATTCAAGGAAGAGAATGATGAGATTGCTTACCAATTGCCCTATAAGATTGAACAATACCGCCTCTTACCGAACATAGAAAATGACTACAAACAAGCGGTTTACTATATGAATGATGAGGATAGACGTAGGGGAGTTGAATATGTTATGAATAAGATACTTGGTTTCTACAAAGAATGCTTGCAACTAGGTCCGAAATACAAAACCAATATAGGAGATGACCTAGAGAGTGAAACCAACAATGAGGTCTGATGAGGCGAAAAATGATCCGTTTTTAGGGGGTCATTTAAGCCGGAATTCAACTTTATTTGATTAAATATTGCCCTAAATCGTTCCTTTTGTGATTTTAGGTACTTTGGGAGTGAAATCTGGAAAAAGAAGCAATTCGGACGTTTTTGGAGCATAAAAGTGAAGAAAACGCCAAAGTCTTAATTTTCCATGCTGGGAACAGTAGGTGACGGCGTCAAGAGTAATTTCCTGACGGCGTCAAGAGCAAAAGTCCATGACGACCCAGTACAGATTTGACCGCGTCACGAGGGTAGGGCGTCAAGAGTAAAAGTCATGACGGCCTGGAAATAAGTTTGTCTTGACGGCGTCAAATGTAGATCAAGGCAGTCTGAGAATGGTTTTGGCGGCGAGGTGACGGCGGCGCAAGATTTGTCTTGACGCCGTCAGACCCTTTTCCTATATATAGTTTTCTAATTTTTTACATTAAAGGAGAGAAGTTTTGTGAGAAACCCTAAGTACGATTTTGGTGTAACTTTACAGGTTTTTCAAGGGTTCCAAACCCTTGATACCTTGCATGTTTAATCAAGATAAGTGTTCCTTTAATTCAATCAATATGTCTATGTGTTGGTTGTCTATATCTTGTTCTTGTCTTAATTCCATCATGCTAGGCTAGATCTATCTTGTGTTTGCTTAGATCTAATGAAACCTAGATGTTGATTATGTGTTGATTACTTGTTTTGGATGAATGATTTATATGTTAGGCTTAAGAAAACTGGCAGATCTCCAATTGGTAACATGCTTGAACGTCTTAAGAAACATGAACCAACGCGCACTAGGTCTTTATTGGTTGTATTTAATGCATGAGCCACTGTTTACAATCCCTATAGTTATGTTGGGCATGGTGTAGGAGGAGATAAGAGCTCATAGAATTGGGGAGTTATGTGTGCCACCCCATGAATGGTATTAAGGAATACGATCCGTCATCCATGCAATTATAACAAGTAATTAACGTGTAAAAGATGTCTAGGGAGTAGTGAAATCTAAGTAAACACATTTTCTACAATTACTGCTCACAACTTTAGTATAATTTAGTTTATTTTCATTTCTAGTATTTTATTTTGATTGTATCTTAGTATTGGGTTAGTTGAATAGCAACTAATTCCGCCCAAATCCTTCAAACCCGAGATTTTTAATTGCTTTCCATAAAATATAAAAACACAAAAATAATCATCCCTCACCTTTAGAACTAGTATTTAGGCTTTCTAATCCTAGCGACACTATTCCTAAGCTGAATGATCAATCCCCCGGTACTTGTCACTATACTATACTACAACGATCAGGTACACTACCTGGTGGGGGTTGTAAGCTTCTCGAGATCCCTCGAGAGGTAAAGCCTGTTGCGATTCCCACGCATCAAGTTTTTGGCGCCGCAGCCCGGGGAATAGTTATTGTCTAGGTTAGAATTTCTTTTTATTAGGTCTACTTGCTAGATTCCTTTCTAGTAAGATTTTATTTTTATTTTTAGTTTTTCTTTAGTCTATCTCATTTCTTTGTGCCTTTGTTCGTAACCACCCGACATCATGGACAACGGGAACATCTTTGAACCCGTCATCCCACCACAACAAAACCTACCATTAGAACCCCTTAGGCCCCGAACCTTAGGAGAGTATTCCCGACCTAGCCATCAAGGCTACCGAAACACCATTGAGCTCACCGGAGCCAATGTGACCCCCTTGCGATCAGACACCATCCGGTTGGTGCAAAGCGGATGTGCATTCCATGGATTTCGTTCCGAAGATCCAAACCAACATCTTAAGGACTTTTTCAAAATTGTAGATTCCATAGACCTAGGGGTTGAAACTAGAGAGACTACCCGATTACGCCTATTCCAATTCTCTCTACGGGATCAAGCTAGTCAATGACTTGAGCATTTACCCGCGGGATCCATCACCACATGGGATGATCTCACCACTCGTTTCCTTGCTCAATTTTTCCCACCGGGGAGAACTACTAAGTTTAGAAATGACATCTTGATGTTCCAACAACGTCAAAATGAATCTCTTTATGAAGCATGGACTCGTTTCAAGGACTTACTTCAAAAAGTCCCTCATCATGGCATAGATCTTTGGCTCCAAGTCCAAATTTTTTATGACCATATCGACATCTCCACGAGGCGAACCATTGACCAATCGGCCGGTGGTAAGCTACGTGATCTTAGTGCGGAACAATCATGGGAACTCATAGAAGATCTTGCTCTCTATGACAACAAAAGTTGGAATGATCCCCGTGACTTGAACAAAACGGTCAAGGCAATATCTTTGCCTTCGAACAATTCTAGCACTTCCGACCGTAGGATCATGGAACTTGAGGACCAAGTCAAGTTTCTCATGAAATCTTACGAAGCTCCTAAGCCTTCAAGCCAAGTGAACAAAATCACTTCTTCATGCGAATTATGTAGTGGTCCCCACGACACTCGTGATTGTGTGGAACTCCCCGGAACAGCTTTTGCGGACTACGCATCCATGCGTACCGACGAAGCGGGAGATAAGTGGTACACTTTCAAGCCTGAGCCAAACACTTACGGTGATTCATACAACCCCTCTTGGAAAAATCACCCAAACCTTAGGTGGAAACAAAAGCAACCCAATTCTTCCAACCCACATAATCGTTACCAACCAACCGGTCCACCATCCAACCGTACTTTCAACAACAATCCTTCTAACAACTATGGTAGTACCAACAATCTTGAAGGATTGATGTCAAAGTTTATGGCATCTCAAGAAGCCCGCATAGCTAGGTTCGAAACCGAATTCAACCAACAACAAACGGAGATGACCAACAAGATTGACAACTTGTTGAAAGCCCTCAACAACCAAGCGTTAATCACACCTAGGAAGGACACTAGGGACACCAATAGTGGAAACCAAATTAAGGACCCCTCATCATCCAAACATGTCCACTTTGTCAATGTTGTCACCATTAAGCCAATAGATAAGGAGATAGAAGAGAGTGACAAAGATGAAGTTAGAGTAGATGCCGAGATTAAGGATGAGAGTAGGGAAGTTGAGGTTAACAAAGAAGAGGAATTAGAGGAGGTAGAGCCTATAGAAAAGTACTTTGATAAGTTGCCCACCAAGGAAGAACGGGAATACCATAAAGATTTATTTGATAGTCCCGAGAGACCATATATCCTTGGCACCCCCCTTATCAAAATGGGAGACCCCTCTAACATTAACATCCCATGCAATATCGGGCACATGCATATATGGAAAGCTTACATCGACCCTAGGTCCCCCGTGAACATCATGACTAGGACTTATTACAATTGGGTGATGAAGAAGCAACTTAATTTTAGGATGATGCCCAACAAGAATCTGATAAGTAATTTTGCAGGAAGGGTTAAGGGACTGCATTTGATTATAGGAAATCTCACCTATGAGATCGATTTTATGATAGTTGAGGACACTCGTCCGGTGATAGATGCTTGCCTAAGCCAAATAATATTTGGAAAACCATTTGTTGAAGCCACTAGGATGAGTTATGATCCTACTTTAGGGATAGTTAGATTCAAGGAAGAGAATGATGAGGTTGCCTATCAAATGCCTTACAAGATTGAGCAATACCGCCTTCTCTCTAATTTCGAAAAAGAACACAAGCAAGCAGCTTATTATAGGAATGAGGAGGATAGACGTAGAGGAGTAGAATATGTTAAGAAAAGGATGCTTGGTTTCTATAAAGAATGCTTACAACTAGGTCCGGAATACGAAACTGGTTTAGAAGACGACCTAGAGAGTGAAACCAATGATGAGATCACGTAGTAATCCATGACCTTGAGTCTAGCTACAAGACTCGTAAATAAAGAAAATCGCTTCTTGGGAGGCAACCCATGTGTTTGTGTGATTTCTATTTTGTTTGTTTGTTATTTGCTTCCGTATGCATGCTTAGTTTTTATTGTTGGTAGATCATGTTTCTAAACTAAATAGTGGAAATACTTTACTTTGTTGTTTTGGCCTAGTTTTAACTCCACCTAAAAGTATTTTTGCAAAAGATAAGTGTAAGGGGAAACCCCAAATATGTTTTTAAGAAACACACCGATCATGATTTTCCACAATATTAAATGAACATGTGTATTCGTATTTGTTAGAGTCAAATGCTTGTATTGAGTCATAATGAAGTTTTGCAGGATTTTCCAGGAAGTAGGACCAAGTTTTTCCAGAAATTTTCCGGAAACTTAACATAAGAATTTCTGCAGGTCAATTCTGACGGCGTCAGGAGTTTACTCTTGACGGTGTCAGGTGTAAAAATCTGGAAATTTTACCGGTTTTGTTTTTCTAACGGAGTCTTATGGTTTTTGTGAATTATTAAGTTTTTTAATCTCCAGGATATCTGCAAACTTCATTCCACAAGCATTATATCTTATTTTGTTTTCTAGGATTTAGTAACTTATATAGGATGCCGCCGATTTTACGCGAGGTTGTCTTGTCTATTTTGTCAGGTTTTACAGGTTATGTATGACGAGAAGATGATTTATATTCTGGAAGGGAAGCTTTGATTGTTCATTTTCTTGGAGGAAGATTTAACCTGGCCACCTTATTATCCATACCGAGCGAATCAGGGGAGTATTTGATTTCATTCTCTTTACTTTTTCACTTTTACATTCTTTACTTGAACATTGGGGACAATGTTCATCTTAAGTGTAAGGGGAGGGTAAAAAGATGATACCTTACATATGCACTTTCGCTTGAGTTTGTTTTGTTTGATGGTAGATGTGTAATAAAACTATGAGAAATACTTGTTAGTGCAATTTTAGCGCCAAATTTAAAATTTTTAACAACATTTAGGAGTGAAACTTTAGCCATAGCAAGCGTCTCATGGATAGGAGATTGTATGACTAGCACATAACCGTATATTCAGAAAAATTTTTCACCCAAATATGTGAGGTTCGCCTTTAGATTCGATAGGAAAAGCATTCACTATTAGTGCTTATGAGTGTACCGGTAGCATTTAGATTCTAGAACTTGCGTTAGTGATGCATTCCGAGACTGCTAGTGAGACTACATTCGTGTGGTAGGATTTACTACATGATAAGAGGCATTAGGATTACCCTTGTGTTAAACCCGTATTATGATTACTTGACCATTTAAGTCATATTACTTGGCTAGTTAAGTCAACTAATTTTTCCCACACCCTTAGCGTTGTACTCATTTTTAGTACACGAAACCCCTAGTACACCCATCCGAGCCTATCTTTTCGTTTCTAACTTTAAGCATTTTACTTAAAGAAAGAATTTGTTACACCCCACTTAAATGTACAACCAAATCGCTTTAGCCTTCCGTGTATGCGCTCATTTTTAGTGCATTATTGTTATTTGTTAAACCCTAAGTTAACTTTCTAATTGATTACATGGTTGCTAAGTCGAGTCATATCCTTGTACATATTGTTTTGGGACGATTGGGACTCATGGGTAAGTACTTATTTTATGAAGTAATGGGGAAGAACATCATTTATTACCCCCATATGTACGATAATCTTAAAAGTGTTCCAAGTGTTTTAATTTTCTTAATTCGAGTCACTAGATTAGTTAATTGTAAAGTATGTAAAGATTCAAGTGTAAGGGAAATGTTCATTCCCTATGATGTTGAATTTTGGATGGTAGGGTAAGAGTGTATGCAAAAAAAAAAAAAAAAAAAAAAAAAAAAAAAAAATCAAGAAAAAGGAAAAAGAGAAAAAACATACGGACTACCATCCCGTTTCATTCTATGTTTATTTTATGTTTTTGTTATTTTTCATTTATTAGCTTAAGTCGAGTCTAGTTTTGGCTTAGCAACGCCATATTGTACATGTAATTAACCAAGAGTGTTAACTCGCCACCAGTAAAACTTCCTTTATCCAACAAAATCGTGTATTTCATATCCCTACACCTAACGTTACAACCCTTTAAAAAGACCTCTTTGATAGTTTATCCTAGGTGCTTACGCCATGTGGTGGAGGTTTGATCCTTTCCCAAGCCTATGGTAATCTATTTTGCTATGACAGGTAGTGAGAGATATCTTCCGTTTCCATATTGTAATTTACACTTTATTACACCCGAGAGATGTGAGTATCTAAACACTATTTGTGAGGTGCTTGTGTAAGACCTCCGTGCTTGTCTATTGGTCTTTAGTGGAACGATTATTTGTTGTAATTACTTTTATGTTAATGTTAAATGACCCCTAACTTGTCTTTTGAGTAGAATAAAAGCGCATTTGCTTGAGGACAAGCAAATCTCAAGTGTAAGAGTATATGATGAGGCGAAAAATGATCCGTTTTTAGGGGTTCATTTAAGCCGAAATTCAACTTTATTTGATCAAATATTGCCCTAAATCGTTCCTTTTGTGATTTTAGGTACTTTGGGAGTGAAATCTGGAAAAAGAAGCAATTCGGACGTTTTTGGAGCATAAAAGTGAAGAAAACGCCAAAGTCTTAATTTTCCATGCTGGGAACAGTAGGTGACGGCGTCAAGAGTAATTTCCTGACGGCGTCAAGAGCAAAAGTCCATGACGACCCAGTACAGATTTGACGGCGTCACGAGGGTAGGGCGTCAAGAGTAAAAGTCATGACGGCCTGGAAATAAGTTTGTCTTGACGGCGTCAAATGTAGATCAAGGCAGTCCGAGAATGGTTTTGGCGGCGAGGTGACGGCGTCACAAGATTTGTCTTGACGCAGTCAGACCCCTTTTCCTATATATAATTTTCTAATTTTTTACATTAAAGGAGAGAAGTTTTCGGAGAAACCCTAAGTACGATTTTGGTGTAACTTTACAGGTTTTTCAAGGGTTCCAAACCCTTGATACCTTGCATGTTTAATCAAGGTAAGTGTTCCTTTAATTCAATCAATATGTCTATGTGTTGGTTGTCTATATCTTGTTCTTGTCTTAATTCCATCATGCTAGGTTAGATTTATCTTGTGTTTGCTTAGATCTAATGAAACCTAGATGTTGATTATGTGTTGATTACTTGTTTATACTTGTTTTGGATGAATGATTTATATGTTAGGCTTAAGAAAACTGGCAGATCTCCAATTGGTAACATGCTTGAACGTCTTAAGAAACATGAACCAACGCGCACTAGGTCTTTATTGGTTGTATTTAATGCATGAGCCACTGTTTACAATCCCTATAGTTGTGCTGGGCATGGTATAGGAGGAGATAAGAGCTCATAGAATTGGGGAGTTACGTGTGCCACCCCATGTATGGTATTAAGGAATACGATCCGTCATCCATGCAATTATAACAAGTAATTAACGTGTAAAAGATGTCTAGGGAGTAGTGAAATCTAAGTAAACACATTTTCTCCAATTATTGCTCACAACTTTAGTATAATTTAGTTTATTTTCATTTCTAGTATTTTATTTTGATTGCATCTTAGTATTGGGTTAGTTGAATAGCAACTAATTCCGCCCAAATCCTTCAAACCCGAGATTTTTAATTGCTTTCCATAAAATATAAAAACACAAAAATAATCATCCATCACCTTTAGAACTAGTATTTAGGCTTTCTAATCCTAGCGACACTATTCCTAAGCTGAACGATCAATCCCCCGGTACTTGTCACTATACTATACTACAACGATCAGGTACACTGCCTGGTGGGGGTTGTAAGCTTCTCGAGATCACTCGAGAGGTAAAGCCTGTTGCGATTCCCACGCATCAAGGTCACATAGTAACCCATGACCTTGAGTCTAGCTACAAGACTCGTTAATAAAGAAAAGCGCTTCTTGGGAGGCAACCCATGTTTTGTGTGATTTTTAATTGTTTGATTGTTATTTGTTTCCGTATGCATGCTTTATTTTTATTGTTGGTAGATCATGTTTCAAACTAAAATGGTGAAAATACTTTATTTTGTTTATTTCGCTTAGTCTTAACTTCATCCAAAGGTATTTCGCAAAAGATAAGTGTAAGGGGAAACCCCAAATATGTTTTCAAGAAACAAAACCGATCATGATTCTCCACAATATTAAATGAACATGTATATTCGTAATTGTTAGAGTCAAATGCTTGTATCAAGTCATAATGATGTTTTGCAGGATTTTCTAGGAAGTAGGACAAAGTTTTTCCAGAAATTTTCCGGAAACTTAACATAAGAATTTCTGCAGGTCACTTCTGAAGGCGTCAGGAGGAAATTCCTGACGGCGTCACGTGTAAAATTCTGGAAATTTTACCAGTTTTATTTTTCTAACGGAATCTTAAAGTTTTTGTTAATCCTTTAGTTTTATAATCTCCAGGAAACCTGCAAACATCATTCCACAAGCATTATATCTTACTTTGCTTTCTAGGATTTGTTAGTATATATAGATTGCCGCCGATTTTACGCGAGGTTGCCTTGTTTGTTTTCTCAGGTTTAACAGGTTATGTTTGACAAGAAGATGATTTATATTCTGGAAGGGAAGCTTTGATTGTTCATTTTCTTGGAGGAAGATCTAACCTTGCTACCTTATTATCTATACCGAGCGAATTAGGGGAGTATTTGATTTCATTCTTTTTACTTATTTCACTTTTACATTCTTTACTTGAACATTGGGGACAATGTTCATCCTAAGTGTAAGGGGAGGGTAAAATGATGATACCTCATAGGAACTTCGCTTGAGTTTGTTTGTTTGATGGTAGATGTGTAATAAAACTATGAGAAATACTTGTTAGTGTAATTTTAGCGCCAAATTTAAAATTTTTTACAACATTTAGGAGTGAAACTTTAACCTTAGTAAGCGTTTCATGGATAGGAGATCGTATGACTAGCACAAAACCGTATCATTCAGAAAAATTTTTCACCCAAATATGTGATGTTCGCCTTTAGATTTGATAGGAAAAGCATTTACTATTAGTGCTTATGAGTGTGCCGGTAGCATTTAGATTCTAGAACTTGCTTTAGTAATGCATCCCGAGACCGCTAGTAAGACTACATTCGTGTAGTAGGATTTACTACATGATAAGAGGCATTAGGATCATCCTTGTGTTAAACCCGTATCATAATTACTTGACCATTTAAGTCATATTACTTGGCTAGTTAAGTCAATTAATTATTCCCACACCTTAGCGTTGTACTCATTTTTAGTACACGAAACCCCTAGTACACCCCTCCGAGCCTATCTTTTCGTTTATAACTTTAAGCATCTTACTTAAAGGAAGAATTTGTTACACCCCACTTAAATGTACACCTAAATTGCCTTAGCCTTCCGTGTATGCACTCATCTTTAGTGCATTATTGTCATTTGTTTAAACCTTTAGTTAATTATCTAATTGATTACATGGTTGCTAAGTCGAGTCATATACTTGTACATATTGTTTTGGGACGATTGGGACTCATGGGTAAAGTACTTGTGTTATGGAGTAATGGAGAAGAACATCATATTATTACCCCCATATGTACGTTAATCTTAAAAGTACTACAAGTGTTTTGATTATCTTAATACGAGTCATTAGATTAGTTTATTGTAAAGTATGTAAAAATTCAAGTGTAAGGAGAATGTTCATTCCCTATGATGTATTATTTTGGATGGTAGGGTAAGAGTGTATGCAAAAAAAAAAAAAAAAAAAAAAAAAAAAAAAAAAAAAAAAATCGAAAAAATTAAGAAAAAGAAAAAAAATAGAAAAAGAAAAGAGAAAAAACATACGGACTACCATCTCGTTTCATTCTATGTTTATTTTATGTTTTTGTTATTTTTATTTATTAGCTTAAGTCGAGTCTAGTCTTGGCTTAGCAACGCCATATTGTACATGTAATTAACCAAGATTATTAACTCGCCACCAGTAAAGACTGCCTATATCCAACAAAACCGTGTATTCCATATCCCTACACCTAACATTACAACCCTTTAAAAGACCTCTTTGATAGTTTATCCTAAGTGCTTACGCCATGTGGTGGAGGTTTGATCCTTTCCCAAGCCTATGGTAATCTAGTTTACTATGACAGGTAGTGAGAGATGTTTTCCATTTCCATATTGTGATATATACTTTATTACACCCAAGAGATGTGAGTATCTAAACACTATTTGTGAGGTGCTAGTATATGACCTCCGTGCTTATCTTTGGTCTTTAGTGGAACGATTATTTGTTGTAATTACTTTTATATTAGTGCTAAATGACCCCTAACTTGTATTTTGATTAGAATAAAAGCGCATTTGCTTGAGGACAAGCAAATCTCAAGTGTAAGGGTATATGATGAGGCGAAAAATAAACCGTTTTTAGTCGGTCATTTAAGCCGGAATTGGAATTTATTTGATCAAATATTGCCCTAAATCATTCCTTTTGTGATTTTAGGTACTTTGGGAGTGAATTCTGGAAAAGGAAGCATTTTGGACGTTTTTGGAGCATAAAAGTGAAGAAAACGGCAAAGACTTAATTTTCCATGCTGGAAACAGTACCTGACGACGTCAAGAAGGAAAATGTGACGGCGTCAGGATTAAAATGCATGACGACCCAGAGAAAACGTGACGGCGTCAGAAGTAGGGCGTCAAGAGTTATTTTGGTGACGGCCTGAAAAAGGATTACACGTGACGGCGTCAGCTCCAGATCTAGGCAGTCCGAGAACTTTATTGGCGGCGAGATGACGGCGTTGACGCCGTCACCTCACAAAATCTATATATACTTTTCTATTTTTCATTCATTAAAGGAGGAATTTGGGTGGAGAATACTAGGGTCGAACCTAATAAACCCTAGGTTGTTTGTAACAGTATTTTCAAAGGTTTTCACCCCTTGAAACCTTTCATGTTCAATTAAGATAAGTCTTCTTTCAATTCATTCAATATGTCTATGTGTTGTTTGAATATATCTTATGCTTTTCTTGATTATAACATGCTAGGCTAGATCTTTTGTGTGTTTGCTTAGATGTAATGAAACCTAGATGTTGATTATAGGTTGATTTCTTGTTTATAGTTGTAATGGATGAATGATTTCAATGTTAGGCTTAAGAAAACTGGCAGATCTCCATTGTGTAACTTGCTTGAACGTCTTAAGAAACATGAACCGATGTGTACTAGGTTTTTATGGTTGTATTTAATGCATGAGCGAATTCTAGTGATCCCATGTTAGGAGCTTCTTAGCCGGCTCGACATAAGAGTGAAGTAGGAGCTTATAGAATTGGGGAAATAAGTACGTCATCCCATGAATGGTATTAAGGAATACAATACATCATCCACGCAACTATAACAAGTAATTAACTTGTAAAAGATATCTAGGGAGTAGTGAAATCTATGTAAACACCATTTTCCCACATATTGCTCACACCATTAGTTTAATTTAGTTTATTTTCATTTTTATTATTTTATTTTGATTGCATCTTTAGTTATTGGGTTATTCCGTCCACTCTTCCAAAACCCGAGATTTTACTTGTTTTTATAAAAATATAAAAAATACAAAAAGAATCATCCCTCGCCTCTAGACCTAGTTTTTAGGCTTTCTAATCCTAGCGACACTATTCCTGAGTTGAATGATCAATCCGCCGGTACTTGTCACTATATTATACTACGACGATCAGGTACACTGCCTGGTGGGGGTTGTAAGCTTCTCGAGATCCCTCGAGAGGTAAAGCCTGGTGCAATTCCCACGCATCACCATGGCCAAAAGGGCCATACAACCAACGAGTGTGTCCAGCTACGACAACTAATTGAAAAATTAGTAAAGGAGGGTAGAATGGATCACCTCGTAAAAAACATTAAAGAAGGGAAGGACAAGCAAAGGAATTGAGGCAAGAAATAACCTCCCAAAGACAAAGCAGACATCATCTACATGATACAGTCATGGCAACGCAAGACAAAGCAAAAAGTCAGACAAAAGTTCTCTCCAGAAAAGGAGATATCCTTCCCCACTCTAGCTGCGGACAACGCAGTAATAGAGCCACTAACCATTGAGATACATACTGGGGGACATGACATCCGCCGCATGTATATCGATGGAGGAGCATCCGCAGATATTCTGTATGAACATTGCTTTAAAAGGCTACGACCTGAGATACAAAATCAGTTGATACCAGCCACGACGTCGCTGTTCACAGGAGAAAAGATATGGCCTATGGGTCAATTACGCTTACTTGTAGTTGTGGCCTATGGGTCAATTACACAAAGTTGTACAGTACGCTGCTGGCCTTCCTTTGACGATCAAAGTATTGGGTTCGTTTCTCTGTGGTAAAGATGAGGGTGAATGGAAAGATGCACTAGAAAGACTCAAAACAATTCCGTTGAAGGAAACATTGGAAAAATTGGAGTTGAGTTACATAGATTTGGAGGATGATTACAAGGAAATATTTCTAGACGTTGCATGCTTTCTAAAGGGGTGGGGCGAAGATGAAGCAATTAAACTACTTGAAAGCTGTGGGTTTCATGCTAAAAATGGTTTAAGAGTTCTCCAACAAAAATCGCTGATCATAACTATTAATAATGTTCATAAAGAGTTGTTAGGTATGCATGACCATATTGAAGAAATAGGCAAGAATATTGTACGCCGTTTGCACCAAGATGAGCCCAACAAACATAGTAGATTATGGATCCAGGAGGAAATTGAAGATGTATTGGCTGAAGACACGGTAAGAATCAAGGTCACTGATAGGAACTGGATAAATTAGGCAGTAAATGATTGAGATTAGATTGATATAGCCAAATTCGAGATGGCTGGTCTCCTTCGCAAACGTGGTTACAACAAGTTTATTATTCTTCACACTTACATAAAAGCAAAGACTACTAATTTATTACAAAGTAACAATAACTGCTCCTAAAATGTAGGATCAGAACTACTCCCTTCTTATTCAGTTTTAACTATTTCATGGTTGACCCAGTGGGTCCATCCTAAATTGCTCCTGCTCATGACTCTTGACCCATGTTTTCTTTCTTGTGTACACGTGTAGTTCTTATCATTACTTCCCCGTAGTAAAACAACTTGTCCTCAAGGCGAAAAAAAGGAGTTCAGCCCAAGTGTCCGGGTCGTTTACTCTGATTTGTTGGTAACCATAGCGTAAATCCAGCTTTGAAAATACAGTGGCTCCATATAACTCATCCAATAGTTCATCAATATTTGGGATTGGGCATTTTTCGGATATCGTTAATTTGTTGAGAGCTCGATAATCCACACATATCTTCCATGTATTATCTTTTTTCTTAACTAGTAGAATCGGGCTTAAGAAATGGCTATTGCTAGGCTGAATAAACCCCGTCGTCAATAATACCTCCACTTGTTTTTCGATTTCAACTTTTTGGGAATGGGGGTATCGATATGGCTGAATATTGGGTGGTGTGGAATTTGGAAGTAGGGGAATAGAGTGGTTTTGTGAACGGTTAGGAGGCAGGGTTTTGGGTTCTTCAAAGACAAGATAGTAGCGGTTTATAACAGGTTGTAGTATATTAGGGTTTCTGGATTAGTGCACGGTTCAACAGCCAAATGTTGAAAACTGGACGACACTTGAGATCCCGTTGAAATACCCTGCCATTTATAACGCCTACCATCTACATTAAAAATCATAAAAATCTCCTTCCAATTTGCTTGTACCGTATTTAGTGTTTCCAACCATTGAATTCCCAACACCAAATCCGCTCCACCAATTGAAAAAGGAAAGAAATTCTGAAAAATTTTAAGTTCATTGACTTGTAATGTGAGGTTCTTACATATGTGGCTACACCTGATAAAATCACCATTCCCAATTTGAACACCAAAAGGTGCCACTGTTTGTGTATTGAGTTTCAAGTCCTTTGCCAACACATCTGATATAAAATTATGTGTAGACCCCGGATCAATTAAAATAACCACTTCTCTGAAATGAAGCATACCTTGAACCTTTATGGTTCTGGGGTGGGTATTTCCAAAGATGGCATGTAGACTAATCTCAGCAACGTCATTAGTATTCCCTGACATATATTTGATGTGTGCTTTTTCACACATCCTTTTTAGGCTTAAATCAGACCAAATACACCAAATACTAACCAAATATGACAAGAGAATGTATGTTTTTGTATTTGTGTATGTGCAGGTACGGATATGTGAAAAATGAACAAAAACAAAGCCAAAACCGACAAAAACGAGCACAAGAATGGAAAAAGGTCAAAAGCCGAAGCCGGGGAAGCAAAATAACAAAAGAAAGCTCAAAATATCAAAGGAAGTCCTCAGGAGTTCATATAATGCCAAGATTGGTCCTTAGGCAAAGTTTGGAGAAATTGGAAATTTCAATCCCTGTACTTTCAGAAATTGACAAAAGAGGTCCATTGAAGAATTATTTGAAGAAAAGTCAAACTTGGTCTTCCATTAATCAAAGATGGACAACAAAGGCCCTTGGAATAAATTTTTGAGGAATTACAGAACAGGTCCCTATAATTTTCAGAATTACACTATTGGTCCTTGTTTAATAATCCTAAAACTACTACCAGATCCATAATAACAAACAACCAAAACCCTTTACTAAGCCTAGTCCATATACCTCCCAAAGCCCACTCCCTAAATATCGTACCCAGTCCACCCAAGTCAACAAACCCGATCCACCACATCCTTTACCCAGTCAAAACTTCAACACACCGGTCAAACACTTTTAATAACAAAAACACCCAAATTAAAATTACCGCCCCCCAAATTCTTCCCCACAACCCAGATTTCACTGTTCCATGAACCCTAAGTTTTACCCCACCACCAAATTAAACCTCGTAAATAATTATTACTCACTCATTGGAGTTTCTAGAAGGACGTACATGTGACAGAGGGGTCAGAAACACGGAATGCCACGCTGGCAATCCGTGTGATAGCACACGATCCAAGGGTCATAATCATTGCTTACAATTAAAGCGTGATTAGATGGACGAGATTAAAGATTAAGGGTTTCCAGAGGTTTCCACGCTTCTCTCCTCAGCAGCTATATATATAGCCCTCCTCACATCATTAGTTTCTGTTAGATTAGGGATAGCTTTAGGAATAGGTGTAGGTTTATTGTAATTTATAGTTTATTACTGTTTTCTTATCATTGTACTCAGTATTTCAAAGATTTAATTCAAAGTTTAATTCACTTTTCAATTATTTAGTTGTTATTCAATTTCATTTCAAATATTTTTATTACTGTTTTATTGTTAATTGAAGATTTAGCAAGCTGAATTCACTGTTTGATTAAGGTCTGATTTCATTTTAGTTTGTTGATTAAATCATAATAGTATAAGCTAAAGGGTACATAAGCTGTACAAAGCTTTTTCTCCCTTCTGATAAGCTCACTAAAGCTAATCCATAGCTTTTGTGAGACCTATCTCAAGCTGCCATAGTTCACAGTCTCATTTAGCCATTACTCTAGTAAGTTTTCCTTCTGCATTTCTCAGTAGCTTATTAGTATATTTGATAGCTTATCTTAGTTCATTTACTGCTTGTTATAGTTGTTTGAGTATTATTGTTTTGCTTTTCTATGCTTTAGTTCACTATTTAATTTCCACTGCCTTATATTAATATACACTGCTTATTGTTGATTATATGTTCTTTGCCTGAGTTATCTGCTCATTCAGCATATTATATAGTCTAGTAATCTAGTTTGATCAATAGGTTTGGAATTTAAAGCTAAATAGTTGGAAACTTAGTGAAACTGTCAATTTATAGGGGTGTTTGGATCAGCTTTTATTGGGGTTGTAGTGTTGTCCCCTTCCTGTTTATTCTTCATAAATAATCAACTAAGGTTTTAAGTAGTTAAATTCTGAATTTAGATTGGTAGGTTATAGAGTAAAAGTCAAACATAGCCTAAAATTCCACTTCTGTTTTACCTTTACGGTTTCTGCTGCTGCATCTTTGAATCTAAGTAGAATCTAGGTGCATCTAGGATATCTAGTTCACAAATTAGCTTAATACAACACTTAGGGTAAGAATTGATCAAGAGCATTTCAACTTAGTCAAACTTCATTTGCCATCAAAAAGTCAAAATCCCACAGGCCTGCAGGTTCATGAGCATCTGATCTAGGCTCAAATCAGGGTCCAATTTGGTTTGGATTTTAAAACTTTGTGGTTTTATTAGTTCTCAGTAGTATAGGCTATCATTTGCCCCCTCAACTTCTCAGTTTTAGGCTTATTTGATTTACTTAATTAGCTTGTAAGTTTGGGTGATTGAACCAACTTCTGATTTCTAATATAGGGCTGCTCTTGTGTTCTGTTGTTTGTGACTTGAGATTTGATGTTCATTTAAGTTCCTTATTAATTATAGTTGCTCATTCCAGTAGTTTGTATCACCAGCTTATTCTGTATTGCTTATTGCTTATCATCCTAAATGCTTATTTCCATCTGTTTATGCCCTATCTGTGTTTCTAAGCATCATTTGGTCTCACTATAGCTTCTTTCAGCTTAATCTAGTCAAATATTCTTCTGGTCAAAGTTTAAGTTCATTTGGTCAAGTATTGCTTATAAATAAGCTTTTTTCAAACTGCTTATTGGGTCCATATAGCTTATTTGGGCTCAATTTTTAGAACTTTTATTTTTCCTAAGTCTTTTATCTTATTTTAGATTTTTTAGAATTTTTTTCAAATCTTTCTAGCTTAATTTAGTATTTCTCTCATTTAATTTTAGTTTTTATTCAATTTTTATTACTTTTTAATTACCAAAAATTCCAAAAAAAATCAGAAAAATCCTAGAAAAATCCAAAAATATTTTAGAAAATTATTTTCATTTATTTTAGAATTTTAGAAATTTATTTTGCATTTTTCCCATTTATTTTTAATTTAATTTGAATTTTTAATTAGATTTAATAGTTCTTTAATTCCCAAAAATTACACAAAAAGCCAAAAAAAATTAGTTTTTAGTTTTAAAATTACTTTTTAGTTATTTTATAATTTTCAAAATTTATTTTTCATTTTTCTCACCTTAATTTGCATTTACTTTTAATTTTTAATTAGTTAATTAGTTTTTAATTCATAATAATTAAATAAAAAGTCAATTTTTTTTTTCTTTTTCTTAAAATTTTCTTTTATCATTTTTAACTTTTCAAAATTATTTTCAAGTTCGTAGGAGTAGTATAGCTTAAAATTCACTTTTTATTTCGTACGTTGACGTTTATTTTACGTTTTAGCTTACGTTTTCGATTTTACATTACGTTTTTAGTTTCCTTATTTGAAATACGTGCTTAAGTGATTATTTGTGCTTCATTTACTTATTCATTAGTATAATCTCATCAAAATCACTTTTTACCACTTTCAAGACACGTTTCACAAATCGAGAATTCGAAATTCCATTCACACCTTCGTTGGGAGAACGACCCAGGGGAATACTTTCCTAAACATTTCTTCGGAAAAACAAACCACTACTAAAATGACTATATCAATATTTGACTTCACTTGTAGGCTGCTTTTCAGATCCTTCCTCCACTTCCAACACCTTGAGAGTACCTGTTTTACACCAATGACCAGGCCCGTATTTTTCCCCACACCGATAACACTCACCCTTAAGGTAACGAGATTGTCTATCAGGGTCATAAATTCGTAGGGGTGGTTTGGTATTGCTGTTAGATGAATTTGATGTAGCAGTCGTAGCCTTGGACTCGATTTCGATGGATTTTGAGGGCGCTGTCCACGTTGATCCTCTCCCATAGCGGGTATGGTTAATTTTAGATTCGAATTCCAAAGCAATGCTTACCTCTTTATACACCATTCGTGGCTTCTGTATTCATACATCCACTTTCAATTCTCCTTTGAGTCCATTAAGGAACACACCCAAAAGATAATGTTCTGGCCAGTTGGAGACTTGTGAGAAACGTTTGGCAAATTCTTGTCAATACTCTTGCACGGTTCCTGTTTGTTTAACACTACACAAATGCTCATCTGGGTTCTGGAATTCAGTAGGCCCAAAATTTCTCTGCAGGGCTCGTACTAAATCCTCCCTATATTCTATCGTTTGATTGGTCGATATCCAAGAATAAAAGTCTAGTGCATCTCCCTCCTAGTGCATCGATGCAACATCGACCTTTTCTTCTTCTGGAATGTCATAGTAACGGAAGTACTTCTCCGCCTTAAGGATCCAACCTCGCGGGTCTCCATCACTAAAATATGGAAAAGCAATCTTATTATGTGGGTGATACCTTTGATGATGCCAGGATGAGTCCCCTTCGTCTTGCCTTCCAGAACCATTACCTAATTTTTTGTGTGATTGAGATTTAAGGGTTGCCACATCTTTCTGCAATGCATCTATTGCCTCCAATTTCTTAGCAATAGCGGCTAACTGTACTGCTACTTGATCTGGTGGTTGATTGCTTCCTTCTAAGTTATTCTGGGTCTGTACCATGCTTTCGATTCCCGGCAATGGAACCAATGATAGGAACTGGATAAATTAGGCAGTAAATGATTGAGATTAGATAGATATAGCCAAATTCGAGATGGCTGGTCTCCTTCACAAACGTGGTTACAACAAGTTTATTATTCTTCACACTTACATAAAAACAAAGACTACTGATTTATTACAAAGTAACAATAACTGCTCCTAAAATGCAGGATCAGAACTACTCCCTTCCTATTCAGTTTTAACTGTTTCATGGTTGACCCAGTGGGTCCATCCTAAATTGCTCCTGCTCATGACTCTTGACCCATGTTTTCTTTCTTGTGTACACGTGTAGTTCTTATCAATCACTCACTACAACACTGACAACAATCGGAGGGGACTTTTTGAGGCTTTCGGTGGGGACATGTCCCTGCCTAAAAGTCCCCGCTAACAGCTAGTCGCTGATACTTTTGGCGGGGACAATGTTAGTCTTTTGGTGGGGACTTGTGGGACCCGCGGCCTTTGGTCTGGTCAAAGTTTGTCCAGCGTGGCATCTCTTTTGGCGGGGACATGTCACCGCTAAAAGTGTATTAAATTAACTCAAAAAATACCTAAAATAGTGATTAAGTTAATTAATCACCTCTTTGGCGGGGACATGTCCCTGCTAAAAGGGTTATCCACTGTTGAGAGTATCACTTTTGGCGGGGACAAGTCCTTGCGAAAAGTTTGCGTTGAAAATTTAGTAAACGGTCAGCGAGTTTGTGTGCCAACTCAGCAGGGTTTTTATCATTTAGCAACTTTCGGCGGGGACATGGCCTCCCGTCAAAAGGGTCCTCGCGTGTCCTCCTGATTGTTGTAGTGACTAGTAAGGTGGAATTCAGACAAATACATATTTCCTTACCAATAACACATGTCTTATGGTCACTATTATTGAATTACAGGGTACTGAAGCGACAAGATGTATACATATGAAACTCACCCCTGATATTGTTTTGGAAGGTCTTGGAAACATGACAAAACTTAGATGTCTTATCGTGCATGATGAAAGTTACAATATTGATGGTGACTTTGTGAAGATTGATGAAGTTAGTCAATACTTTCCAAATGCATTATGATATCTCAAATGGGACCGTTACCCTCATTGGTGTTTACCAAAAACATTTAAAGCAAACAACCTCGTTGCACTTCAAATGTCTATGAGCAGAATCGAACAACTTTGGGAAGGGGGAAAGGTAAGTAGGTCAATATAATTGTAGTCGTTGGTTATTTGTTACAACATTTTCAACTCTTACATATGTGTTTGTATTTTCTAGGTTCTGAAGAAGCTCAAATCCCTAGAACTCTGTAATTCGAAGTTGAGGATCCTAGACCTTAAGGTGACTCCGAATCTTCTAAGCTTAGACCTTAGAAGATCTTATAATCTAGTAGAACTTCAGGTCCCTGTTGGATGTCTGAAAAAGCTTGTCTATTTAAACTTAGATCACTGTAAGATTTTAAAATCTATTTCGTTTATCCAGCATTTGGAGTCACTTGAGGTTCTTAGTCTAAGTGACATGCATCTGAGCGAGTTCATAGGTATAATACCAGTTCGCTCCAACCATAGTTTGCTTGAGCTTAATATTTCATATAACGGTATTGAAGAACTACCCGAGTCAATTGGAAGTCTTTATAAGCTTGTTTTGCTAGATCTCACTGGTTGCAAAAAACTCAGGTGTCTTCCACAAAGCTTTTGCCGTTTACATAGATTAAGAACTCTTTTCCTTCAAGGCACTGGCATAAAGGAATTGCCTGATGACTTTGGAATTGTAGAATGTTTAGAAGTATTAAATTTAAGTTATACAAATGTTAAACATCTCCCTGATAGCATTTTTACATTAAAACGTCTGAAAACACTCATTCTTCGTGGTTGTGGGGATCTTGAGAAGTTATCTAAGGATCTTGGCCAATTAGAAGCTTTGGAAGAATTAGATCTATCACGTTGCAAGATAAGAAGTATTCCAAGCAGCATTTGTATGTTGAAACATCTCAATTCGTTGGACCTGGAATACTGTGATCAGCTTAAGACATTGCCTGTACAACTAGGAAATTTAGAAAGTTTAGAAGAGCTAAATGTTACAGGTACAGGCATAAGTCATCTTCCACAGAGCATTTCTTTGTTAAAAGGTCTGGAAATCATTTGATTTGAACCAAGCGACCCAGTACTAGATGATCTAATTCATCAATATTCGACTAACATGAGAAACATTACACACTCCAGAAAAAACCATTGAATAGGTACGTTCTCTCTAACTTCTCTTAGTTGTCTTAAGTTGGTGTTACAGTTGTGAGTTATCCCATATTATGCAAAGTTAAACTTAAAAAGATAAAGAATGACAAATAATAGTCACATGTTCACCTAAATAACCACATATCACAATGTGATCTTCCATCATCTTTTGCAATTATATATGATGTTTTTTAGTTGTTTAAATGATATATTTATCTTTTGCAGAAATTGCGGCCTACATAGTGTATACATATGTTGAAGATGGTTGAATAGAAGAACTATGTGTTTTGCCAGCTTGTCGGTAGATGTTTGGTTCGAACTTGACTTTGATTTTGAGGTTTGGGGTTCATCTTTCGGTTCTTTTCATATGGATGTTCCCCCTTAATTTGTGTAAACATTTGGCTAAGATTATTCTGAAAATGTTCAAGCACAAGTCCAACATAATTATTTCTGAAGAAGTTCAATGACTGTTTTGATTGAGACTTTAAACCAAGATTTGAGTTTTCTTCTATTACAGTTTAGTTTTACGTCTTAAATTTCTGTTTAGTTATATTTCAATCTTGTTATGGTCGTGAAGCATATTCAATGTCGTTTGGTTGACATTTTGCAAACATATAGTATCATGTATAGCTCAAATGGATCTTATTTCTTTTCAGCTTCCAATAGAATAATATTTCGCCACAAGATATGACTAGCTAGCTAAATGTGTTCCTTTTACTTTTATTTTTCATTCAATGCAACTATGCAAGAGATGGCTTCATAAAAGTCAGTCATTACTTTCGTCTGTGCCCAAAAATTTAAAGAAAATTATCTCTTATATAATATGAGGTTTTCAAAAAGTGAGAAATGTATGTTGAGTAATTGAAATTGTATCAATATGAAAGCTCAATTTTAACGTAGACGAAATATTGCATTTCTGCTAGCCAATCAAAGTTAAAATTTGGTGCAATTTTGTAAAAAAAACTAAAATAAAAGTAAAGGATAATTAATAAACTTTAGTTGTTAAGTTTTTAATAAATTATATTCACTCAGGTAATAACTTTTCAAATTTATTAAATACTCAATATACTTTATATTTTATAAATAAATATAACTATATGTTGTTATATTTAAATATTATTATCAGTCTATATTAAATTAATATATATGCATATAATTATTGTGATATATAAACGAATACACGAAATTATACATGTACGAACAACTCATATTATTTCTCTTTATGAGATCATGTAAAGGTATTTGGAAAAATATATTTTTTTACTATCCGCATTCAATAACAACTCATTTTATTCTTCCTTATAAGTTTAGCTCGCGCGTACACGGTTTTAAAATATATGGCTAAAGTTATTATTAACAAGAATACATATAAAATAAAGGCACGACCTCACAGGTTATTGTGAGAGATGAAACAAATACAAAAGATTGTATCTATAGCAACGACGCATATACTTTCAAGAATCATTACGTGCTATTTTAACTAAACTTAATAGTTAAATTTAAACAACATCAACCTAAAGACCATCCGAGTTAAACCCAGTTAAATCCTTCTTATAACAACAATATATACAAAATATTTATCGATATTAACACAAAATGAAAAGCTTATGTGAAAACCCGCGCGCTGCATAGTATTATAACTTTAGAAAAAACTGCAAAATACATCCATGTGGTTTACAGGTTTTCCCATCTTACATCCCTGTCAGAAACTTTTGGCAAGATACATCCCCCGTTAGGCAAACGTTTGCCACTATACATCCCTCGTTTACAATGAGGACTAACGGTGCAATTTTTTTCTCCGTTATCTCTTAACGAGATAGAAAATATTACACCGTTAGCCTTCGTCAGCCAAACGTTTGCACCGTTAGTCCTCATTTTGAGTTTTTTTTTCCGGTTTTTTACGTTTTATCCGTTTTTGGTCAATTTTTTTTTCGTTTTTTATACGTTTTATCAGTTTTTTTTTTACGTTTTATCCGTTTTTTGTACGTTTTATCCGTTTTTTGTCATTTTTTTTCCTTTTTTTTGTACGTTTTATCAGTTTTTTTTTTACGTTTTTATCCGATTTTTGTACATTTAATCCGTTTTTTGTCAGTTTTTTATACGTTTTATCAGTTTTTTTTTACGTTTTTATCAGTTTTTTCCCTTTTTTGTACGTTTTATCAGTTTTTTTTTTACGTTTTTATCCGTTTTTTGTACGTTTTATCCCTTTTTTGTCAGTTTCCCCCCTTTTTTGTACGTTTTATCAGTTTTTTTTTACATTTAATCTGTTCTTTATCAGTTTTTTTTTCCGTTTTTTATACGTTTTATCAGTTTTTTTTATGTTTTTATCCGTTTTTTTGTACGTTTTATCCGTTTTTTGTCAGTTTTTTCCCTTCTTTGTACGTTTTATCGGTTTTTTTTACGTTTTTATCCGGTTTTTGTACATTTAATCCGTTTTTTGTACGTTTTATCTGTATTTTTATGTTTTTATTCATTTTTTATACGTTTTATCCCTTTTTGTGAGTTTTTCCCCTTTTTTTTTTATGTTTTATCGGTTTTTACGTTTAATTTATTTTTTGTACGTTTTATCAATTTTTTATCAGTATAAAACCGATAAAACATAAAACGTAACGTATAAAAACCGATAAAACATAAAACGTATAAAAAACGGAAAAACTGACAAAAAACGGATTAAAAGTACAAAAAAGGGATAAATAAGTAAAAAAAACTGATAAAACGTACAAAAAAAGGAAAAAAACTGACAAAAAACGGATAAAACGTACAAAAAATGAATAAAAACGTAAAAAGACTGATAAAACGTATAAAAACTGAAAAACTGACAAAAAACGGATTAAATGTATAAAAAAACGGATAAAAACGTAAAAAAAACGATAAAACGTACAAAAAAAGAGAAAAACTGACAAAAAACGGATAAAAACATAAAAAAAAACTGATAAAACGTATTAAAAACAGAAAAAAATTGACAAAAAGCGGATAAAACGTAAAAAAACGGAAAAAAAACTCAAAATGAGGACTAACGGTGCAAACGTTTGGCTAACGGTGTAATATTTTCTGTCTCGTTAAGATATAATGGAGAAAAAAATTGCACCGTTAGTCCTCATTGTAAACGAAGGATGTATAGTGGCTAACGTTTGCCTAACGGGGATGTATCTTGCCAAAAGTTTATGACAGGGATGTAAGATAGCAAAACATGTAAACCACAGGGATGTATTTTGCAGTTCTCTCATAACTTTATCTATACAACTATATAATACATTTAATTCCAAACCTAATTTCTAACAAAAAATTAAGATAATGAGCTTCAATTATGAGGTGACATGTGTCACTTCTCAACTAACTCAAACCCTAACTCCAAATAAAAAATTAAGATAAGGAGCTACAATCATAAGATCACATGTGTCACTTACCAACTTAAAATTCACATTTATTTTCAAATTTAAATATCTTTTTATTTATTTATTTATTTTATAATCTAATTTCACCATATTTTTTAAAATTTTGTGCTTTTTAATTCAACATCCATTTTGATATTTTTTATAAGTTTTTAGTTTTTACATTTTTTTAGTGGGTTTATTTTTATTAACTCAATTTTTTATCACTTTAACATTTATTTCAATCAATACAATTTTGATTCGACAAAATCATATACTTTTAGGGAAGAGTTTGACGGGTAAGAGATTGCGAGGGTCTTTCTATATGCGGTAATAATAATATCACGGGAAAGCAACGAGAAACCAAGCAAATAAATACAACTAACATATACATTCGGAGTATTCTGAAACGAATTCATTAAGTGGGCAGGGAATTGCGGGAAAAGTTAGGCTATCAATTCGTTTACCATATTATAATATAACTATATTTATCGCCGCCGCATGGCACGGGTATCCAACCAGTAAATATAAAAGAGTTGATATAAATTAATAGAAAAATCTTAGATTTTACAAAACCATGGATTTATGAATTGTCACAGTATTTAACTTCAAAACAAAGTTATTGAAATAGTATTATCAGTTATACTATCTACTCGAAATTAAGTTATTCTCGAAATTAAGTTATTGAAATATAATTACCCATTATATTATCTGACAAAACTTCGTACGTGCACGGAATCTAAAACTAGTTTTAATACATAAACAAAACTATCATAAGATGTTTCTAACCAAGTGGTTGTGATCAAGTCTTCAAATACAATTGTGATGTGTATGTATTGAATATATAATGATGTTGGACAATTACAATAACACTCGAAGATCGATACGCAGAACACTACTCGATGGTTTGTATATGTCGAGCACAAGTAGCAACCTTCAAATGTTAACCTGTTGAAGAACAAGCAAATAAGACGAACAAGAATACCACAAATCTAACCGAACGATTAATGTTTCATTAATAAAAAGTCGGTTACAAGAAAGAACAAGAAGCATGCGTGCATGTTATGAGCATCACCCTCTCATCTCTATTTATAGGGGGTCGACATCCTTGTCCTAACCGACATAGAAAACATGAAAGAAAACAAAGCTACAAAGTTACACGTTTATTTGAAGCCCAACTGCCCAAGTAAATGTGACAAGAAAGAAAACGCCTATAAGGCTTACACATTAAGCTAACCTCTTCGGCTCTAACTAGACTTGTCAATAACTATCTCATCAATACTAGTATCATCAAGTTTGCTTTTGAAGATATATTAAGATTTTGTGTTTCCAATTAACGTGCCCACAAGCCTGGACCCTTTGGGCCACTGATGGTGCTAAATATTATAACACCCATTTATGATTTATAGCCATCATTAAGCATGGAATGACACGTCACCATGCATCTCAAAATTATGATACCCATTTGGGGCTTGGGCAGTTGGGCTAAACATTGTGTCGGTCCTTCATATTCATTCGAAATGTTACAATGATTTTAACCTGTGAAAGTAGTTGGTAAGAGTGCATAAAAGTATCTCATTATCATCACACTTGTTGCAGTCTGTAAAACCTTTTAAGTAAAATTATGTTATTCTTAAAGATACGTAACAACTTAGGTAGTTAAGTACGTGTGGAAACTGTTATTATCAATTGCACTTTAATTGATCACACAAAGTTTGATGTACTAGCATTGCAAAAGAAATAACCATCAAATAGAAACATGAAACTGCATAAAAATGCAAAGAAATTTCAGTTACAAATGTTTGCATGTTAAATATGTTTGCATGTTAAATGAACAAAACTGTTATTAACTTGCAAATTTATACATTAACATGTCTTTAGGTCACTATTTTCATTAAACTTAAGTAGTATTTTTACCTATACTTTGATTTATAATTACTGTATAAAGTTACTAAAATGTTAAATGGCCTAAAGAAAAGTTATAAAAATACCAAAATTTGAAACTTTATACATGAAAATTTTAACCAATGAAATATATACCTCTACAGCTTTAATATATATATATATATATATATATATATATATATATATATATATATATATATATATATATATATATATATATATATATGAAACTTTACACATGAAAATTTTAACCAATGAAATATATACCTCTAAAGCTTTAATCCAACGTTCTTGACAAATTAGGCCATAGTAAAAAGGTTTCACATTATTGAATGTCACAAAACCAGTTAGTTGGTTAATCTTAAGGACTCCTTTGTCTTTTTGACCAAAATAACTTCATTTTGATTCCCAGCACACACCCCTCGTACCCCACTACACCCACTCAAAACTTAAAAACTAACCACAGTCAACGTTAACATTAACCATAGTTAAGTTAATTCACTATTAAACCTACTCTGACTCTGTTCCCATAACCCCCCACTCACACACTCATTTCAGTTTCTGTACCACTTTTTTACTTTCTTTGCTAACTTGCACCACCATGGGCGCACTACGCACCATTATCTTAATCCTTGCTTTTATCGCCACTGTTACCGTCGTTAATTGTCACAATATCACCGCTATTTTATCTGCATTTCCTGAGTACAGCGAGTTTAACAATTACCTTTCGCAAACGAAACTTGATGACGAGATCAACAGCCGTGATACCGTAACCGTTCTGGTGTTGAACAATGGCGCTGTTTCGGCACTCGCTGCGAAACATCCGCTTGCGGTTATGAAAAACGTGTTGAGTCTGCATATTCTGTTAGATTACTTTGATAACAAGAAGCTTCATGCCGTTCCGGATGGTACTACGCTCTCAACAACCATGTACCAGACTACCGGAAATGCACCAGGTAATAGGTTTTAAAGTTGCACATAACATGTAACATAACATATTTATGCTAAAACTAACTATGTGTGACTTTTTGATCTGTTATAGGTAATGTAGGATTTGTGAATATAACAGATTTGAAAGGGGGAAAGGTGGGTTTCGGCTCAGGGGCTCCCGGCTCAAAGCTAGACTCATCCTACACCAAATCAGTGAAACAAATTCCGTTCAACATCTCAGTTTTGGAAATCAACGCGCCTATTATCGCGCCGGGGATTTTAACAGCCCCGGCGGAATCAGCAAATGTCAATATAACCGGCTTATTAGAAAAAGCCGGTTGTAAGACATTTGTAAAATATATAACCGACACAGGTGTGTTAAAAGTTTTCCAAATGGCTGCTGAGAAGGGATTAACACTGTTTGCTCCAAATGATGAAGCGTTTAAAGCCGCAGGAGTTCCAGATCTGAGCAAACTATCAAATGCTGCTCTTGTGGCACTTTTACAGTACCACGCGCTGGCGCGTTACGCTCCAAAAGGCTCGTTGAAGACTACGAAAACCTCGATGGATACACTTGCTACCAGCGCTGCTGGAAAGTATGACATTTCGGTTAAAACCGCTGGTGACGATGTTAGGTTGGATTCTGGCGTTGGGACTTCGCGTTTAGCTAGTACAGTGCTTGATTCAACACCGTTGTGTATTTTTACTGTGGATAGTGTGCTTTTACCAACGGAGTTGTTTGGCAAAGCACCCTCTCCGGCGCCAGTGATGTCGCCAGAGAGTTCGCCGGCGCCAGCGCCCGCTGATGATTTGTCACCTGAGCCGGCGGTGGCGCCAGCACCATTGGATGCACCTCCGGCGCCTCCAGCAGAAGCGCCGGTTGATGGTCCTGCTCCGTCGGATGGACCTACCGCGGATTCGGAAAATAGTCATGCAAGCAACGGTGCCAACAGCGTTAAAGCTCCGTCAGTGATTTTAGGGTCATTTACCGCGTTAATGTCGATTATGATGGCTTATGTTATGTGTTAAGTCTTCATTTTAAGTGTTTTTACGGTTAATTGTTTTCATTTATTTCGGTTATTTTTGTGTTTAGGTTATTGTTTAGGGTTTGGTTAAGTTAATTTAGATGCGTATTTTAGCAGCAAATGCATGATGGTGTAATAACATTGAGATATGCGAGGAGTGAGTGTGACTTTGAGTCAATGTTATAAATAGCGTGAGGCGTGGCGTGGCGGCGAAGCCAAGCCTCAAGCTACACGAGCTATAGCGAAGCTATAGCGTTTTTTGAGGCGTGACCAAGGCGGCATAATTTTTTATAGATTTATATATTTATATCATATTATATATATATATATATATATATATATATATATATATATATAATACATCAAGTTTACAAAACGCGTTATACATAGGAAATAAACTCAAAAAGCTAAACTATAATTGCATTTTTCGTCATTTCTTTAAATAAAACCTTCTCCGTGAGAGTAAACTGCTAAAAGATAAAATGTAAAAACCTAAAAACTACGGTATAAAACATCACATTCACATATTCACATTCACTTGTTATATTATCTTTTAGCATTTGATTTATAAAGTTAGCCCAAGCCCAAGTTCCTTCTACCCAATAATATTAAATTACTAAATTCTACAAAAGCTTCAAAATAAAGCGCCACGCTTCACGCTATAGCACGCCTTACCACGCTTTTTCGCGCTTCATAACACGCTACGCATTAAGAAGACGCCTTGGCCTGTTTCGTAACGTGGAGGCCACGCCTCGCGCTATGACGCCGCTATAGCGCCGCTATGGCGCGCTATTTAGAACCCTGCTTTGAGTGATTTAAGGGGTGATACTGGTTACCGAGGAATGCTTTTGTTGATTCAAGTTTTCGTTTGTCTTCTTTTATTTATTCGAAAGTGTTTGTTCTGGATTATTTGTACTTGCACATTTTTTATCTTGTTGCATACGCATGTGAATTAGAGTAACTTTCTATACACATTCAATAGAAAAAGTTTACATATTATGATCAGGAGCTAGGTGCTTTGTACTCATTTGCAATTTTTAATTACTTGTACCAAAAAAGAGCTATAGATAATTGGGTAAAGTCTATAAATTAGCAATATACTTTTTCAAATTTACAGAGTTAGGTAACAAACTATTTTTATTACCAATTTAGTATGCAAAACCGGCTAATTTTTGACATTATAGTGATTATTACCGGCAAGTAATCCAAATACCCAATTTTATTTTCCACGTGTATCATGTATTTTTAAAAAAAACCACTTAGACACTTATTTTTAATCCAATCCTACATACCCAATAACAACTTTTAGCATCACTTTTTATTACTATTTCTCTTATAATCCAAAAGTCCAAACCACTGATTCTTTGCATTCATCATCTTCTTGCAAAACATATCTTCATATCAATTCCCAACAATAAATAATCATATCAAAAATCTCATTTTGATATATGTACCACGAAACCACAAATCTGATCAAAACCCATTTTTCATCTCAACCGTGGTGTAATTGCAACGACCCTTACCCATATTTATCAAGACCCGTCTTCTTTCTTACTACCACCATTAACTCGACCTGAAACCCATCAAATCCAGTTCAACACTTAGAATCTTAAACACCATAGATCCTGTTTCGAAACTCCTTTCCATCTTAGCTTTTATCAGTAGCAATCTTACATCTGTTTTTTTTTTAGCTTTTCAACCAAGCTTTCGTTGTTGATGGAATAAAATATATATCGGTTTAGATTTTTAAAGAATCGATTTTTTTGGATCTGGGATTTGGTCGAGTGATATGGGTTTTTAGATTGTCGGTATATCTCAAATTTATATGATTTTTAGATCGAGAGAGATGCGTGTACAATCAGATCTAGTAGGGTTTTTATTCAATTTGATGGAAGGGCTTGTAGCTTTTTCTAATTACGGCGGTTGCCGGAATATTCATCGGAGAAGATGATGGATGCCGGAATACTCGCCGGAAAAGATGATTGTTGCCGGTATATATAAAGATGATGACTCAACGTCTTTACTGTCAACAATCTGTTCTTGAACTTGAATATGATCCTAAGCAAAAGTATATAATTGTATATGTATGATATAATTGTATATGTATGATTTTGGTGGGTTGATTTTAAAAGAACTATGAAAATTCAGGGGCTAAAATTGAAAATAAAGATCCACATAATCACTACACCATTAAGCATAGAAATAAATAAAAATGCCGAATAAGCAATTTTTACCGGTTTAGCAGGTACCCGGTTACTATAATCACTATAATGTCAAAAATTAGCCGGTTTTGCATACTAAATTGGTAATAAAAATAGTTTGTTACCTAACTCTGTAAATTTGGGAAAGTACGTTGCTAATTTATGGACTTTACCCTAGATAATTTTGCATTTAACACGAAAAGAGAAATGATTTGTGGTCCAAATGCGGTGTTTACTCATTCACGTGCTCGTCTATACTAATTACATATAAAGGGATAATGTATGATCGGTTATCCAACTTTTATGTTTTTCTCGTTACGGAGTATTTGTTTATTAAAAATTTAAAATTAACCCATAAGCCACATAAAGTTTGTATTTCACATAAAGTTTTTTTAAGGGGTGATACTGGTTACCGAGGATATAATTTGTATTTCACATAAAGTTTTTTTATTCGTATTGCTTGTATAATTTAGAGGTTGGTTGTTTGGTCAGATTTTATAGTTTTTGATCAAAAACTTAGCCGGAATCGATGTAAACTAAAACAAACACATAGTTGAGCTACCTTTAAGTTTATGCTCTATTTGAATGGCTATATGTAAGATTGCGAAACTTAGGTGACCTCCGAATACTTCCCTAAAAAGAATATAAAACATTCATTAGCATGACAATTGGATGTTAACTAATTCATCTGGCTCAAATAATTGTCTGTTTTGAAAATGTATGTGGTTTAAGAAATGCTCACCAACTACATTGTTCACTAATGAAATATCAACTCTACTCACATAGTGTTTATTTATTTATTTATTTATTGTTAAAAATAAGATGTCTGCACTTATTTTAAGACGATCTAAAAAGGAAATGTAAGAAGGAAATTTTAACACTTATTTTAAGACAAAGAAAATATAAGTTCGTTGAACCTGCCACAATATTACACCAATAGTTCTCACTTCACACCATGAGTTAGGGATGGCAATGGGTCGGATTTGGGTCGGGTTCTAGAGTACCCGTACCCGAACCCGTTTATAGTATCCAGACCCGTACCCGCCTCATTACCCACTGGGTACCCGATTAATATTACCCATCGGTTTTTCGGGTTTCCCCACGGGTAACGGGCATCCGCAACCAAATATTCGATGAAGAAAATGGAAGATGTGAAAATAAAGTTACAATAAAACCCATCGACATAACAAAGCAACACACCATGATATATTCAATTTGTTTAAAGTTAAAGGATATGAATATCGTATAAAGTGATTAGGGGGTGGCAATGTTGCCTAAGCATGCCTCAATGTAAAATTTAATTAGCCAATAAAATGATGTCAACACATTTCATACCTAATCATGCCTCAATACTTATTTTTAGTGGCAATGTGATGCCTAACCATGCCTCAACATTGTAACACAATTTATGGGGCTAATGGTCAAAAACATTTATTGCCTCTTGTTTTACCGATTCGGTAAAACATACCGAATGGTATGCCGAATCCTCCATGCCGAACCCATGGCAATGGGGATGCCGATTCATGCCGTGTGATACCGAGCCTTTACCGACTACGTTGCCACCCCCTTAACGCTTTCGAATGATTCATGTACAATATCTAAATGTGTTAGATAATAGAGATATTTAATATAAAAATTATTATGAAAGAAATTATATATATAATACATATATACTCTAATTAATTAGAATACTAATAAAGCGGGTCTGGATTCGAGTAAACGGATACGGGTACGGGTAATCGGGCGGATATTACTAAAACCCGTACCCGACTAAAAAATATATGAATACCCAAACCGGCATCCAAACGCGCCAACCTGCAACCGAACCCGACCCAACCGGTCCAGGTTTCAGTTTTCTCCATCGGTTTCAGCTGATTTTGCCATCCTACCATGAATTGATCTTATGCACCGAGTAATATAAGTTAGTAAAAAATATATATATATATAACAAGAATGTCAATTTTCTTTTACTTTAATTAGTAAAAATGATCAACTCTAAAGAAAGTGTAATGGGCCGTTTTGTTCATTATGTTAATAAAAAATGACCCGGTGGTATATTAACAGATTGGTCCACTACAAAAACGAGACTTAAGAAGTTTAGAGAGTTGAGAATTGAACAAAAAGTGTGGCTAGGGGTGAAATGTCACTCAAACCCAAAGTTAGCTGGTTCTCCTCAAAATGCGTTGAGGCGCAGCAATAGATTGGTAAAAAAAAAATAAAAATATAACAAAAATATTCATTTTCATTTTCATTTTCATTGAAAGTGTAAGGGCCATTTGGTTCGTGAAACTTAAAATGATAAAATTATAAATTCCGTAGAATTTTAAATTCGGGATAATTTTAAATCCTAGAAATTAAATCCTCTTACGTGTTTGCCACCCTTGACTTTTAATGGATAAAGATGAAAATTTAAATTCCTCATTCTTTCAAGGAATTTGAAATGCCCACGTTAAAGCCATTTCATTAAAATTAAATGTTTGTCAATAGGTTAACCCAACAAACTTAAATTTTCAAATTCAAAAGCTTCTAAATTCCTATAATTTTCTTCAACCAAACAACCTTTAAGAGAAAACAATATTGTGACCAAAAATAAAGTCGGTTCATAATTATGTTTCTGCTCAAAAACTAATTCATGATTATGTTTGTGTCTAGGCCATCTCATGAATTTCAGTGGTCTTGTACCATTACCACAAAAACTTTTAAACATACACACAAAATATATATGTATCAGTAATCTCCCACCTATATAAAACAAGGTTGGGTTTAGGAAAGTTTACCCCTAAAATATACTTAAAACTTGACACCTAGCATTTATTTTAATCTAATGGTCCACAAACAATTTGCTCCCTAAATAATCGCTCCCCATTAATAACCATGAAGACTTATTCTCTCCAAATTAGTCAACCCCTAAAACAAAACAATAACCGAAACATTCAACCCTAAATCAAATCATCCCTAAATAAAATAATCCCCAAATTCAGTTATGATGATATGATAATCTCCACATCTCCACACTAATCCTTTTAACCCATGAAGAAATCCCAAAATCAGTTATCATGATCTGATCATATTCCCAAATAAATTATCACCATAAAAGAGGTACGAATAAAGGGTTTATCAATTTGTGAATGGATCATCAACATAAAAACCATTCAATCCATGGATGATGAAGTTACAATCGTATACTAATCCAACTGTTTTGAATTCCAGGTTCTCAATTTGCAAACGAATATATCACTGATTATCAAGTTAGGGTTTTTGTGATTGAGGGTTTCGGTTGTCATATTAGGAATTAATTTTGCTATTGTTATGATGAATTTGAAAAACTTTGATTTTGCAATCATCTTAGAAGTTTTTATTGTTAAAGTAGTAGATGATATTATATGTTGATAATGTTGGAAATTTAGAATAAATCATTTATATGAAAATAAGAATTAATTACGAGTAAAACTAGATGATCTTATGATTTATGCAAAAAGCATAGAAGTGATGATGATATAGCATAAAGAAAAGGATATAAGTGATAAAGAAATTGAACCTACAGAACTTGATTGGCCATGTGAAAAGGATCTAATTAAGCTCAAAATACTTGATGAGAAACAATAGTCAACCTACATAAAGTTGGGATAGATGTAATTGGTGCTTGGTTCTCTAAATACGTTAGTTGAGGATAATAAAAGAATTCCCAAAAGTAAATGTGTATGCCAACTGATATGACATTCAAAAGTGAATAGGTATACCAACTGATATAGTGCATTTTTTGTATCATAAAAGGTGAATATTTTGCCATCTCATGTGTAGCATTTAGGATGCCTTATTTCAACAACTTATTATGTTTTGATATATTAAGCACTTTTTTGTATTAATATATCTGGGTCTTTTGATATTGTAGAACTTTTGTATTAGATGTAATGGAATTATAATATATTGTAGCACCCCTTAGTATGTTTTATTTGATACTTCTATAGGCGATTTTCCTTTTAGCACAAAATGAAGAGAATCTACATGAAGGTTTTGTAGGATAGCAAAACAGGCCCTTTTTCAAAATAGTTTGCGTGAGTATCAGTGTATACATGACTTTAAATGGTATTTGTTATTGGGATTTTGGCGTAAACGGTTATGAAGATAGGTTGTTTTGTTTTAACTAACTTAATATATTTAATCGCAAGTATCATGATTGTTTATAATTGATTCACAGGCCGGAGATGGGCCTTCTGAAGCTGATTTTGACATCTCTCCAAATACAATATCTCTTCAAAATTTGGTAAGCGATTAATATGCACCAAAGATTTCAATTACACATTGAAATACATTGTAATTTCATCTTCATGCTATAAGAGAAAAATAGTATTTTCATCCATTAGTGGTTTTACATGTATGTGCTATCAAGAAACAAGTGGTTATGTGCCAAAAAGATTCAAGGAGTTGATTTTATAGATCTTTGAACTTTTATGGAATGTGGCAGCGTGGACATGCTTAAAGCATAGTCACAAAAATTCCGTATGGTATAAAAATAATTATTTCATTTTAACACTAAATCCATACCATTTTATTGTTTCAAAATAAAAAGGGCAACTTGATAGATTTTTGGATCCGCCACCAAAATGTGGCTATCAAAACTGTATGATTCAAGAACATTTGTAATCACTACAGCCTTACGTAAGTCTACTTCAGATTGTCATACAAGCTTTTCGTTTATAACACATATGATTAATTTTTTTTTACGATATCTGCCTATTCAATATGAAATAGCACCTTCTTTGAAAGACCCAATTAATTTGCTTCTAATCAATGTTGCAAAAATCGTGAATCGGTCCCGAGGCGGTCGAGGGCCGTGTAGCGATTTTTGGCCGATTAATCGCCGATTCCAAGGTCCAAGGCCGATTAATCAGCCGATTACCTTGTAATTCGCTCCAAGGTCCAAGGTCGTTCAGCTTGTAATCTCCGATTAATCGGCCTTATAGGCCGATTTTTGCAACACTGCTTCTAATGCATAGGTAGTATTTATATTAGAATTTATACAAATTACTTATGAAAGAGCTTATTTAAGTTTTGTTTATATTAGTTAGTGATGAAACAACTTAGCATCTCAAAAGCATACGGGTTAAAATGGCCAAGATCCACCCAACTATATTTACAACTCATCTATAGATAAACGGGATGTTCCTCAACATTTTATTTTTTAAAGCAGGTAATGGGCAAAATTGTTAAGGATAAGGAAGATGAAAAGATAAGATTTGCATGGCAAGACTGTTATGGATTATAAATACGAGAAGAGCATGAATTAAAGGCATGCACTAAATTGGAACAAACCATTCTCCTCCAAGACACACGATCCTTTTCCAATATAGAACAACAAGTTAAATTCTATAATCTTGAACTACATTAATGACATCAACATGCTATGTGTAATACTCATATTTCATATATTTTTTTTTTGCATAGTTCAGTTTTAGTTGCTTGAAAGTGATTCCATAGATTCTTGATTTTGCAAAGATGATTTAGATTTCAAAAGTGACGGCAAGCCGTCTATATATAAAATTACTCATTTTTATGCCATAGTTGAATCTACCTGAAGAAGTATGGTATGCCTTCGTAAAGATAACAAATAGATGCACAACTCTTCTCTTGATCCTATTCCAACTAATCAACATGTTTTAATACACAAATCTTGTTTTTGAAAATTTAGTGTTCGATTTGTTCGATATAAAAAATAACCTACCACGATCAAATTCCTTCAAGGTTGGTAATTAGCACCTACATTTTGTGTACATAAACGCCTTTGTAACTATTAGCATTAAATGAAAACTTTGTCGTAACTAAATTCATGATAGCACATATGAAAATTTTGTAACTAAGTTCATGACAGCACATATGAGACAAAAATGTAATTTGATTATGTAGGAGCATACATATGGATATTTGGCATTGCTTCATGATAGCATATATTCTTTGATTATTGGTGATCATTGTGTGGGGTAAGATGTTGAAACTTGATATATCATATGCTGGATAAGATAAAAGTCTGGTGAAGCAAGCATATGCCATATTAGTAGTGATGCTGATTATAACTATTATTTACAGACAAGGAAGTGCATTCTTAGACATTAACTCTGGTGTAAATATGACTGTAAGTGTACTCATACATTATAATTGTTCATTTCAATAATATATTTGTTATTTCATTATGTAATTATCCAATTATCATTCTGAGTGTATTCATCAGCTAAGTCATTTTGCATGATTACTTCCAATCCAGTTACAAGTTTATAGATCTTTCACCAAATGCTTTGATCTCCATGCATCGGAGGGTTAATCAGTGGCGCAAACACATGCTTTGTGCATATCTCAGGTAAGAAATGCTTATCAACTATACTACTGAATTAATATTCAAATTTTGGAATGAAACGCTATAGGAATGGTTGTACGTTGTAATTTATTTCTACTTTTGATGCTACAATTTAGTATTTTAAGTAATGGAAACTTAAATTAGTATAAATAGTATTTAAAATTGTAGGTGGCTGTTAAGTACAAAAGAAAAATAAATAAATAAATAAACAACTAATGAGTTATCCAACATGTTTGTCGCGTAAACCAACCTGACCCGCTTACGCTCAGTTGTTTCTACCTCTTATTTTTATCCATTTCTTACAGCAGGTAATGCCTCTAAAGAGACCATCTACGCAGGCACTCCCTATAAAGGCGTCTACTCAGGCACCACCGGAAAAGATTTGGTGCATTTTGTCACTGCCTTAAAAGGTGTCGTCTACTCAGCACTACCTATAAAGAGTTCATCTACTCCGGCATTTCCTGAAAAGGTTTCATGTATTTTGGCACTGCCTAAAAAGGTGTCGTCTATACATCATGTACTTGATATAGGTAATTATATACAAGGAGCTCCTAAATATTTATTTTCCGAACCAATGCTATAGATGAGAATGACATCAAGAATCCATCATGACATGTGTATAAATAATTACAGGTATTTATTATTTGTCTCCTAATTGTGCTGAAAAGAGTATCGATATTGATGCAAAAAGTTGTAAACTATTGATGGGCATGGCATTGGTTGAATTATGTACAATCTTTTTTTTTTTTTTTTTTTTTTTTTTTTTTTTTTTTTTTTTTTTTTTACCAGATTACACTTAAGCACTTGATAAAATGTGTGGGTTGGGCAAGTGGGATGGGTGACAGGCTTAGACAGGTAGTATAAATTATTTAGGAAGTATCTTGCATTCGAATAATTTCAAATGGCTTGACTAATATACAACTTTATAGCTCAAATGCAATAGATATGTGGTCAAGTTAATGTATATTTTATTAAGTGGTGCCGTTAATATGGATCATGGTATATGGTATTTGATGCCTATTAATGATTTAATAATTGTTTGATGGAAAATAAGGTTAATATAAAAAGAAATTCTTAGCCTCTTGAAGATCTTGAAATGATGATTAAACCTGCTAAGCCATTAGAAAGCTACTGAACTTTTATGATTACGACACAATCTTTTTCATGGCATGTTCTCTCACTGTCTCAAGTTTCAACTGTAGTGGAACAACTTAATAAGACGTGAAACTTAACTCTGTGTATTTGTTCTTATGATATCTTTAGCCCCCTAAGTGGCAATATAGGTGATTTAGGTTTGGGTAAAAACGTTGCATCAAATGAGTATGGGTATAATGTATAGTATGACCAAGATAGGGACAAAAGTATTGTAATATTAATAAAAAATGATCTTTTTGTAATAATATGATTTAGTAGGTTATATGTATTTGAAATTTTGGATTACTATTGACCCTTTCAACCCAGTTAGCCCATTTTGGTGTGTTTCTTATTAAGTTAAATTGTGTAGCTTAATCCATTTTACCTGTTAGAGTTAAAACATGACCCAAATTGACTCATTTAGCTTGCATTATAAGGCCTATGAAATCTATTGAAGCATTAATTTCTATAAAATAATGCCCCGACACTTTGCGTTTGTAATGTTGCTCAGTTTATGACATTAAGCCCATTAAGATAACTTTAAGATACATTTATTTAGTTAAAGGATACACTACATTATTTGTAGACAACATGTGCACAAGCATAATAAGTTGATGTTTATACCATGGGCTTAAAGATCACAATCTCTTCTTTAAAAGACTCACATAGATACACAAATGAAAGGATTTACATATTGTATGCATTGATCTAGAAGAAGAAAACCTTAAGATGTGTTGACGTGTGATAATTGATACTTGATTTTTTTTATAATGCATTGGGAAGTTAGTAACATATACAGGATGAAAATCGAAATAATAGAAATATTAATAATAGATAAGGATATTGAAACATGGCAATCTACTCCGTTTTGACTTTGATTCGATGCCTGATGAAAGAGACATCATTGTGCACAAAAACAGTGGTAAACTTAAAACAATTAGCGAGTTGCGCGTTTCATTCCTTCCTTTAAAGTATCCGCTATTGTTCCCATACGCTCAAGATAATACTGATGCTACAAAGAAATCCCTCATCAACTTTATTTTCCATTTTTTTTAATTTTATCTTTAAAATAATACATTCATGGTTATTTATGTTACATTATTTATCTTTCAGCATTATATATTTTAGCATATTAAATTTTTACATCATGTTTGTACTACATTTTTATGTTTAATAATAAAACGTTGCCTTAGGCTAGTGTGTATAATATAATTATACTAAAGCTTTGTATTGTGTTTATACATATAATAGAAATGCTTTAAATTTTGTGGCTCTTATTAACCGATGACCCTGTACCAAAAACAACCTAGTTTATGTCTATTAAGAAACATAATGTAGCTATCTATATTTGGATAAGTATTTCAAATCTAGGTATTTTTGTTTAACAAGCTAAGGTAAAAGGTTAAATTTTCAGTATTAAAATCGTTTTGTTTTAGCGTGAAAAATGCAAAGCACAATATCTTCAAGTAGACCGACATTTCACTATGAAATAAAATTAATACATGAAGATTCTAAAGACAGCAATAAATTTGGTTGTTGTATAAACCATTTAAACTTAAACATATCTCGATGTAAGGGTGAGCATGGTCCAAAAACCGGACCGGACCGGCCAAGACCGGACCGGACCGAAGACCGAGAACCGGAAAAACCATGGACCGAGACCGGACCGAATGTGGTCGGTCCGGTCTCGGTCCGGTCCGGTCTTCGGTCGGTCCGGTCCAATTAGGCATATTTTGGCACGTTTTTTCGGGTTTTTGGTCGGTCCAGACCGGACCGGACCGGACCGACCGGACCGAGGACCGAAGTAGCCAAAAAGACTAGACCGAGGACCGAGGACCGGACCGAATGTGGTCGGTCCGGTCGGTTTTGTCGGTCGGTCCGGTCCATTTGCTCACCCTTATCTCGATGTTGTATTAAACACGGACGTATAGTTATTCCAGTATTTTAGTTCAAATATTTTGTAGTCCGGTCGGTTTTGTCGGTCGGTCCGGTCCATTTGCTCACCCTTATCTCGATGTTGTATTAAACACGGACGTATAGTTGTTCCAGTATTTTAGTTCAAATATTTTGTAGTGATTATGATTTGGCTTAGCTTCTGTCCCACAAATGATAATGGCAAAAAATTATACTTTACACATTTAGAAATTATGTACACTAAAACTTTCTTCCAAGCTCCAAAATGGAACCAAAGCTGCAATTCATTTCAGTTTGATGGTTAAGAGTTTTATATCTCAATTAGATGAGGTGAATAATCTTGTTTTATGTTTTTCATTTGTTAATTTATATACTAATGAACTATATATCAATCCGGAACTAGTTCGAGTTCACAGACTGCAATTCCCTAACTATTCTCCATTAAGTACTTCGATCTTAATCAAACTACCGTCGTCAAATATAGCATGGGAAGGTAGGCAAACTGAATTCGACAAGGGAGAGGATATAAATCTTGACTCTATCTTGATTTAATTTTCTTACATTAACAAAATATTCAAATCATACTAAACCACCAAATTTAACAAATACGTACTGTTTTGAACATAAACGTGAAACATCTATCAACTAGTCACTGAACTAGATCATCATGATACCATGGAGTATGGAGTATAAATTATGAATTTTCTTTTAACTAATTTAACTCAAGGACGTTGACCAATGTTTTTGGGTATTTTTGTAAATTTAGTTTGTTTTTATAATTTACTCTTTATTTATTTATTTTTCTGGTTACAATTTGTGTAGTTTGGAAACTCCATGGAGGAGCATTGAGTTGTTGCTGTCATTGAGAAGCACGTGAGTAGGCCTGAGTTTGTGGGCCTACACATATAAATATAATAAGATTTCATGGGCTATCATAGAAATCCACATTTTTTTTTTTTTTTTTTTAAAGGTGAGTTTCTTTGAAAACTTCGTGTCGCCATTCGACAGCGGAAGGTCTAGCTTACGTTGTCTTAACCGGGTCCGCGCTAGAGAGCTCTCTCGAAGTGAAAGCCTTATTCAAATACCTGATGGGGGGAGAACCCCCTACTAATCCGCCCGAAAGCACGACGATTAATAGGGGTAAACCCTGCCCCCTCAGACTTGACCTGAGTAAACCCAAGCCAAGCCCTCATAGAGGGACTTCCTTATATCTCAAAGATGACCATAGTGGGGTTTGAACTTGAGACCTCTCGGTCAACAAGCCAAGTCCCAACCACTCGACCAACTCATCATTGATATAGAAATCCACATGGGCCATAATATATCACACTATAATATAAAAACGCCTTTTTTTTTTTTTTTTTTTTTTTTTTTTTTAATACCTTGTTTCTACTTCTTTCTCAAAGTCAAGCAAGCAACCTTTCGCCTTTCTTTTTTTGAATTGAGAAGATATAAAAAGAAGCAACCTTACTAAGCAAACGTAGGCTTGGCTCAAAAGCAAGAAGCAATGACTTTCGCGTTTGTTGGAGCTATTAAGCATTTTAGACTTAGAGGTGTAAACGAGACGAGACAGCTTGCGAGCTATTCGAGATCGATTCGTAAACTACTCGAACTCGACTCGATATAAATGAGTCGAGCTCGAGCTACTCGAGTACATTTTCGAGTCGAGTTCGAGCTTGAAATACTCGGCTCGTGAGGCTCCCGAGCCCTTATCGAGCTTCAATTATATTACATTTTTACCTTTTTATATAAATGTAGTTACGTAAATGTCATAAAATCGAGTCGAGTTGAGCTTGATATGTTGATTTTTCATCGAGTTTGAGGTTTAAATGTTGAAATAATCGAGCTCGAGTCGAGTTTCGAGCTCGAGTTTTTGTAATCAAATCGAGTTCACGCTTGGCAGTACTCGGCTTGACTCGGCTCGTTTACACCCCTACTTAGACTATTCCATTCCATTTTGAAGCTGGACAGAAAAGTGGAAACTTTCCGCGGGATTTTCTTTTGCGCTACGAGGTTGGCGTCAGCCGCGTTGCGGTTGAGATTTTTTTTAACGTGTTCTAAATTGTAACCCGTTTGTTTGAGATGTGTTTCCGAGGCTGAGTGAAAAAAAATGCTTTTTTTTTAAACGTTTTCGTGTTTGTAAAGTTAACACAAATTTTAAACTTATTTGATAGATGAAGGGTTTTTTTTTTTTTTTTTTTTTTTTTAATGAAATCGTACGTTTGTCAAAAAGCATATCAATATTGGGCTCGTTTTGTACGTTATCGAGAGACCTTTTTGCCGGTATTTTTTTTGTTCAAGAAATCGCGAGATATTTGCTAGATACTTGGTAAATAAAGTTTGTTGTATAAAAAAGCCGTAAATAGTAAAAAGTTGAAGGTGTGATTTGCAAATATATTTTTTTTACTTGTTTTTTGGCCAGCCACCTAGATTATTATTATTTATTTATTTATTATTAATTTTTTTTTAAATCCTTCTACTATGAAAATGTAGTAATTCTTTATTTGAGATCCGCTGAAAAAATAATTTTTACTCGGTTGTAGCCAGTATGTCGCTCTATAAGTATATAGAGGGAATATGAATACGGTAGATAAAAAGTAAAGTAACTCCCAATACCGTCTTCCACGGGTTATGGGTCCCAATACCGTCTTTCACGGTGTATGGGGGAGGTTGAGACGTAGACAGCCTTACCCCTACCTAAGGTAGAGAGGCTGCTTCCGGTTCTACCAAAGGTAGAAAAGGACCTCCGGCCTTGCAAGGGGTGAGGATCGAACCCTTGACCTCTGTCACCAGAGACAAGGGTGTTAACCACTTGATCCAACCTTGCTCTTAAATTAACTATAAATATGAATACGGTAGATAAAGCTACAATTATGCTTAAAAAAGACAAAAAAGAAAAAAAAAAAAAAAAAAGACACTACAAATTTAGTTCTTGAACTGTAAATAAACTTTGTTAAAAACAAATAAAATTTAAAAGTAACTATAAATAAATGTATCTGCAATATACTTCACTTATGGAGTTCATGTACAAATATAGCATAAGATCAATGTAGATGGTGTTTCGCCAAAAATTACTTCGGTTATCGATAGTGATATAAATCAACTTTTTGTACTTTGAACTCACTAGTGACTTGTGTAGTAAACTATTAATAGCAGGACTTCTTGTTCGCTTGAAATGTAACTTCGTTTGAGTATATCAGACGATTACTCGTGGATAACAACGAAATTTTATAAAGACGTATGGTTATAATAATATTTTGGCACAATATACGAACCTTAACATTAACATTTTCTTGATAATTCAATTCCATTTTCATAAAATTAACTATAAATTAAGACAAAAGCAAAAAGAAGTGTATGATGTTTGTATATTATAGAGTAGTATGAATTTTTGAAAACTATTATTAGTTAAGTTTGTGCTAACTTGCCATTTATAATAAGGGGTATAATAAAGAAAAAATATTACTCAAAAATTAAGAACTTCTAAAAGATGTGATGCATGCTTTATAACTTTATAAGTAGTTTAGATACATTAATTTTACTCTATACATATTTAAATAAGTATAAAACAAAAGTTGGTCGTGTTTCTTATAGCATAAGTGGATACTTAAAAAAAAAAAAAAAAAAAAAAAAAAAAAAAAAAAAAAATGGATACTAAATTACATGATTCGCTAAGTCAACCAACGAATAAATTTAACATTGTCTTTTACATGGTGTCTTACGGAAGGCTAATTCATTGATGTTAACAGTTATAACGCTTCGCGAATGCAAATTCTATACACAAATGTATAAATTTAAGGCATGCATATACCGGGTTGATAGCTTTTATACGTAATTCATTTTTTTTTAGCACGTAAAATGTTACATACATTGACATTTTTTTTGAGGGAATTGCAAAAATCGTCCCTAAAGTATGGCCAAATTGCATGTTTCGTCCATGAACTTTCGAAACTGCAAGGATCGTCCCTGTGGGAAACTTTTGGGGCAAAAATCGTCCCTGGCCTACTTCAAATGACTAAAATACCCCTGCCAAACTTTAGGGACGATTTTTGCAACTCTCTTTTTCAGATTCTTACTCAAATGGTCCCTGTGCTTCGCTAGGCATTACAAATTTAGTCCTAACATTTTTTTTAATTTATTTATTTAACTATTAATATTAGTATTATTATTTTTATACGATTTCGTCCGTTTTTGTCCGTTTTTCTTTCGTTTTTGTCCGTTTTTCTTACGTTTTTGTCCGTTTTTCTCACATTTTTTTTCGTTTTCATACGTTTTGTCCGTTTTTCTCACGTTTTTTTCGTTTTCATACGTTTTTGTTCGTTTTTCTTACGTTTTTGTCCGTTTTTCTCACGTTTTTTTCGTTTTCATACGTTTTTGTCCGTTTTTCTTACGTTTTTTTCGCTTTCATACGTTTTTGTTCGTTTTTCTTACGTTTTTGTCCGTTTTTCTCACGTTTTTTCTGTTTTCATACGTTTTTGTTCGTTTTTCTTACGTTTTTGTCCGTTTTTCTCACGTTTTATCGTTTTCATACGTTTTTGTCCGCTTTTCTTACGTTTTTTTCCGCTTTCATACGTTTTTCTTACGTTTTTGTCCGTTCTTGTTACGTTTTTTTTCGTTTTCATACATTTTTGTCCGTTTTTGTCCATTTTTCTTACGTTTTTTTCCGTTTTCATATGTTTTTCTACGTTCTTTATACGTTTTTTCCGTTTTGGATGAAGTCTAAAGATTTTTTCTTTTAAAAAATAAAATTCTTTTCGATTTTTTTTTTTCAAAAACTTTTTCTTTCTTTTTTTTCTCAAAAAAAAAAATTTCTACAACTTTTTAAAAAAATCGAATAAATATTTTTTAGAAAAAATATTTTTAAAAAATATTTTTTAGAAGAAATATTTAAAAAAAAATTTAGAAAAATTTTGGAATTATTAAAATTTTTTTTTGAAAACATGTTTTTTGAAATTTTAAAATTCAAAAACATTTTTTTTCGAAAACATGTTTTCTAAATTTAAAAAAAAAATTTTTTTTTTGGAATTTTTTTGTTTGTGATGGACAGTGTAAACACAGACGAAAAAGTGGAAAAATGGAAGAAAAACGTATGAAAACGGAAAAAAACGTAAGAAAAACTGATAAAAACGAAAAAAACGTGAGAAAAACGGACAAAAACGTAAGAAAAATGAACAAAAACGTATGAAAACAGAAAAACATGAGAAAAACGGACAAAAACGTAAGAAAAACGAACAAAAACGTATGAAAGCGGAAAAAACGCAAGAAAAACGGACAAAAACGTATAAAAACGAAAAAAACGTGAGAAAAACGGACAAAAACGTAAGAAAAACGAACAAAAACGTATGAAAACGAAAAAAACGTGAGAAAAACGTAAGAAAAACGGACAAAACGTATGAAAACGAAAAAAACGTGAGAAAAACGGACAAAAACGTAAGAAAAACGGACAAAAACGAAAGAAAAACGGACAAAATCGTATAAAAAAAATAATACTAATATTAATAGTTAAATAAATTAATTAAAAAAAAAGTTAGGACTAAATTTGTAATGCCCAGCGAAGCACAGGGACCATTTGAGTAAGAATATGAAAAAGAGAGAATTGCAAAAATCGTCCCTAAAGTTTGGCAGGGGTATTTTAGTCATTTGAAGTAGGCCAGAGACGATTTTTGCCCCAAAAGTTTCCCACAGGGACGATCCTTGCACTTTCGAAAGTTCAGGGACGAAACGTGCAATTTGGCCATACTTTAGGGACGATTTTTGCAATTCCCTCTTTTTTTTTCTTTTAAAATGGTAGTTAACCCACACAAAAATGAATAATTCTGCGTTAACCCACACAAAAATCGAATTCAACCTACATTTCTGAATTTATGTCCTCTTTAACCATTTCCAAAATCCCTAATTTTGTTTCGTCGATATTAAATCACTAACATCAAAATGATATTAAATTTCGAAATCAAACAACTAAGACGAAGCGCTATATTTCTAGGGATCTCCAATACGTTTTTAATAATCACAAGCCTCATTTTGATCATTGCAGCTTATTCAAACTGCGTATTTGGAGATGTATTTCCTTTTGTTGTGATTTTATTCATTTCGTGTTTGAGAATGTGGACAATGATCCCGATTGCATTTGCACAAAGAGCTACGGCTTTGACGATTATTAATACTCCTACGGAAACACAAGCTGTTGGAACCCTCATTCGACGTCACCAAAGGGTATTTATTTACGTCAAATTTTATAGATTTTGTAGTAAGAAAATGTTCATTTCAACGAAAGCCTAGTTATTATTGTATGTAATGAATTATTTGATGCCATTATAGCTATTTTTGTAGTAAGATCCTCTCAAGTTGGGTCAAACGTGATTGATCATGTTCACCGATCACAAACAAGTTAAATGTATAAAAATCTTTTTCTTTTAATAAAAATTATGGACCCACTTATTGATTTACTCTCACAATAAAAATAACATGATCAACCCATGTTTAACTTAAACTTGAGAGGATCTTGATCCCATGCAAAATGGTAAAATGGTGCATGTTGGTTTATGCTAGCCATACATGATTTAGTAAGAGTTTGTAGTAATCAAATGTCGTACCAGATAATATGCGTTGATGTGAATTTATCTGAAGGAAAAATAAACTACTACTGTAGATAACATGATTTTGGCAGAATCATGTGAACTAAGAAACCAATTGAGTAAATGTATGATTGGAAGCTGGAACTATATTGAACTAGTAAGTTAGACAGGCAGTTTAAAGAAAATCGTGTAGTATTTAGTTCTTAGTGCTCATATGTTTATGTAATCTATTCACAGTAATCTTATTCTAGATGATTAAGTGCTAGATTGTCTTTTGGGAAATGACATGTCTTATTATAATTGTATGCAAATTGTTATTGGATTGACTCTGTTAGCGAAAATTACTGCAGAGGTCTCTGCAGTAATGTGTTGCCTTTTTTAGGGCTGGTTTTTTTTTAATTCCCTGAAAGGCCACTTATCTCGCTGCAAAAGGTCCCAGAAATTCAATATGCACACGTGTCAGCTTCTCATCATTTATAAAATAAAAAATTATAAAAAAAAAACGTATTTCACATACCCTTTGCAGCGAAATACAATGCAAAGGGTCCCACCACTTACCTTACTTCTTTTTTGGGCCCACCCGAATATAAAAAAAATTAAATTTATGCATTTCTATGTTTATTTGCAGCGAAATATGACATTTGGGCCCACTCGAATATTAAAAAAAATTAAATTTTTGCATTTCTTGGCTGCATTGCAGCGAAATAGATGTTTGGGACCCACGCCTGCAGAAAAAATTGTATTTCTGCTCTAAATTGCAGCGAAATACATAGGGCTTTAACACGTGTCACGCACAGTATTATTTTGGATTTGAAATAATGAAATTCTGATATACACTTTAAAGTCTTGGTTTACCTCTCTACATCTTTTATTCTTATTTATGTTTCAGCTAGCCTTATAAAAATGAATGGGCCTCATACTCGAGATATATTTGCAGATAATGAACCATATATAACGTGGGGCCATAAATTGTATCTCGCTGCATCTTTGCCTAGAGATGCTTGTATTTTTTTTTTTTTTTTTTTTTAATATTCGGATGAGCCCAATATAAGGTATTTCGCTGCATCGAGACATAGAAATGCATAAATTTAATTTTTTTTATATTCGGGTGGGCCCAAAAAAGAAGTAAGGTAAGTGGTGGGACCCTTTGCATTGTATTTCGCTGCAAAGGGTATGTGAAATACGTTTTTTTTTATAATTTTTTATTTTAAAAATGACGAGATGATGACACGTGTACATATTGAATTTCTGAAACCTTTTGCAGCGAGATAGGTGGCCTTTCAGGGAATAAAAAAAAAAACAGCCCTAAAAAAGGCAACACATTACTGCAGAGACCTCTGCAGTAATTTTCGCACTCTGTTATTACTTAACAGATTAGGTACAACAAGTGGATACAGTGGACCCGATTGGCATTTGTAATTACAGTGCTGCAGTTTTTGGGAACAAGTTACCTACTAATTAACGTTTCAAATTTCTTTTTTGAAGACCGAACTCCAAATGAGTGTATATTAGGTAAACTTGAGGGCCCTTGTATCTCTCTATTTGGTTTAGATTTTAATGAATATTACATTAGCTAGAAGCCCAAATGCTTGAAAAATTTACAATTCATTTTGAGTACAACATTTTATCAAATGCAATTGTTGTTTCCTTATTAAGTTCACATATTTTTGTTCTTCAGACGTGTTACAAGTGGCCTAGAATCCTTAACATCATTGTTTTTGCAGTGCTTCTTTCAAATAACACCACGTGGCTGCATAGTATAGTGGTGGTGTTTATTATCATGGCTTGTTTGGTCACAGCGGTACAATGTTTTTCGGGATCTGATGTCTTAAGATGGAGATCTTTCTACTCAAACGAAAACAAAGTATGGAACCGTCATTATCGAGAGATATTTGATCATGGCATTCGTGAGGCATTGTGCTGTCTGGGACGTGTCAAATACTTGTATGCTTCTGCACTTCTGCTTGGCCTACGAGTCCTGAAACTCTTATGCATCATGTTAATTTTTTTTCTTAATTCGCACGCTCCAGGACTGTATTGGATGAAGATGAAGTTTTCTCAGTGGCCCAGTTACTGGGTGACCTTGTTTCTTACCGTGCATCTGGGAAAGGACATCTAGAACTTTTGGCAGGTCTGACTTTTTCTAGGTCGAACACCAATTCCTTCTGATAAAGTGGGTTTTTTTTTGTAACATTTTCTTATTATAGTTTTGTCTATCACCATGTGCCACATCCAAAGTACTTGTAAATTGTTACCATGGAGTAGTAATTTATGGGACGATGATTATAGTTAATCATCCATAAACCCCTAAAACCTAATTAGAAGATAGGTATTTATGCAAAGTACAAATTGTTAACACCAAATACCATGTTCCTTTTACTGTGATCAGCATATGATATATCCGAAGCATGTTATAGCTATTATTTTGCATAACTTGATTTATTATTCTATCCAGGATTAGCTTTGTTGAGAAGGGAAAGTCTCATTCCTGAGGTTCAAGAGGAAAATGTGGAGGCACCTACAGAACTGATTCAAGGAGCTATTGATTTTCATCCTTTTGCTGAAGCAGCATATACGGTATTTTCAGAACTAAGGTCTTTTAGTAAATTATGATGAGAATGTCTTAATACTAACTATTTTCACGGCGCAGGGTCCTTTACTTGATGTTGGAAGAAATCCTTTATTCTTTCTTTGTGCATGGTTGCATCGACAAGGGGTTTTGTGCCCTTGGACTCGAAAGAGGTTGAACCAAAGTTCTTACTTTTTATGAAACTTATTTGTTTTTTTAATTTTCCTCATCATCTTACGGGAAAATCACTGAAGCTTCCAATTTCCTGTAGGCTTCCTGTACTCAAAGGTGACAACTGGTGGCGAGGTCATGCAAGAGCTTTTCTAAAGTATGTGAATTTGCCTGCTGAAGCCCTTCGACAAGGCCGTGTCTGTCAGGTCCTTGAATATATCTGGTTACCCATTCAATCAACTGTTCAGTTTAAGAGTCAAAGTTACTTGATGACTAGTTTGGATGCGCCTCTTATCTATGTACCTAAAATTTGTATTTGTTGCTTTTCAGACAAGGTGTGAAGCAGCGTACTTTGTTGTGGTTATTCATCATATAAAATGTGTTGTGATTTGTGTGCGAGGAACTGAAACACCTGAAGATATCCTGACTGATGGTTTAAGTAGGGAATGCATGCTTGCTACAAAAGATTTTGATGGTTTAATACAGTATGTTCTCTTCCTCTTCTTGTTATGATCACGAGGACAAGAGTGGCAACATGAGAAACTGATACCAGTATTTATTTATGTTTAAATAATCCAAAATTCCTATAAGTACTTGGTCTGCTACATGCTATGATATAAACACTATAGAAAGCTGAACGCGTTTTTACTTTCATGACTGTTTATTTATATAGACCTTAATACTGAGGGTGTAAAATACTTGACCATATAGTCAGAACTTTTTCAAGCTCTAAATATTTGAAGCAGAGCAAATTCATGATGTTCTATTTTTTTAGTTGTTTTGGAGACAAGTTTCAAAGTTTTCATTTGATAGATGTTAAATGGGCTGTGTGTGGTGAAAGTGAATTTAAACAACCAGCTGGGTTTAAAGGGCTTGTAAATAAACAATTGTGATGGAGAAACACATTTGGATGATCTGTTAGTCGAATATGATATCTGCTTTCATACCAATCTTCCTGGATACCGACACTTTCTTTGATATATTAGCCTGTAATTTATATTCCTTAGTTCCATAATGTGTGAATTATTGCCAAAAAAGAAGATGTTGCGTTTATTTTTAGACACCAAAATTGATGTTTTTGAATTTAGTTTGGGCAGAGGGAGTAGCATTTACATGTGAGAATGTAACATCATTTTATTGTTTTTTTTCCTTCTTGCATATGGAGTGACTTATGTCTTATTGTAACATTTTCATGACCAGAATCATCCTTGTCACAGTGATAATCTTATTCCGCCAGGTTCAACTCATTACGGGCACTCCGGTATAGTAGAGGCCACACGGGATCTATATGAGCAAATTGATGGAAATCCTAAAAACAAAGGTATGGAGCTATCTGTTTTTTCTGAGTGAAACAGTTTATGATACAGAGATTTATGAACAAAATTGAAAGAATGTGAATCCCTTATAATATGCATCACACTTTTATCCCAAGAAACTTTAGACATTTCTGATCTTAAAAATAGTGATTTCCTGACGAGTCACACTTCAGTAGTACAACTCAAACTGTTGATACAGAATTTCAGGAAGGAGGATTGCTTACTTCATTGTTGGGAGCTGGATGTGAGTGTGAGGGTTACGACCTTCGTGTTGTGGGACATTCCCTTGGAGGAGCTATTGCTGCAATGCTAGGAGTGAAGGTATCGACTCATATTCATATTTATTATAGTATATTAAGGTCCCAGGACTTGGTCCATGGGTTTAATTCTCCACCTTGACTGTTTAGAATTAAATTATTTTATAACAATAATCAAGTTTATTCAAATGAAAGATCGTTAGTGAAAGTTCCATCACTTCCATGAAGCGACAGGTGTGCCAAACTTTGTATATAACCTACGTATAAAAATCATTCATAATTTGTGTGAAAAACTAGCAATTGAACTGAATTATCGGCATCAAGCATTGATTGCATTTCTAATATTCTGGTTCTTCATAACAGTTATATGGAAGATTTCCTCAATTGCATGTATATAGTTATGGGCCGCTTCCATGTGTAGATTCAGTCTTAGCAAATGCATGTTCAGGTTTTATAACAAGGTAAATTTGTTACCATATTACGGCATTTTGTAATATAATCTTCCTGTTCTATCCCAGCTTGCTGTTAATAGAGATTCATATTGTCCATATTTGCTGCAGCATCGTGTATGATACTGAATTCTCATCACGCCTTTCAGTCACTTCAATCATAAGATTACAAACATCTGCCATGATGGCACTATCAAATGATGCAGATGCTGATTCTGCTATAATGCAGAAAGTTGCTCGCCGGTTTCTTTCAGTAAGCACATTTCTGTGGACCAAACCTCATGAAGAGTCTCCGATTTCAGCTTCAGGGTCAAGTTCATTACCACTGATAAGCGAAATCAAGCAATGTCAGGAGGATGAAATTTTACATGGTACTTATAAATATACAATAAAATTCAGAAACTATTATATAAGAATCAAGAACAACGACCGTTAATGTTAGTGGATGTGGCAAAATGGGTAATCTTTAATACGGGTTAAAATAACAGGTCGGGTTGACCCGACGTACCTTATATCCATTTTTTTATAAACATGTAATGCATTAGACATGATTTTAGAAACTAGATTATTGAAATGATAATAGAATCTATTTATTTTCTAAAGGGTAAGCATAAAACATACACTTTGGGCAACTTTCCACATTTTTGACCCATTTGATCTGTTTCTTTTTAGCTTATTTTTTTTTACCCGTTTGGCCACTAGATATGCAACATAAACCTAGTTTAACCATCCGTTAGTAAATGTGTTTGTACTTATAAGTCCTAACGCTAATACTCTGAAACTATTGCAGTGAGAATCCAGGAATCACATGAAGATTTCAACCTTTGGCATGATATGCACATGTATGATAGTTCAGATAATGGAGATGATTCATCATATAGACTCTCAAATAATTTTGATCAGTCTCGTGATAGTGTAAATTCACGTGCTAGTTTTGTATCACAATTTATGGAAGCTATGCCATTTCAAAAAGACGAGTCTTCTGAAAATTTTAAAGAATTGTTCTTGCCGGGTAGAGTGATTCATATAGTTCCTGAAAAGAAAAATGTTGATATACCTTTATATAAAAGACGGGGTACATCAGATGCACAAAGTGGATATGAAGCTTATGTGGCGAATAGGGAAGCATTCAAGGATATGGTTGTATCACCTTCAATGTTCATTGACCACCTACCATGGAGGTAAATTGTCTTGGGCACTTCTTTTCACATGTTAATAAAAAGGGATAATTACCAAAATAGATCAGTCGCCCAAAGCACATTCCTTGAATAGATGTTTTTAAATCACTTTCCTCCGGCGGATCAGGGCAACTTGGCGACTGAGCAACCTTCATATATGTGCGACACGTGTCGAATATTTTATTAATATAGTACAGAATCTAGAATCTTTTTGAAATGTATAGTACATAATCTAGAATCTTTTAAGGACACGTGTCGCGTTTATATTGAGTTGCTCATTTTTTAAGTTGCCCTGATCTAATTTTGGAAAGTGAAATTTGAAAGTCTACAAAGTGACTAGTCAAAAAGTCAACGATCTATTTTGGTAATTATCCCTAATAAAAACTGATTTTGCAGAACAGTTTTCTGAAATAAGGATTATTTGCTAACTCAGAAATGGATGGCTCATGGTTAGATGGTTTAACAAGTGGTGTTAAAATTGTGTTATGCAGTAACAACATAATTTGTATCGAAATACCGAAACCACCTGATAATTTACAGAACCATAAAGTGAGAAATTCTACCAACATAAGTAAATCTAGTGCATAATACGAAAGGCTAGGAGTAAAGACTAACAATTCCTTAAGGAAACAAAGGTTATTCTAATTAGGTGTTCGTTCTTAAAATTTTGTTGTGTAGCAATGAGGAGTAGTGAATGATGGCTATTGCAATAGTGAGTAGCATTTGCTGAAACCAGAGAAAATAAATAGTGTTTGCTTGCTTTTAGAAAAGTAAAAAACCCTTATCGCCAAACATGATTATACTAAACTAAATTAAAATGGGCTAAGCTGATGGTCTAATTTAGCTAACAGCATTCACATTTCCTGATGGCTTTCTTTCTATACTAATGATAATATTTCTCCATTCTCAACAGATGTTCGTATGCGCTGAAGAGAATAATGGAAAAGAGAAAACTTCAACACGAGTTGGATGGTGCGAGTTTGAGACGATGATTTATAACCTTCCTTTTTACAGTAATGGCCCCACAATTTCCAACTGACTACCAACATATTCGTATTTTCTCCAATTCAGAGATCTTCGGTGCAGATACAGAACAAGATATCAACTTTCTGAATAGAATAACTAACCACTAACACCACGGTGCTACACTCAGAAATATTGGATGCAGTCAGTGTAGACGTAGTCATTAGTCTGCAGAAAAGTTAAAAGGATTTGAAGATCAACTACTAGCTGACACCAAACTGACATTAAAGAACACTTAGGAGTTGCTTATTAGTAAGCTTAAACAATCTCATGATTTTTTGTAAGTTGGAGCATCTCTGTTGTTATTAGGGGTTTATAGTTCTTTTTAAATTATGACATGAACAGCCAGAATGGGTTTATACTCCAGGATTAATAAGAATATGAATACATGTCTGCTTCCTAAAATCAGCATTTGCTCGGAATTATGTGTGAGAAACGGTTGGTGACTGGTAAAGTATATGGATCAGACTTGCTCAATCCAAAACTATGTAAAGGCTCAAGAAATAATGGCATCATGGTAAATTTGGTAGGTGTATCATTTTGTGGATTTAATCCCCGCTCCTCATAATCTCCTGTGTCAGAAATGACTAAAAAGAATGGTTAAAACATATTCTAAGCACAAATGTTTTTTGAACTTTTAAGGCTTTTCGCACTACTCTCTAGTTGTCTCTAACACTTGCGCAGTGCAAACTTATCATAACATATGTGGTGAACATCCACGTGTATATGTGGGGACTTGGCTGACCTGTGGACCAATGTAACACTTCGATATGATGCACCAAAATTGTATGTATTGGAAGAGTTCCCTTTCACATCTACAACAGAATTATCAGTACAGAATAATCAAATAGTCTCATGAGTCATTCCCATTTTCTTCTTGGAAAAGACTATAGGAGTGTTTGATTACAAATTTGTGAGTTTGCTCACAGAGATGAGATTAAAGAGGAAAAAAAATGGAATATAGAACACATGATAAAGTATTAGATTTTGTTTCACAGTGACATATCCAATTGTGTCTACGTCTGTCTCATGCCAATTGGTAAAGCGACAGGGATTTGTATGGGACAATTATGAATCTGCATCTTGGATAGATATATTTGCATTTCAAAATTAAACCAAATCAAGTCAGGTGAATAGTCGGATCCTTTGGCCTTGGCAGCTTCTCAAAATCATCCATGAAGAATGGAGAGGACACTCATATGAGTGCTTGTGCTATTCATGGCTATACGTAGCAAAAGGTTTGGCTTTCGGAGGTTTGTAGCTCAATTGCAAAACCACACGACTGAAGAAGTGATCTTGATCCAACAATTAGCAGACCTTTTAAACAAGAAATGCTTTGTGGAAGATGAGATATGCCCGTGTCTTCTACATTTAACTCTTCTAGACATTCCAAACTTCCAAGTTCATCTGGAACTTTCTTAACTCGGGTACAACAGGGGAGACAAAAAGATTTAAGATGTTTCAGCTTACAGATGCTTACTGGAATGTCTTCTAAAGATCTACACTCTGCAAGGGCTAGGTGCTCTAAACTATCCAATTGACCAAGATCGACTGGTAACTTCTCAAGACGCAAACAAGATTCAAGTTTGAGAGACTTAAGATGTCTCAACATACATATGCTATCTGGAAGATGTTTTAAACGTGTAGACAACAAATGTAGCTTCTCTAAACATTCTAATTGGCCAAGATCCTCTGGTAAACTCTCCAGAAGCCAACAATATTCTAGTTGGAGAGATTTCAGATGTTTCAACATGCAAATGCTATCTGGAACATGTCTAATTTCTGTAGAGAACAAAATTAGCTTCTCTAAACATTCTAAATGACCAAGGTTCTCGGGTAAATTCTGTAGTTGATAACAAGATACAAGCTCAAGAGATTTCAGACGTTTCAGCATACAAATGCTATCTGGAAGATGTTTAATATGTTTACACAATATATTTAGCTCCTCCAAAGATTCTAATCGACCAAGATCGGTGGGTGCCTTGTGAATACTGCCTTCGAGTATGAACTTTCTTAAATGTCGTAAACCACAAATGATTTCTGAAAATCTCTCAAGGTTTGTGCAAGCACAGAAGCCTAGAGAAAGAAGCTTCTCGACATTTCCAATAGATGACGGTAGTTTTTCTTTATAAAAACATGTAAACCGATATTTTGGCAAACTACTTTCCAAATGCAACAGGCAAATATCTAGGGGCTCCGTAATCATATGTAGCTCAGTTAAAGAACCAACCTCAAGAGTTTCCGGCCGTTTGTTGAACCGAAAAGATCCAAATCTCAAACTGCCACCTACGTCTAGATAGACAAGCCTTTTTAGACATCCAATAGGCACATGAACTTCGATCAGATAGTGACATCCATGAAGATCTAACCTCTCAAGATTTGGAGTCAGCCCAAGATCAAGGGTCATCAAGTTTGAATGACTGAGGTCAAGAAACCTGAGCTTCTTAAGAACCTAAACTAAGCAGAAATAAAAGATTAGTCTTGGTGCAATAACAAACCAAATATTCAAAGTTAACCATTAATATTCTACCTTTCTTTCTCTCCCTTCCCACAGCTGTGCGATGTTGCTATAAGGCATTTCAAGCCCAACAAGATTATTAGCATGAAATGTTTCCGGTAGAGACTGATAAGGGTAACTCTCCCATCGCAGATATCGTAAGGCATTTGGAAAGTATTGGCTTACTTGATCAAACTTCCAATCGCTACTAAAATAATCACTGCCTCTATTAGAATGCGTGTCAAGAACTCTTAGTCTTTTCATGTTTCCAAGACCTTTCATTATAAGATAGGGACTGAATTCCACCGCTGAAAATTTTATACATCTTGTTGCCTCATTACCCTGCAATAAATAAGCAAGGACCATGCATGAATCCTTTTTGATCATACAATGAAAATGTGTTCGAGTAATACAAAAGAAAAATAAATAAATAAAAATAATAAAGATTACAATATTGATATTAGAGTAGAAAAAAGGAAGGAGATCTAAAAGATCTTTTTCCAAAAATTACAGATATTTTTTATATTTACCAAATCATTAGCCACTATATCTTCAATTTCCTCATCAATCCACAATCGGCTATGCTTGTTGGGCTCTTCAGGGTGCAAGCGGCGAACAATATTTTTGCCCATTTCTTCGATGTGGTCATGCATGGTGAGGCATTGATAACCATTAATTGTTGTAAATGATATAAATGATTTTTGCTCAAGAACTCTTAAACCATTTCTGGCATGAAATCCACAGCTTTCAAGCATTCTGATTGCGTTTTCTTTTGGCCAACCCTTCATTAAACATGCAACATCTGTTGGTCCTATCCGGATCTTCTTTGTTACGAATCAAACATGGTCTATGATCAAACACACGACACACAAACTCACACTTTGTATATAATGAAATCTGTTGTGAACCTTTAATAATGATATTATATAAACTGAAAAGGTTAACTATTACAATGATCCTAAGCCTATATATAATGAATGAAACGTTGCCTCCTAAACGACACATTGGTTCATCAAACGTTGTGATGGTTGTGATGAAACCGTTCCTTATAACTACGCTAACTGTCATCATATGGGCTGGGTTGGTTTAACCCAATTCGACCCATAAACAACTTTACATTACTGACCCATACTCTAATAATACATTCGACTTATCATACTATCTAAAAGTCTTAAAACCTAAATACATAAACACTAATTACAACAGCCCTTGAACACGGATTGATGAATTATCATCCAACATTCCTCCCTAATTTATTAATCCGTGTCTTCAACATCTTCATGTCTTCAACTCGATCTTTTGTCTTTGATGTTTCTGGACTTCTGGTACATAATCAACACAGCAACGATCTCCTTTTGCAACTTTAAGTTCTCTTTTCCTTCTTCCTTCAATCTTCTTGTTGCTTTCTTGTTTTCTTCAAAACTTGGTGTTGATTTCTTCATGACTTTATTTTGTTCTTCAATTCTGACATTAATATAACTTTCTCTGCATTTGTTTCTCAAATGCTACTTCTCTTTCTCTGAATCATCGATCCTCTGATCGCTTTCTATCTCTTCTATGTTCTCTTCTCTTCTTTATTCTCTTCTCTATTCGACTTTAGTCGAATTTGTCTCTTTTGATCTTCTCTGATCGGTTTTCTCTTGATTGATTCCCTGAATCAATCTCTTCACTGTCTTTCTCTTTTCTTGATTAACCGGTATGCGCACGGTTTCTACTCTTCTCTTGATTGATTCCCTGAATCAATCGGTCTTTTTGGATCTTTTACAATAGTACCATCAACCACTCTTTGGATCTTTTACGTTAGTACCATCAACCATGTTGGAAAATACCTCGACAACAAACCCGAAGTTCAATCGCGGAACACTAGATCGCGAGTTGTATCGAGTACAAGCAGTAAAACACGAGAGACTACAAAGAACCGACAAGAATATATGCACACAGTATACCCTCAACGAACCCTTTATTAAAAAACCTAATAAAGCTTTTACAATTGAGGAAGAAGAATGTTAAGAACTAGCATCCCCCCTCATCTCTATTTATAGAGATGAGGGGGTAGAAACCTTAGCTTGCAAGCCAAGCTAACTAATCCTAGTTCTAGTCTACCACCTAATCTTATTACAAAGTACACTTAAGTCCCTAATGTATGTTTAAGTTACTACTAATATATAACAATTTCCACCTTAGGAGTAACACTTAAACATAACCGATACTCAACATCTTTTCCTCGTGCTGGAACCTCAGACCGGGGACCACCTTGTCGACCAGGCATTGTACTTCAGTAATTTTCCAAGATTAGCTTCCGTAGACTCCTTTACTTTCTTCTTTTCAGCAACATTACCCTCTGCACCCTCATGACCAGGTACTCCAATTACCGTAATGTTCGCCCCCACCTTTATACCAAGGTGTATCTTTTCATGCTCCTTTACCAAGCAGCACATGTTTGTCTTTTCTTCAAGTTGTTTAACCTCCAACTTTCTTTGAGCCACTGCAGCATCATCGTTACTATCCTGAACAACCTCAGCTTCACGATTTTCCTGAGCTCCCTGCAGTTCCACCTCAAACCAAACACGTTCATCAACCTGTACTCCATGGACTTCTGTTTTAATACCAGAACCAAGTTGTTTGAACCCAACTTGTTTATGACCAAGTTGTTTGAGACCAACTTGTTTATGACCAAGTTGTTTGAACCCAACTTGTTTGTCACCAAGTTGTTTGAATCCAACTTGTTTTGAACCTCTATGCTTTTGTACATCAAAAGTCTTCACTTTTGCTTCCAAAGTATACAAACAGTTTTCTTTCCTGATCCCAGTCATCATAACCCGACAACCTTTGATCACCTTGACTCTACCCATCTGCATCTTCACAGTATAACCCTCTTTTTCAAGAGTGCCCAATGAAATCAAGCTTTTTCTTAACCCTAGAACATACCTGACATCTTCCAGTATAAAGCTTGAACCATCATGCAACTGCATCTTCACTTTTCCTGTCCCTTTGATAGTGCATGTCCTGTTATCACCTAACTGAACCGAACCACCATCAAAATCCTTGAAGTCATACAAGAAATCCCTCCTAGGTGTCATATGATAAGACCCACCTGAATCCATTACCAATTCAGTCATCTCATCATTCCCGACCACCGCCAAGGCTTCTCCAAAGTAGGCGTTACCCTCGTCATCAGAAGAATCAGAATCCTGATTATGCTTACCCTTCCTGACGAACCCACTTGACTTCTTCTTTGGACAGTCTCTTTTCAAATGACCCTCTGAATGACATATGAAGCACTTGAGTTTACCAGTTCCACCCCTTGATTTGAACCGCGAACTTCCACCAGAATGAGCTTTCCTTGAATGATCTGACCCTCCCCTTACGTATAACCCGTCGCCAGTTTCTTCCTTTGCGCCTTCAGTTCTTTTCTTTAACTCCCTTGAATTCAGAGTCGCAAGAACATCCTCCATTGTCAAGGATTCCCTCCCATACAACAATGTCTCCACAAAGTTTCCGTAAAACGATGGCAACGACGTAAGTAACATAAGTGCCTGATCTTCATCCTCAATCTCGATATCAATATTCGCCAAATCAAGTATCAACTTATTAAACTCATCTATATGATCATCCAGTTTCGTACCTGGACTCATATAGAATGTGTACAGCTTCTTCTTCAGATACAGTCTGTTTGCTAAGGACTTAGTCATATACAGACTAGTCAACTTCGCCCAAATTCCTGCATCAGATGTTTCCTTGGTAATTTCCCGTAAAACCCGGTCTCCCAAGCATAGAATCAAGGTACTATATGCCTTCTTCATCAAAGCAGCTTTTTCACCTGCTTCCATGTCTGCGGGTAATGTCTCTAATGCAGCATCACATCCCAGCTGTACCATTAAAGCACGCATCTTTATTTGTCATAACCCGAAGTCATTCTTCCCATCGAATTTTTTGATGTCAAACCTAGTTATCGAACTAGCCATTCTTCTTTTACCTTGCTAAAAACCTTGTCAAGTTGTTTCTTAACCAACTTTATCGACAAGCCTCATAAGCCGTGTGCAATATTCTCCTTGTTGCTATAAACCCTTCTTGCAAATCGAATTAATTAGAATAACCCTAAACCCTCGATTTCGAACAAGCAAACCCGATCGTAAACTTGAAACCTAAGCTAACCACGATCAAACTTAAACCACAAGAATAAATTATATATGCAACAAGAATGCCCTTCAATATAAACGAATTTTATTACGTTAAAAGACGATAACTCGAATTCGATTGAAATCCTTTGACGAAAAGACTAAGTCACAGAATATGACTTTCAATCATTATTTAATTAATGAAACCATGTAACCAATAACGACAAAAGATCAAAGAACTTCACTTTTTAATCACATTCAGTCGTTATTTACACAACTGCCCCTCGTCACCCTTGTAGTATTCAAATCTTCAACCTCTCACGACTCGACTGCTACTTCCCGAAACAAACTCGGCACCTCGAACTAGCACTCAAACTTCGATGACCACAATAACCGCGGCTCTTGATACCACTTGTTGGATAATACCTCGACAACAAACCCGAAGTTCGATCGCGGAAACACTAGATCGCGAGTAGTATCGAGCACAAGTAGCAACACGAGAGACTACAAAGACTTGACAAGAATATGCACACGATATACCCTCAACGAACCCTTTATTAAAAAACCTAATAAAGCTTTTACAGTTGAGGAAGAAGAATGTTAAGAACTAGCATCCCCCCTCATCTCTATTTATAGAGATGAGGGGGTAGAAACCTTAGCTTGCAAGCCAAGCTAACTAATCCTAGTTCTAGTCTACCACCTAATCTTATTACAAAGTACACTTAAGTCCCTAATGTATGTTTAAGTTACTACTAATATATAACAAACCACTTCTATCTCTTCTCTGAAAAACGATTCCTTGAATCATTATTCTTTTACTCTGTCTCTGGTTCCCTGAACCTTTTGTCTCTTCTTTTCTGGAACGATTCCCTGAATCGTTATTAAAACTTGATTCCCTGAACCAAGTTGTTCTTCTCTTTGTTGTTTCCTGTTTTGTTTCTTGCAAATCTGCAATACGTACTCTTCTTGAATCTCTGATGAAACACGGGGTTTGATTCGAACTTCTGATGCTCTTGATACCAATGTTGGTCCCATCCGGATCTTCTTTGTTACGAATCAAACATGGTCTATGATCAAACACACGACACACAAACTCACACTTTGTATATAATGAAATCTGTTGTGAACCTTTAATAATGATATTATATAAACTGAAAAGGTTAACTATTACAATGATCCTAAGCCTATATATAATGAATGAAACGTTGCCTCCTAAACGACACATTGGTTCATCAAACGTTGTGATGGTTGTGATGAAACCGTTCCTTATAACTACCCTAACTGTCATCATATGGGCTGGGTTGGTTTAACCCAATTCGACCCATAAACAACTTTACATTACTGACCCATACTCTAATAATACATTCGACTTATCATACTATCTAAAAGTCTTAAAACCTAAATACATAAACACTAATTACAACAGCCCTTGAACACGGATTGATGAATTATCATCCAACAACATCTAGGAATATTTCCTTGTAATCGTCCTCTAGGCCAACATAGCTTAATTCCAGCTTTTCAAGAGTTTCCTTCAACGGGATTGTTTTAAGTCTTCTTAATGCATCTTTCCATTCAAGCATGTCCTTTCCACAGAGAAACGAACCCAAAACTTTGATAGTTAATGGAAGACCAGAAGCATAACGAACAACTTTAAGCGATAGTTTTTCGTACCCCTGAATTGGGATGTCTCTCCCAAATGCATACCTACTAAAGAGCAAAATTGCCTCCTTATCTGACAAGAGATTGACATCTAATATCCATTTCACTCTGTGTGCTACCAGCACTTGTTCATCTCTTGTTGTAATGATAATCCTACTTCCTTCCTTAAACCAATTAGGCTCCCTCGCCAATGCCTCAAGCTGGTCTTTATGATCCACATCATCTAGAACAATTAGAACCTTTCTATTACACAACATCTTTTTCAACATGTTTTTTCCTTCATGAACACTACTTATGGTGATTCTCTGATTCTTTAACACATCAGAAAGGACTTGTTTCTGCAACGACTGCAAACCAGATAACGTTGCTTTTGAAACTTCCCTGACATTTTCCACGAAGCTTCGACCTTCAAACTCAAAGAAAATTTTGTCAAAAACAGCTCTAGCCAAGGTAGTTTTCCCAGCCCCTCCCATCCCCTTGATCCCGATCATACGAACATCGTGAGAATTAGTTCCTAAAACTGAAACAATCTCTTTTTTCCGGGGCTCCATCCCTATTAAGTCTTCATCATTGTTCAAGTTAATGGAACGTAATTCTAGTGAGATCTTTTCAGCAATTCTATTTACGAACTTGGCTTCATACCTATAGAATGGACAAGATCAAATAGGTTTTGCTTAAGATCCCACATTAACAATTGAATTTAGGTAAAGCTCAACACTTCAATTATATACAAAGTAATAAGTTAAATATTTGGTTATTTCATGTTTCATCTTCTAAATAAGGTTCGAGTTTGAGTTAGAAGTTGACGACACAACATGTATGCAGTGGGTCCGCTTTCACCCTTAGGCAATGTTAGGAGAAATTACCATTAAAAAGTAATTAAAAAACTTAAAATATTACAACATGTTAGGAGAAATTACCCTTGAGTAGTGTTTTTTAACTCCCACCCAGCCAGATTGGCTGCTTCTTCTAGAGCCTGTCTCCATTTTCCAGCAGCCTCTTCTTTCTTATGTTTGGTAAAGGCTTCTCCAACTGCCCCACTTTGTTTACGGACTTCAGAGGGTTCAACATCATAAAAGACAGGATAAGTAATATGGTTAGTCGTTTTGTGGCACTCCATAATCTTTACAAGCTTGTCCAAACACCAAGATGATGATGCATAGTTTCTGGAGAAAACGATTATGAAGAATTTGGAGTCTTCGATGGATTTAATGAGCTCATCGCTGATCCTCTTCCCTCGTTCAACTCTCTCATCATCCTTATAAGTTTCAATACCTTGCTGGTGAAGAGCATCATAAAGATGATCAATGAAGTTCTTACGGGTGTCTTCACCTCTAAAACTAAAAAATACGTCGTACATATAGCTCTTCTGAATGGATGAAGTTGAAGCCATTGAATTTATGCTTGGCACATCTTTTTGTTGTTCCCTAATTTGTATAACGCTTGATAATAAATATGATTTAAGTTAGGTTATACATATCATGTCAACATGCTTAACAATTTACTTTGATATTTGAGAACAAAAACTATAAGACAAATAAAGCAAATAACACAAAAGGTAATTTTCAACGTTTAACTCTTATGAGAAGTTAATCAAATAATTACAAGGACTATTGCGGAATAAGTAAACTATCATAATCGTAGTTGAATACCAAATCGTGTTCTCACTTTCACACAAACTAGAACTTGAGTTAAAGTTTGAGTTCAAGACGAGAGTAAATGCTCTTTAACGAGATTCACAATTAATGAAAGAGATAACATTTACTATTCGACAAACATTCTCTTATATAGGTGAAGATATGAGGTCGTCACGTGAGGTCTTTAATGCGTGTCAAGCATTCAAGGGAGAAGTACATCTCCCATTGAATGTTTCTAATCTTGGGAAGAGTTTAGACCTTCTTTTGTGTGTACAATGATGACAGCTATTCCCACCCTTATACTTAATCTAGCACTTGTATTGTACTTTCCCACAAGATTTTCACCTATTTTTAGATACTTTGAAATATCACATGTTTGTCATAAGAGAGAAACATATTGGATCTCACTGACTCGAATAACATCTTTTGGTATCTTATCATCTTAACTAAAGTGTTTCTTCATCGACTTGCTGAAAGAACCAAGAGGACAACATATAAGCTTTGTGAGGCGCTTATAATTTGGAGGCCATGTGTGATTGCACACCTCGTACACCCTCATATACGGCTCCGTATAAAATGCTACCATGTACGTAATTGAAAGCAGTGTATAGAATATAGAACAACTTCGAACAAATGTTATATACTATATGCAGCCAAAATGAAAGGGAGTATTTGTTTTGAACTACTCATATGGACTAACTTTACATTATTATTGGAACTTCCAAAATTCTTTCATAAATCGAGACTGGAATATAACTGACTTAAAGTTTAACTTGACGTACAAAAAAACATTAGTTTATCTACTCATCTTATAAATTAATCACACGCATATTATCCGCATTTTGGTTTGCTTCAAATTCTGTTGTTCGACTACGATGTACCAATATATAAAGATCATACTGCTATCAGATTATATATTTATGAATACAGATTTACCTCAATTCACCAAACCAGTCCAAACCGTTCTTGAGTTGACTTCTTCTACAACCAGTCTACGTACAGTAAATACTATATTTGTTTAATGACCACTCAGCCAGGCAGGGCATCAAATTTCTGGGGTCGTGAGTCGGTATTATGTAATGAGCGTGGTGTTTTAATGATAAAACTAAGCTAGGTAGAGATTCAAAGGCGAAACAAGCGGAAAAAATGTAAGTTAAATTTTTTTGATGAGAAGATGCGGTGAAAGATGATTATGATTGGTCTATGAAAGAGACTTTTGTTGATTTTTTCAAAGTGTGGGTCACTTGGTGGTTGTGACTTGAATGAACTTAACTACACTAATTTAAACTTATCAAAATTATAATTTACTAGCAGGCTACCCCGAGCGTTGTAGCGGCAGGTACCATGCAATTTTAATATTTAGCAAAAAATTATTTTAATTCTATATTTTACGATACATAAATATACGGATGACGACAATTTTAGTTTCGAATCATTTTATATAATAACTATATTTTTCATATAAAAACTGTAGATTATCCACGCGATATTGTGACAATACTGAGTCGGTAGCTGTCATATTATAAAGGTATGAGGTTAAATTAGTTGACAATAACCCGTAGTCACAAGTTATCATTAAATAATAACACCATAAAAAATTTTAAAAATCACTTACATTATAGTTATATTTATCCCACATAGAAGGATGATACAAGTAAAAGACTACTTATAAAGAAAGAAAAAAAATTACATATTCAAGAAGTCATGTGGGTTATTTAATTCGCATAATTATTATTATATAAATATATATAATAATTATAAAATATATACTTAGCACTTAGCACTTAGCACTTTGCACCTTTGCATACTTTGCTTTAAAAAAATCGTTCGATTTTTATAAAACAAAGTTTTTAGTTTTTACGGTAAGTTTTATCAAAACAATTCTAAAAGGTGTATATGTTGTTTTCTCGAGGCACTCTTGCGATTTAATAATATTTTTTTGAATATTGTAAATTAGTATGCATTTTGAAACTCTATTGATTTAATAATATCGTTTTTGGACGATTTTTGTGGGCTGACCGAACCGGTGGTGACTCCGGTTCCCGGTTGAATCCGTTGGTCCGGTCCGTATTTTAAAATCATATGTACCATTAACTTGTTTTTACATATAAATTGTATGAAGCTTTGTGTATTTTATTATGTTGTACAATATGCATAATAACAAGTATTCTTCATATTATGGGTGTTTTAAAAATAACATTTATTAGGTAATTATTGTTGTAAACGTTTTTTTTCCTTACCTTCAATTACTTTGTATTTTCTTTTTATATTTTTTTAAAAACTTGTCTTCAAAAAGTGCTATAAAGAGTTGCAACCAATGCTATTATAGATGTACTTATTAAAATTTGCCATTATAAGTAAGTGTTGAATCTTAATTTTTTAAGCATTCCATTTTAAGAATGTCCCAAATGCTTTATAATGTAGTATAGATAGATAGATATGTATAAATGTGTATAATTATATAAATTAACAATTATCAATTTACTCCTTTGCATACTTTGCTTTGAAAAAATCGTTCGATTTTTATAAAACAAAGTTTATAATTTTTACGGTAAGTTTTATCAAAACAATTCTAAAAGGTGTATATGTTGTTTTCTCGAGGCACTCTTGCGATTTAATAATATTTTTTTGAATATTGTAAATTAGTATGCATTTTGAAACTCTATTGATTTAATAATATCGTTTTCGGACGATTTTTGTGGGCTGACCGAACCGGTGGTGACTCCGGTACCCGGTTGAACCCGTTGGTCCGGTCCGTATTTTAAAACCATATGTACCATTAACTTGTTTTTACATATAAATTGTATGAAGCTTTGTGTGTTTTATTATGTTGTACAATATGCATAATAACAAGTATTCTTCATATTAGGGGTATTTTAAAAATAACATTTATTAGGTAATTATTGTTGTAGACGTTTTTTTTCCTTACATTAAATTACTTTGTATTTTCTTTTTATATTTTTTAAAAAACTTGTCTACAAAAAGTGCTTTAAAGAGTTGCAACCAATGCTATTATAGATGTACTTATTAAAATTTGCCATTATAAGTAAGTGTTGAATCTTATTTTTTTAAGCCTTCCATTTTAAGAATGTCCCAAATGCTTTATAATGTAGTATAGATATTTTCTTTTTGAATTTCTCAAAATAACTATCCATTTTTTCTTAACTAATATAAATAGATTTTAGTTGGTAAATATTTTATTTGATTGGTTAAAAAATATATTAGTTTTATTTTTATTGAACTATGTAATTTGTCTGATCATGACAATAATTTTAAAACGAATAAAGTAATTCTTTATATTAATTATTTGTGTACCAATTTATCAAAAGTATATTACACAAGTTTTTTTAAGTCAAAACTTGTGATCTTATCTTACACAAAATAAAAGAGCGATAGAGTGTTTTAGTAAAACTTACAAAGAAAAATAAATTACGCGTATGTAAATCAATTTTCTTGTTGCTAATATTTTTCAAATATTAGACGATACTAACTTTTCTTTGTTTAGTTCCATGATAAATAATAACTTATCCGGCTTTTGAAACTATTTCGAGAGAAAAATGCTTTTAGTTTTGTTGCTTTTTCAAGGTATCACATGGGCGTGGTTTTCCATAAATAACTTGAACTTAACTGACTCTTTATCTTATTCAAATATTCGCGCATAGCGGTGATAGTGTATAGTAGCCATTAGTCTGTTCATAAGTTTATAGTTCATAAGGGTGTGTTACTTTATTATTGGGGGAAAGTTAACTATGTAGTGAAAGAGGTAGTTAATTATTCTAGTTTGTCAAGTGAAGTTTTTTTGCTTTGCTTCAAGTTTCAACAAATGTGTTGGAACCTAGAACTTATTAAGAAGCAATTCTTGATGACAACAGGGCAATGCTAGAATGAAGAGATGGAAGCATTAAACATGAATAAACTTGGACTTTAACTGATCAGCTGACAAAAAACCAATTGGCTGCAAATGGGTTTACAAAATCAAATATATGTCCAACGTGGAAATATAAAGATACAAAGCTAGCCTTGTGGCCAAAGGATATAATCAAAGGGAAGGGATTTGCTATAAAGAGACCTTATCCCATATTGTCAAAATAGCCAATGTGAGGTGTTTGATTGCATTAGTTGTTAAAAACAAATGGAACTTATATCAACTAGATGTTAAAAATGCCTTCTTATATGTCAGTATTGAAGAGGATGTCTATATGACTATTCCTCAGGGGTACTTCTCTAAATCTGAAACCAAAGAGTTCAAATTGGTTCAATCTTGATAATGGTCTTAAACAAGCCCCTAGAAGGTGGAATGAAAAACTTGTCACTATATTATCTGAAACTGGATTCATTCAAAGTCAAAATGATCATTCTATGTTTATCAAAGGTAAAAGGATCATGTTTATTGCATTATTAGTCTATGTGGATGACATTGTCTTAACCGGTAATGATGAGGATGAAATAAAAAATTTAAACACTTCCCTAGTTGTAAATTTCAAATCAAAGACCTGGGGAAACTTAAATGCTTTTTGGGAGTTCAGGTCTTAGATGAAAATAATGGCATACGTCTTTTATAAATAAAATATTGTATTGACCTCTTACAAGTGTTTGGTATGCTTAGGTGCAAACCAGTTTCTATTTCCATGGAAGCAAATCATGTTATGGCTCATATTCTCACTGAAAAGGATCCTCTTCTTACCAATATCAATCATTGGATTCCAGAAACTTGTTGGCAAATCTATTTACCTGTCTATACTTGGCCTGATATAGCTTATTATGTGCATTATCTGAGTCAATGTATACATGCTCCTTTAAAGTCCATTCTAAAAGATGCGTTGAATGTGTTACGATACTTAAAGGAGTCTCAAGGTAAAGGAATCAAGTACCTTTTCGATCTCGCCACTTCTGATTCTTCTGGCAAGATCGTTGGTTGCATTGATACTGACTGGGAAAAATGTCTAATAACTAGTTTCTATTTTTCGATAACTCTTTATTTTTGGAAGCAAAAAACATGTTACTCTATCTAAGTCATCAACTGAATCCGAGTATAGGGCCATGGGGTCCACTACTTGTGAAATAATGTGGATTATAAAGATTCATAAGGATCTCAAAATTAATGTCACTATTCTTGTCCCTTTATTTTGTGATAAGAATAAATCTGTAATTCAAATTGTTAATAATCCTGTATTTCATGAGAGAACCAAACAATTTGATGTTGATGTTAACTTTACTAGAGAAAAATTGCTAAAGGAATTGTGAAGACTCATAAAATTAAGTATTCCAACTAGATAGCAGACATATTTACGAAACACCTTCCTGTTTATCAACATCAAAATTTGAGCAAACAGTTAGGTCTCTTTAATGTATTTAACAATCAGATTAAGGGAGGGTGTTAAATCTTTGTCCTAATATGCTTGGTAAATACCAAGGTTATACTTTCTCATTGTGTGTTTTTGTTCCTTTAGTTAATAAGGAAGTTGAGGGGCTAAAAGTGTACATCTCTTTCTCTAAAAGACTCATGAATGCCTACCAATGTGTGAGGATGCAAACTGTAATTTGGTGGAGTATACTGTTGGAATTATAATATCATGACAATCATATAAATAAACCAAACACATCAAGTGAGCATAGCGGAAGCAATTACAAGATCATACAATATGTAATTAATTAATCAAATATAAAAGTAAACATACCATTGTGATTCTAGCCCGAACAAGAATCAAATGAAATCTTCAACTCAAGAACCCTGATTAGGGTTTATGTGGATTGTAAGAATAACCCCTTGCCCTTTTGTTATTCAATCCAAGGTACAATCAATAGTGTGATTGTATCACGTTCTTGTACACACGTACTAATTCAAGTAAAAGATTATGCATGTAATTTAAACACAAAACTATTTTGAGCTTTTCTAAAATCGAATCCCTTTATAAAAGGTTTAGATGAATCGATTATTTGGACAAGACAAGAAGAAGAGAAAAACACCAAGAACTATGTGTACAAGTTGTGGGAAACAATGAATCCTTGGGTTTGTTTATATACTAGTGATAACTTGGAGTCCAAGGCATTGAGGAGGTGGAATCCCCCTTATGGCCGATCGGTTATGGACATCCCTAAGGGATTCTGGAACGTTCTTGACATTCCAATTATTCACAAGTATTACTTTCCTTTTCTTCATCTAACGGTCGTTAGTCATTCTCCGTTAAATACTAACAGTCGTTACTCGTTTTGTGTTTATTAATAATTATATATAACATTTATAAATAATTATTCATTTACTCTTCATACGTAAAATGTGCAATCCCGTGATCTCGAGTTCGATCCTAACACACAACTATTAATTTATGTTCATAAACTAACAGCTCCCACTTAGACATATCTTAATAGTGTGATCACATCGGTTAGCATCTTGCAACACGCCGATGCCTCTAGTACGATCTCGAGTAAGGCTCTTGGAAAAACCTTTTAATGATTTCTCATTATTATTATCCTTTTGTTTCTAATACCACGTTAATAAGAATATGGATCAAAGTCATTCCTTAATTAACCATTCTGTTTCTCGTTGTTTATGATTGATCAAGATTACCAAATCATCTGAACATATTCAGGGAAGATTTTGGGCACGGCCATGCAAACATCTTGACAACCCTATGAGGGGCCCAGCAGTATTAAACTCCAAAAATTAATTTGAAGGAAAAAATTCTATCTTGACTACAAGCAAAACCCACAAACTTTGTAACACTTCCGAAAACAACCCTTATGACTACCAGTTACGTATAACGTTAAGTTGTTCCACAAAAATGTACTACATTTATGGCACTTATCTTGCATCTCAAGTCTGAGGTTAACTTCTCATGATTTACTTAATGACAAGATCCACAAAGTAACATCATGTAGTTGGGATAAGTCGTATATCCGGTATAATTGAATATCATTTGAAATGACATGACTACGCATCAATATACTTTAAGTATATTATACCAACCTTGAGATTTGTCTTGATTTAATAAATATTCTCATATTATTAACTGACAACGGACAATTTAGAATAACATTTATTCATGGATTAAACATACAAATATAGGATACAACTTATTATAAATTAAACATATCATGTATTTAAATTTATTATAATAATTGTTTAATATCCCTCATCCAAATACTAAATAGATCAATGCATGATAACTCTTGTTGATGAATAATGTCTCAAGTAATGACATTCATACTTGTTGACAAGATATAAATCATCTAAATTTGATCTATCGGAATTTAAAGAATACTTATTTCAAGAATTCAATTATTGAAGTTCTTATATGTGCATACTCAACAATTTTGATTATGCCATATAATATTTCATAAAATGTGTGACATCCTTAACCACCAATTTATGATAATCAAACTTCTAAACATTTTAAAGTTTAAAGTATTCTTATTCTCTTAATGTATAATTCAACTATGCTCTTATTAAGCACAACTAGTACATATAACCAAAGATGAAATCTTTACCATAACTAGTATTGAGTGTCATCTCAATTTCATTAGCATCATTGTATGCAAACAACAATATGCTCTTAAAAACATCCCGTAAACATTAATATCTATTGTGTAATATTTGATGCCCTTCAAACTTTCAAGTTTGTTGGCTAAGACAATTTTCACAACAATTGAAAAATTGTTCATTGATGAGTGCTCAAACACTCATCATTTTTGGTCAAATCTGAGCTGCAAAACATTTAATAACAATAAAAAAGGCATCAAAATACTAAAAATATCCCAGGAATTGTGTTTTATATGTTTTAAATGCAAATTGAGTAAAAACAAATGAAAAATGATCAAAGTTTGCAAAATTGGCAGTTTCAGTCCCCCAAGTTTCAAAACTTGTCACAATTAGTCCCTATGCATTTATTTTGAAAGAAAAGTCAACCCAAGTCTTTTGAAAGTCAAAAATCACAAAATTTGATCTTTGGGTAACAAGTTTCAAATGTTTGCATGATTGGTCCCTCAAGTTTCAAAATTGACGAATTTGGTCCCTGGGAATTTAAAAAAATGGAAAATCTCAATTTTGGTTCTTGGATTATTGGTACTTGGCATAAATCACCCTTAATTCTACTTTGGGATAATTACATTTTCAGCCCATCATTTTTAGAAAATTGCAAAAGAAGTCCTTGTGATGCAATAAACCAAACCGGACCCTTTTTATTATTTCCCTAAACCCAAACCAAAATCCAATCCAACCCAATCCACCCTAAGCCCAAACCCCTTTTACCCAGCCCAATTCCAAAAATAATAGAAGCCTGGGTCAAATGGTCAATACAAGTCAAACGGGTCAAACCCCCAACACCCTCATCTTTTTCCCCTGTTTTCCTGCAACCTGTCTCCCCCCCCCCCCTCCACTTTTTCACCAACACAGCCTCCACAATTAATACCCTTCAACTACCAAACCAACCCTCACCATCCACAATTAATACCCACACCTAAACCTCTAATTTTGTTAGAAACCGTTTTTGGCGCCAAAATTGCAATCAAAGGCCAGGATGGGTGATATCTCAAATTGATGGTGAGGATTGGGTCAAAGGTCAACAAAGAAACCATTGGAAGTACCAATTGTGAACAGGATGCCACATGGAAGCTGGGATTACTTATCTTCAAATCGTAGTATATATATTAGCTATTGTAAGCCTGATAAGGCATGTAGGAAGTGTAATTTAGTTGTTTTTAGTATTTATTTAACCTTGTAATCTGTTTTCAGTTAATGAAATTTCTGTTTTAAGTTTAATTCTCATTTTCAAATTTCAAGTCTCATTTAAGGATTTCAAGTTGTTGTTTTAGCTTCATTAGTTATTATCAAATGTTTGCATAATCTCATAAGCTCAAACATAAAGTCTTTAGAAGCTTTAAAAGCTTCTATTTCAATCAAAATCTAAAGTTTCATAAAATCAGTTAAAAATACAAGAAAAATAAAAATAAAATAAAAAATAATGTTGCAGAGTTGAAGAAAGGCTGGAGCACAGTAAATTAGGGATGGCTGTGGGTTAGACTTATGGAAGTCATTAGGAATTGGAATTGGGTCCTTGTTCATTGAAAAGTACTTGGAAGGCTTTGTGAGTTCCTAATTTTGATTTTTAGTATATTAGTATAAAAGTGTTCTTGATTGTTTATCTGTGTTAATTTAACTTATTAATCACCAATTAGATAGGATTCAGTCCTTAAATTGAGCTCTGGTGTCTTTTTATTCAAGTTTCTATACAATCTGTGTAATCAAAGGGGTGTTTGGATTTGTCTGTTATGAGAGCTTCAAGTTGTTTCATGGCTTCACTCTTATTTACTTAACTTAATAAGAACCAAAACAGACCAAAATAAACAAGTCCTGGGTAGTAACTAGCTTAGAAGTCAGAATCACCACTAATCACACCTAACTAGCTAACTGTTGAAATTTAAGGTTCCATTTTCATCACAGTAAGTCACAAGTAGTTGATCTAGCTTAAAGTAGTCTTGTTTTAGTTTAGTATAACTCAATTAATCAGTTAGAGGCTTTAGAAATTCACCAAAGTCAAAGTTTCATAGCAAATCAAACTAGCATAATTTTATAGAAACCCATTTTTTGTGGGATTTGTTTAGAATTTTGTGTTAGGATTCAGAGCTTGAAACTTATTGTGGTTAAAGTGTGTCAGCTGAACTCCATGAATCCATGGATTGCTTATTTTTTAGATTTTTTTTTATCTAAAATGTGCATTAACTTATTTTAGGGTGCAGGGAAAGAACCCTCCCCTGCACCAGGGATTTTACCATCTTTTCTTGGCTTATTGTGACCAATCCATTGGTCTCCACACAAAGCCCTTTGGCTTCTTAGCAGCTTATCAGTAGTAATTTTCAACCCTTGGCTTATTTTTGAGTTTAGCTTATTTGTTTTGGCTTATTTGATCAACCATTATACCCTGACCTCAGAACATACACTGAGTGGATCAGTGTTAAGACCCAAGTTCATGGGCATGCATTGTGCTACCTAGTGGGACCCACCATGTGCTTTTTGGCTTATTGGAAACCCCAATAAGCCAAGTTTTCATATCTAAGCTTATTTTGTGTCTGAGCACCTATCTGAACTAGCAAACCAGTGCTTGTTATTTGGTTATTTCATTAAAGATTCTAAGACCTCAGGTTTTGCCTACTTTTCACAAGTGCTTATCTAGCTTATTTGTGAGAGTTAGGTTTTGGTTCTTGGCTTATTTGGAAGCCATACTGCTTATCTTTCTAGTTCAGGCTTAATTTTGGATCCATGATCCCTTGTGTGGACCCCACATTGGCCTGTTACTTGGTCACTTGGCCTGTGCTTCTGTGAACTCAACTTCAATAAGCTTATTTCCTAAGCTCATTAAGAGCTTATTAGTGAGCTTATTGACCTGTCACTTGTTTTAATTTGTAGCCACCCAGTCCAACTTGAGGGTTCAACCCCAAGTTTGGACCTCTGACCCCTTTTGTGGCCCCCACAGAGGGCTGCAAACAGACCTAGTTGGCCTGTCACATAAGCAAAAGTGCTTATTTGGTTCATCTGGCTTATTGTGTGCATATATCTGTTTCCATTGTGCTTATTTCTTATTGAGATTGTTGTTTGTCTGCTTATTTAGCCTTGTAACCCAGTTGTGCATCTTACTTTAAGCAATCAAAGTCCTAATAAGCTTATAAGCTCAACTGTCTATATAATAAGCTCATCAAATTGCTTATTTTTTAGCTCCAAGCAAACTTGCTTCACAAAAGTTGTCTAAAATCAATTAATATACAGTTGTGAAAAAGAAAAATCCAAAAAAGCTCAACTTAATAGAAGTGATAGCTTCTATTTAAGCCAATTGGCTTATTTCTTCAGCTTATTCATAAGCAATTTTCATTTTTATATTTTTCCTAGGCTTCTTATAGTTAAAAATAATTTTGGTAATTTTTTCAGATTTTTCTTTTATCATTTAGTATTTTTCTTAATTTAGTTTAGTTTTTAATAATTAATAATTAATTAATAATTAATAATAATTAATTAAAAAATCAGAAAAATACAATTTTAGTTTTAAATTAGTTTTTAAGTATTTTAATTTTTTCCAAATTTTATTTTCAATTTTCTAGTGTAATTTTATAATTAACTATAATTTAGGGTATTTTAATTAATTAAAAAGTAATTAGAAAAATAGTTTTTAATTAATAATAATTATATAATTAGTGTAAAAATTAATTTTCTTTTTCTAAAATTTTTCTTTAATCATTAGGTTTGTAAAAATATCATTTTTATATCCGTAGCCTTTTTAGTTAATCAGATTCACTCTTTATCACGTACGTCTATACCCGTTTTGAATTAAAACGTACGTTTTTAGGTTTTAGCTCGTTTCCTCTTAATATAAATTTACGTAATCAATCATATAGCTTTCCTAAGCTATTTTATTTCATAATTCTCAAACAATTTTCATCACAACCCTTTCCTGTGAAATTCACCCGATCACAAGCACGCTAAAGCACAATTCACACCTCGTCTGACTTAACGACCTGGTGATACCCTATATTACCCAGAGCATTGGTCTAGGTAGTTTGACTTTGTTGACCATTTTCCTGGTCAATTTAAGTTGACTGTTTAGCACCAATCAAAATTTATCTATAGAATTTGGAAGATGTTCCAGATTTTAGGATGTGATTCTATAATCAAACATATTCTTTTAGAATATTAGACAAGTTATCTAATAACTTTTTAATTAGATATTAACATTTCCAAATCATCTTGTAATCAAGCATGATACTACAAAACATGATGTGCGTGAAAAATCTTTGAGTCATACTTAGATTTTATTCATGTTATACATATCCATTTAGACTTTCTAAATGATATATCATGTTATATTAGATTCACTTACCGCACATGTTTCAACAATAAACATTCATTACAAGGTTATATGTTTTATTTTCTAAATACGTAAAGTTTCATGCAATAGAAGACTTAACATTTTACTTATATGGAATATTACTTTTTATATATTCTACAACATATATGATTTAGGAAATTAAACATATTACTCCCACTAGCTTTTAGGAATATTTAGAAATTATATTATTTTAATTATAAATCAAAACATGGATTTAATAATTAAACATAAGAGTAATCTTCTAGATGCATGCATTTATCCATCCATGGATTATTGCACTTTGTACACTTTCAAAGATATATTTGAATTCATAAACTCCTTTTGATTACTTATCGTCCTCGCTTAAGTAATCATACAAGAAAGAGTTTTGATATTCCATTGTCAATTTCATATTAATGAAACTAAATATGACAATCAGAATCTTTATATATTTAATGTGTTTATAATAGAATATTCAATCACAATTAATTACTTAAGTGTGATTAATAATCTTGTCATAAGACATGCATTAAATATGTGCATAATATTGTCCATATGATTTCTATACAAAGATTTGAACCACAAAGGTTACCTTATCTTTGAAGAAACTCATCTTCAATTTCTAGTCTAACTATTAAGATAAACCAAGTTTCTAAAATTGATTATCTTTATGGACATCATCTTAATCATTCATATCATGTATACTTTACCAAATTTCATATTTGGTAATGTATCATAATGATTATCAGGTTTACAATAATCCTGTAAATCATAGCCCTCAGCATATTAATCAAATATTTGAGATATCTTTGCTAATCTATGAATCAGAATTCCATCATCTTGAGATTTAACATTTAAATGTCAAACTTCATCATGATATATGCTAGTGTATTTTAGAAGATTATATATCTTGTAATTTTATCTTTTAAAGATCAAAACTCCCACTTGCTTTTAGTAATTTAACGACTATCTTTAAATACTTAGCAAATAAAGCAACAATACAATGTTCTCTTTTGGGATATTACAAATTCACAATGACAGTTCATGATTTATATTTGTTAATAACCTGCTCATAAGTAGTTTAACAAATTCATAACGTCAATTTAAGACTTAATGTGATTCATCACGTTCATCACATTCCATCATATGATAATGTCTTATTAATCTTCTATGTTGGAGGTTTATTAAGTATGTCCAAGTCATACTCAATATTCTAACCTTGATAACTTTTGGAAGAAAAGAAGTCATAGTTATCTTTAATCAAACAATATAACTAGAGTTTGATTTTCCTAACTGAACATACCATAAACATTTGGTATTTCATTAGTATTAATATTGTAAGACAATCTAACAATATTTAAGATAACCATATTTCCTTTTGGCTTGTCTATTTACCAACTAAGCCATTTTAATGGTATAATAGTATTTTCAAGCCAATTGCATGCTTTATAACACAAGTACTTTTACAAAGTCACTTCATGTCCATGTCTGTACAATAAAACATAAACTGTTATAATCCCACTATACGTTATAAGTCATTTAACAATTTAATGACTTCGTGTATATGTCTTAATTAAAAAACATAACAAGATAACGTCTTACTTTATTATAAGTCTTGTAACAATTAAAAGACTTTATGTTTATATCTTTACAGTGAAACATAAACATGTTTAACTAAAGTAATTATGAACACCATCTCTTGGTTTCAATAGTAATTTCAAGTTAATTTATTACTTCACAATAATGTAAATAACATTATTTCTTCATTTATTTATGTCATTCCAAGAACACATAAATATTCATATTGAAGCAGCATTAGATTACTTTTATTAATTTATGTCATTCTATGAATTCATAAATATACAAATTAAAGTAGTCTTAATATCATATTGACACATGTTCTAATAAGTATCTAATTTAGAAACTGCAAATTCTCATAGTTCAATTACATCAGTTGATCTGCTAGTAATGAAAATATGAAATTCACCTTGATGTTGCAATCTAGCTAAGCTCTCACATAACGTAAACTGTAACACCAAGTGTTTCTTGAATTAGATTAATATAATTCATATTAGAATGTAATTCTCTTACCTTGCAGTCAAGAGAATCCATTAAATCATATCTTTATGAGTTGTTTCTTGCACACATTAAAGATAATACTTCTCCCACTTGTGCATGGAACAACCTCATATAGTTGATAAACAACACGCCATGCATTTGCTTATGTGATCAATATGATTGTATCATAGATTTTAGCATAACAAGTAGTTATAGAACAACAATGTCTAGTAAGGAAACGTACAAGACTATCCTTAAAAGTATGAGTGTCTACACTTGGAAAGTAATTATCTTTAGCTACCAAGATGTCAAAGCTTGTAACTCCCACTGAATTAAAGATCATTACAATAATTCCTTATTCAGTAATAAGTACACAATACTCCTGCTGAATTTGACAACATTGTAAGTGTTTCATATCCAGTAAAAGAAAATAGTGTGCTTTTAACTTTCCTACACCTTTAAATGTCCATACGTAACAATTACTTATGCATTAAAGAGTGTATTCTACTACGTAATGATGGACTATCCACCAAATGCTATTAACTTGAAAAATTGGGCATGCAATTTCTTCCTTAATAGGTCTACCATCCTACAATGTATGTAGCGCCTTTAAAATAGTCAAAACAACTAGATGAATAAACTAGTTTGTCTTTTACCATTTTACGGTAATTAGTCTAGCTTCTAAATATAATAACTCATAAAATGTCATAGATAATTTTATGTTAACCAAATATCATATTTGTTATTAAGAATTTAATCACCGAATGAGGATGATGAAATCCCTATGTAAAATATGTGCAATTTTCTTAACTATTAAAAATTTGCTATGAGTTATATTAGGATTTAGACATATCTAATATTCCTATTATCCTTTTCATTCATGAAAAGAAATAGGATTGTATCTCACTCTTCTTTCATAGAAAGGAGACTTCTTTTGTCTTTTAAGTAAATATTTCTTAATCAAACATTTGTTTGAAAACAGAACTAGATCAATTTACCAAAGCCCAACACTACAAGAAAAAAGCCTTTTACCGACTTTCTTAGCGACGTATTTTATGATTGCGACTTTAAGTGATGGGTCGCTGTAAAAGAGTCGCAAATTTTTTGCGACTCGTGACATGTGTCGCTAAAAAGAACGACTAGTATAACGACTTCATAAAATAAGTCGCTATAAATTTGCGACTTCAGTATTTCTTGTCGCTATTTCAAAGAGATGTTGCCATCTAAGTCGCTTAACGCGACGCTATTTTTGTAAAAGTCTCTATTTAAGTCGCTAATTAAGTCACTAATTAGCGACTTAAATAGAGACTTTTACAAAAATAGCGTCGCGTTAAGCGACTTAGATTGCAACATCTCTTTGAAATAGCGATGCAAATAGCGACAAGAAATACTGAAGTCGCAAATTTATAGCGACTTATTTTATGAAGTCGTTATACTAGTCGTTCTTTTTAGCGACACATGTCACGAGTCGCAAAAAATTTGCGACTCTTTTACAGCGACCCATCACCTAAAAGTCGCAATCGTAAAATACGTCGCTAAGAAAGTCGTTAAATAGCTTTTTTTCTTGTAGTGCAAAGTGCGTTTACGGTTAGAACGTTGCATTAATACATTAAAATGAATTACAAAATTCAATTTCAGTATTTTCGATAATTAGATCTTTAAGAAAATAAATTACCCATTGGTAAATATTCATATAAACCATAGTATTTTCTTAAAGCTAGGATCCTAATTGACATAGTATGTTGGGAATTATAGATTTAAAGATTTAAAGATTACAAAACAAACAACTAGAAGTGAAGAAAGAAGAAACAAGAGGGGCCTAATATGTAATAGTTAGATAGCTTTCATAGGAAGCTAGGGTTTGTAACCTCCCTCTATTATATAAAGAGGGTAGGCGTCTAGGTTACATTCATCCTTTCATAGCTAGTCTCTCCAATGAGAGTCTAGAAACGCATAGAGCGTGTAGTAGTAGATTAGTAGTATTAGTAGTTTATTTTATTTTCAATAAAGAAAACCTTGGAGTAATATTGATTGTGTTCTTGTTCTTATTCCGCTGCGATCAATCAATGTTACTATATCTTAGATGGGCTTAAACGATTCTTCACAATTGGCATCAGAGCACAGGGGGCTCGATATCTAGGGTTTATACAAGGTTTTATGTTCGTGTTTAAGAATAAAAAGCAGTTTCAAAGAATAGCAGATTTGGTTCGTTTGGTGTTTTATGTTGCGACAGGAAGGAGACAAAAGAATTCGCTGAATGAATATCTTCTCATCATGGACAGGTCATTGGTACATTCTATATTAATTAATAATCTCGTATTAATTACATTGTGATGGCTCGTACTGATTCATAAATACTGATTGGTCGAATTCATAATGGGTTGATAAAATTAATTGTTAATTGGTCTGAGATGTGGGGAATATGAGTTAATTACATCGTACTTGATTAAAAGATACCTCATATCTATTAAATGCTCGTGGGTAGGTTGAAGAATTTTATTGAACTTAGTACTAAATTTATTCTAATGGGGCTTGATTATTTTATACGGAGTACCAATAAGATTTGTGTTTTGAGGAATTAATATAACCTTGTACTCATCATTAATGGATTTATTTTAGTGGACTTAATTTAAGGTTATATACCTCGTACTAATTATTGATCATGGGATATTTAAAATCATTATTGCTGTTTATCAAAGGTTTTGGTTACTGTGATGTTTTTGAGAATTTTGGTATTGGCTGTGGACTTTCTTCGGGAGATACTGAATTTATGGGATATTGTTGCTGCTGTTTGCGTGGGCTGATTCTATGTTATGTCATTTTACTGATTGGATGTGTGGGGTAAGATTCATCACGTGGAGACGCTACAATAAACACAAATTTGGTACTAATTAATATAGGTCAGTCGCTGGTTTGTCGTGATCTACATGGTAGTGTTGATTTATGATTTTTGTTCTCACATGGGGTTGAATATTCAATGGGGTCTATGGTATATTTGTGGATCGATGCTACTGGTTGATTGCTGTGTATCGTATTGATCTGATCATTGTTTGTTTTATTGCTGCTGTTATTGGTGTTAGATGGAAGATTTGTTTTCTTATTGGCTTTATCATATGTCGTCTAGTGCTTTTGATAGCGTGTTTGTGATCACGTGGGGTTATCACTTAGCATATGAATATTCAAAAATTAATTGTCACCTCGTACAATTAAAGAGATAATTGGTCGGTGCATTTACTGAATTCAAGATATCAGCAGCTAAGGGTGTATGCTGATAGGGTCAAATTTTATTCCTACTGATGGTTATCGGTTTCTGCTGCTACACCATATTTTGATTCTGCCGCTGATACGCATTTTTTGTTTCTGCTGATGTGATCTCTTGTTACTGCTGTTCCTCCTGGTTACTGCTGATGTATTTCATGGTTCCTACTGATACTATTATTTGTTTCTGCTGATGATGAGTTTTCGTTCCTCCTGATTGGTTCCTACTGACGGGTTCCTGCTGATACATACGATGGTTCTTGCTTACTTCTTTATGGTTCCTGCTCACTTGTTGTATACTTTTTCTTTTGGTCAGTTTTGGTTCCTACTAGTCATGTGAGATTACTAATGGTTAGAGAGGACGGAGTTATCAACCATCATTATTTCGTTGAGGAGATTACTTGTTGAAGACATTTGATTATAATTTATTTGTTGTTGTAGTTGAATTTCACAGGTGCGTGTTCTTATGATATCTCAAAGTGAGTGGAACACTTTGGAGATAACTTGTTCGTGCGTTAATAATGTGACAAAGACTTGATGAATCTAGTGAAGGGGTACGATCCATCTTATTGTGCTTAATGCGTACATTTGCTATCACTTTAAGGAGTTACGTTATTGTGCTCAGTGTCTCATTTAGTTGAGAGTTTGTCAAGAGGCCGTCACGTGGATAGTGCAAGACATAAGATGCAAGGTTGGGAGATTCCATTTCTTCATTAAATCAGTTATATTTGATTTTCTTTATCAATGATCACTCCATGGAGACTACTGGATGGCAAGTATACTTTTAAGGGGAAGCTTATTGTTAGTATATACTTAACCATATTGCTGCTGTTCGATACTGCTGATGCTCGTTACTACTGATGCTTGATATTGCTGCTCCGGATTCTGCTTATTAGTAAAAAAAAAAAAAAAATAATAAAAATAAAAATAAAAAAGGTTATTATTATTATTATTAGTTATTAGTTGGTTCGTGAGATGGTTAGTCTATTCTTAAGGGGAAGCTTGTTAACCCTCTACATGCATCACTTAAGGGGAACCGTATACGAGATGCACAAGATCCCTATTGGATGATTACAAAAAGGGGAAGAAGAGTTATGATGTGCAGCTTATTATTTGTGATGACATGTTTTAGCATTGTTTCTTCATGCAGATTGTTTTGTAATATCAAATAGGGGAAGATTGTTGGGAATTATAGATTTGAAGATTTGAAGATTACAAAACAAACAACTAGAAGTGAAGAAAGAAGAAACAAGAGGGGCCTAATATGTAATAGTTAGATAGCTTTCATAGGAAGCTAGGGTTTGTAACCTCCCTCTATTATATAAATAGGGTAGGCGTCTAGGTTACATTCATCCTTTCATAGCTAGTCTCTCCAATGAGAGTCTAGAAACGCATAGAGCGTGTAGCAGTAGATTAGTAGTATTAGTAGTTTATTTTATTTTCAATAAAGAAATCCTTGGAGTAATATTGATTGTGTTCTTGTTCTTATACCGCTGCGATCAATCAATGTTACTATATCCTAGATAGGGCTTAAACGATCTTCACATAGTACCATTACATTAGTTGATCTGCTAGTAATGATAGTATTCAACAAGGTAATTGTCGAACAATAATTGCCAATATCATATTGCAATTCCTAGATCATTATGGGATTTACATTTACAAAACCTTTGTAATGTAAGCATGTTTCATCCCCATCTTAATGCCTTGAGTCCAAGCTCTCACTTCCTACTCAATTTAAGTCATCTAACTTAAAAACTGTAAACTTATAAATCCATTACATCAGTTGTCTGCTAGCAATGAAATTATGAAATTTACCTTTCCATTGCAATCTAGCCAAACTTTCACATGACGTAAACTACAACTTCAAGTATTCTTAATTAGATGGCATTCGACTTAATTTTATAAGGGTATTAATTTTGACGTGTAGTCAAAATAATATATGAAGAAGCATGCATACAACTTCATAACATTGGTTTTATAAAACATTTTTATTACCAATTCTCTAAGAGTAAAATAGCAAAGTTTTGATTGAGGTATCGGGTTCACCAATTAAAGAATTACCAACAATTATCATCCACCATATCGTACTTTTGCATAAGCCCTAAAGCTTAGTGTTTCAGATAATAATTATGGAATTGTGGTCAATTAACCCTTAAGATGACAGTGTACATGTAATGGTTGTTCAGTAAGTCTAATTTACACACAAACGAGCGTTAAGACAGAATGTTGTCTATCTAAGGCCAAAATTTAATGCGAAGCCAACCTTATACCCATCTTGTAGTGTGTAAACTTCGGTCTGGCCTAGTTAACCATTACGTACAAAAACATCAATCAACCAATCATTTGAAATTTAAACTCTTAAGACCAAAACAATTTCGCCATTTATTTAGTCCATACTATTTTTCTATTTAAAAATTACCATTTTCCGTTTATAAACATGTCTTAAATAATAATAAACAAAAAACAAGTAATACATAATAAAAAAAAACCAAATAAACTTATACATAACATAACAATTAAATATGTATAAACATGTAGCCACATGCAAAATATATTCAATAATCCTATTAATAATCAAACTAGGTGTATAACGCATTTATTCAATTAGGGCTTTCTTCTTCAAAGGAAAAAGAACCACATACATCGATAAATCGATTGTGTAAGCCAAAACTAAACAAATACCACATAACACGTAATTGATTACTTAATATTGGAGTCTTCCCCAATTCGACATCTATTAATATATTTTGTATTTTCAATATAACTTAACAATTAATTCATATTTTCAATTTAAAGCATTTAAATTATCACACAATAAAATCCATGCAAACATGCACTTTTCATGGATTATGCTTAACAATTAACATATTGCACCAAGATCGTTTACTAAAACGCATAACCAATTACATGACATTCTAGGGTTTCTAATCATATTTAAAAAAAATCAAAAACAAAACCCTAAAACCCTAATCGGTCAATCGACCTAATAAAAAAATTAGGGTTAGGAATCGAAAACCCTAAAAAAACATGTAATTAAACGATCAAGATTCAATTTTTATGCGTTTCGATAATTAATTACACATTATAACGGCTCTAGATGCCACTGTTGGAATTATAATATCATGACAATCATATAAATAAACCAAACACATCAAGTGAGCATAGCGGAAGCAATTACAAGATCATACAATATGTAATTAATTAATCAAATATAAAAGTCAACATACCTTTGTGATTCTAGCCCGAACAAGAATCAAATGCAATCTTCAACTCAAGAACCCTAATTAGGGTTTATGTGGATTGTAAGAATAATCCCTTACCCTTTTGTTATTCAATCCAAGATACAATCAATAGTGTGATTGTATCACGTTCTTGTACACACGTACTAATTCAAGTAAAAGATTATGCATATAATTTAAACACAAAACTATTTTGAGCTTTACTAAAATCGAATCCGTTTATAAAAGGTTTAGATGAATCGATTATTTGGACAAGAAAAGAAGAAGAGAAAAACACCAAGAACTATGTGTACAAGTTGTAGGAAATAGTGAATCCTTGGGTTTGTTTATATACTAGTGATAACTTGGAGTCCAAGGCATTGAGGAGGTGGAATCCCCCTTATGGCCGATCGGTTATGGACATCCCTAATGGATTCCGGAACCTTCTTGACATTTCAATTATTCACAAGTATTACTTTCCTTTTCTTCATCTAACGGTCATTAGTCATTCTCCGTTAAATACTAACAATCGTTACTCGTTTTGTGTTTATTAATAATTATATATGACATTTATAAATAATTATTCATTTACTCTTCATACGTAAAATATGCAATCCCGTGATCTCGAGTTCGATCCTAATACACAACTATTAATTTATGTTCATAAACTAACATATACATACTCCACTTCTCTTGTGATCCTTGATTACTGCTATCACTCTCTTGTAATCATTTATGTTTCGTGTGCGTGATCATTATCTTATAAGATAATAATCACATGTGTACTTATTTCAATAATCTTAATAATAAACATTCGATTAGGTTTAATCCTGCTAACTATTGATCCTTGTTGTGATTGTTTATATGTTTGTTTGATACCATCTCACGTACTTCAAAATGTGTTGATGTTCCAAATTTCTCACCCGCTACTGCAAATAACGAAATTAACAGATTTCTCAGCCTACAATGACCGGAACATCTTAGAACATTTCACTTAGAAAACAGTATTTGATTGGACTAAAATCTCGTTTCATTAGGAAAACATTATGTGATTGGCCTAAATCTCGTCATTTGAAATGTGGTTAGTAAAAATTTGAATAGGTACATGAAAATGAGAAGGCCGGTATGTAGTTAAATAGAAATCACATACAATACGTATACGCTAAAGAAGTAAATTGTATCTTGTATTACATTTTTTGAGAAAAGTCCAGAATTTATATAGGAATACTGAAATTAACCTTTCAAAAGAGCACACGAACAAAATTAATTACTGATTTCATAAGACATGATTATAACTAAATAAATGCAAATCAAGAATAATTAGACAACAAGTTAGTCCGCTCCAGCGTAGTTCATCTTGGTCTGAAACATTTACAATGAAGTCTTTTCATGCACATTTCCCACCGGTTAGTTTGTAAATATCTTAGTGAACTGATGATCTATTCCATATGAAACTATAGTAGAACAGTAATGATCACTTGAGAACAACTAATAAAGTACGTAGTAATAAGCACTCAGCTTTTGTAACAAAAACAGAAAGATTGTCATTTTGTGGGTCTGACATTTAAGCTACAAATCATTTATATTCTTATAAACCAATGGGCTTGTGGTCCACTGGGCATGTCTTATTCAGTTAAGCGTGCCTAGTGGAGAGTAGTACCGGTTTGGGTGACCAAACCGGGAAGTCCTCCCTTGTGGACCACTGCCCTGTCGGTACGATTTCAAAGTCCTTCAATGAAGGTTTCAACCCACAAGGGTTCGAATCTGGAGAAGGCAGGGTTTACTTCAATTTAAGTGTCATGCATTCGGGCGGCTTAAGTTGAAGGTTTTCCCCCCATCGGGTTTCAAATTGGACTTGGATTTCCCAAATGAAAGTCAATTTTCAAAAAAAAAAAATTATATTCTTATAATAACTTAAGATATATAATCATTAAAGCGAAGGGAACCATAACATGTTAACACCATGTTTTGGTGTCACATCAGCGCCACATCATTTTAACACCAAATAACATAACACCAAAAAACACTCTGGTATCATAACGACAGATAACACCACCTTTTGAGACCAACCCTTTTAAAAGAAATATAATTTACAAATTCTACCTTTAACAATTGCACATTAAATTAATATACAAAAACTTTTTAATCTTTGATAAATATAAATAAACATGCAAGTTGTCCAAATTACAATAAGCACTTTGGTCCAATAAAACCTGTTTCGGCCCATTGCATACCACGCTTTTAACCCCCCCAAAAAAGCAAAAAAACTACATTATCTTTTTATTCTTCGTATAACCTGCACACACACTGTTAACCCACTCATTTTATCCTTATTTAGCTTTGACATAATGGCTAATATTAGTTAACTAACTTTTTGAAAAATTTTGAAAAAATTTTCAAAAAAATTTCGAAAAATTTTCAAAAAAAATTCGAAAAAATTTGGAAAAATTTTCAAAAAATTTTTCCGAAAATTTTTTTTCGAAATTTTATTTTCGTCACATGTGAAATTTTTTTTGAAATTTTCGTTAAATTTTTATTTCATCGCGTGTGAAAGATTTATTTTTCGTCACATGTGAAAAAAAAATTCGTTACATGATGTGAAAGAAAATTTTGTCACAAGAGAAAAAAAATCGTTACATGTGAAATTTTTTTCGTCACATGTGAAAAAATTTTGAAAATTTTCGCGAAATTTTTTTTCGTCACTTGTGAAATTTTTTTTTGTCACATGTAAAAAAAAATTCGTCACATGTGAAAAAATTATCATCACATGTGAAACAACTTTTTTCGTCACATGCGAAAAAAAATTGTAAAATTTTATTTCAAAATTTTTTGAAAAATTTTTTTCCAAAAAATTCTCAGAAAATTTTTCGAAAGTTTTTCAAAATTTTTATGGAAATTTTTCGATTTTTCTTTTAAATTTTTTTTGGAAATTTTCAGAAAAATTAGTTAACTAATATTAGCTATTAAATCAAAGTTAATGCATGATCAAATGAATGGTTATGATTGCTTCTCACGTTCTTACCAAAATAAGGGTGCTCATTTGCTTTTGATTTATTATATAGGTTGTATCATAATTTTATTTCGATTTGATCATCATAACCACAAAATAGTAGATGTTAATGTAATTTTTGAATTAAATGTCATGCTAAGACTTTAAAATATTTTGTCAACTTTTAATGCATGTAAGTTTTAAAAAAAAAATCCCCAAAAATCCGCCCCTAAATAAATAAACCACAACAAAATTGCATGATTTTTGCGGATAATTAAAATTTTCAAATTGTTTCCTTAGTTATCCACCTAAATTTTTAAATTTTGAAAACTATTTTAACATGCTCCGCAAAAATCTAAATAAAGGCATTTCATATTAAGAGATTATCACTTATTTCTACCCTCTCCTACTTTCTATTAGTCTGGTAACAAATATAACCATTTTCCTTATTAGCATTTTTATTCATGTCTTTTCTATCTACACCGTTTATCAAATGATTAATTTTTATTTATTTTGTAGATACATCAATGGAACAGAATACCACTCTCTTGTGCGACATCGACCCTATGTTAGATGACGTTAAAATACTAGCTCGCTGCATTAGCATATGGAAATCTCACCCTGCCGGAAAGCCTCATGAAGTTTGGAGCTTAGACATGGTTTTGCAAGATGAACATGTGTCTTTATACACATACTTTAAAATTCACAATATTTTTTATGAATACAATCCAATGCGTTAGGCCCTATTGTTCTAATAAATGTAGGTTTATTTAACTACATATCAGTGAGATTATTTCATTTGCGTTAGGCCTTATTGTTCTCCCAACTCTTTAATTTACAGGGCCAAAATTGTTAGATGAGGTTGTTCAAAGCTCTTAATATCACAATGTATTTAATCTAATGAGCACTCCTTCTTAATGATGCAAGGCTTCAAGGTATATTATTATCTTTAATTGTTAATGTTAACCTTGACATAATGTAAAAAACTATTGCTAATTGTTTTCTTTATCAGGTTGTTTCACATGCTACGTCATTCAACTTATTTTTATTTCTCGCCTCATGTCTTCAAAAAGATGCGAGTTACTTTTAATCTCTATGGCAACTGATCTTCACGTAAATAATAAGTTCTTGAATTTTTATTTTTTTTATCAAATGGGTTGATTGTTATTATGTTTTTGCAGGCATGCTTTATGGATGATTGCAATCCCCCTCAGTTTGTTTTCCCTCATTACTTATCTGGTATCAATGGATCATTTTTTTATTGTTTCTAATTTTGTTTAATAGAGTAAGAGGGATTGTGATTTTGTGGAATTTTCTGATTTTAGTTGTTGGTTTGGGATTTGTGTAGAATTGGGTGTTTTGCAATTGAAATTGAATCTCGAAAAGTATGAGGATGATGAGGAGTTGGAGAGTATTAGGACTGCCTGAGGCTATAATTACATGGTACTAATTTTACACCTTTTGATTCAGTTTTATTTCGGGTTCGCATAATATTAGTACTTGGTAGCACAATTATATCTTTTCATACAGTCTTACACAACTGATCCAAATACTATGTTGGTATGTATTCAATCAAGATTCAAGAAACAATTGATGTGCAGATGTAAGTATTAAACTAATAATCTTTATACTAATTACAGTTTCAATTCAATCTATACATATCTAATCTAAATATTGAAATTCTAATCTATCTGCAATGGAAGAATATTGATGAAGTAATTGATATGTCTATCTTATAGCTGAAACAGGTTTGAGTGCATATGTAACGGATCCTAAAGTAGCTTCAAATTCTCTTATGCCTCTTTTAGAGAAAGCAAAAAAGGTAGTTCCACAAGATATGCGCCAAAATACACCAGTCAAAGTTGGGGTTAGTGATAAGTCAAAGGGAGAAATAATGAAGTGGTAAGTGACAGACCTTACAATGCCTATATCTGTAATTACTTCTTCTTTTCTCAGTTTGTTAGATGCTCAAAGTAGGACATTAAGCAAAACACTTAAGAAAAAGATCAAATTAAGACTTTATTACATGTTTTGCGGTTATGTGAAGTTCAGTTCATGCTTCTATTTAGGTAGGAAAGAAAAAAAGAAAAGAAGTTGAGTGCATGATTTTTCCCTAAAATTAAAATTAAAAAATCTTTACAGTGGTGTTTGGGATTGAAAATATTTTCTTTGCAGTACATATAAATATACGTTGGTTTGGGATGATTTGGGATGGTATCTAATTGCTCTGCCAGTCGAAGTAAGAATTTTAATATACTTATAAAATTAGCCTAGCGCCTTTTAGCCTCTGATCAAGATAACTTAACTTATAAGAGATTTTGAATAAATGAATTGTTGTTTATTTGAAATCAATAGGTTAGTGTTATAGCAGATTTCTAGATATAATTGGTGGAAACTTACCTGGTGCTCACTATATCCGAGATGTTGTTGATGCATTAGTATCATACCTGGTAATTGTTTCTTTTTACTCTTTTTAAGTGCAATGGGTTGCGAATAGTATCCCATATCCAACATGATCTGTTAGGTGAAAGCTCAAAAAGTAGTTGTGGTTGGTGGTGGTTAGTTGGTTGGCATGAAAGTTGCAGCTACTGCTATTGGATGGAACCTCAACACAACTGTAAGAATTCGCTCCAATGTTGTTTGTTATCACATATGATCCTAAATTGCCGATCTCCTGTATGACACACTATAAGGGTTGCATTGAACATTTTATCTTTTTTGTTTAGGTTTTGTCACACAAAAATATGCAATCTATATCACCATATGTTGAAGTGCTGCAACAATGAGTAACGAAGGTGTAATCATCACTAAGTCGCAGAGAACATGAAAATTTGGCCTTGCGGGACCAAGTATGGCGATTTGAAGAGCGCTGGTTAGAATATGAAACCAAAATGAAGGAGGTTGAGAAGACGTGGCAAAGTCAGATGAAAACTTTACAAGTGAGATTTCCTATTTATCTTTTTATTATTAATGATAAAAGGACTAAACTTTCTTAATTTTAGTTGTTTAAACTTAAATCCCTAAAGTATATTTTACAAAAGATTTGCTCTTAAGTTAATTGTACATGGTTTCGTGTAGGCTTCTGAGGCAACTATCATGTGGGTCTATGGTTTACTGTCATGCTTATTTCATATAAGATATCTTTGAGAGGTTCTAAGGATTCCCCTTTTATGATTTCTGGAGTAATTGAGATTATTCATGTTACGTATTATGCAATGGAGCAGTGGTTTCTGGTCCCTCATGTTACTTTCGCTTATTATTCTTCCATACAGCGCAGCCAAAGCCCAACAGGTTTGATCAAGACCATTTAGTTTATTAAATTTCTAAAAAATGTTTATTTAATATTTTTTTTACAAATATTTGAGATATTTCTATTATAGCTACCTTTGTAACAACTCATTGGATAAACATATCTTCCTATAAAGTAATACATTCAACTATAAAACTTTATTATCCTTCTTTATTAGCTAACTCAGAAGGAAGATCAGGATAAAGGGTAATTTAGTATTCGAACGTAATGATTTTGAGGTGAGAGGTCAGGAAAAGGTTAATTCTACTGATCACAACAGATTTTCTCCTGTCCGACTCTGAAATTCTGAGGACTCGAGCAATGATATCAAGGGTGAAGGCGATAGACAGAAGAAATACCGGGACAAGGGTAATTCAGTACCTGATAGTACTGATATTGAGTTAAGAGGTCGTGAAGAGGCTAATTCTACTGATCACAACTCCTTTTCTTCAGTTCCGCTTTCAGATTCTGAGAATGTGATTAAAGCTCTCAGGAATGAAGCAGATATTCAAAAGGAAGACCGGGAGATTGATAATTCGTATAGTAAAGTTGAGTTTTGACCCATTTGTCCCTGACTGGGTCCATTTGGAGATTAAGTTATCTACAACGAGTAAAATGAAAGTTTCCATTATGTAACTATGTCGCTACACATCATATTTTTATGAAAGAAAATTACAAAGTTTGGACAAAGTCAACCAAACCTATTTTCAGTTTGGATGCCAAATTAGTTCCTTAGGCTATTGCCATGATCTACGCTTATGTATGCATTTTCTTGAGTTGAGATCAATTATAGTTGATTTAATATAATATGAGCTCTCTTAGTCGTTAGTATTCTATGTCAGTAGACGAGTTACATGGGTCCCTTTTTAGTAACTAATTTGGCAGGATTGACCCGGGAACTCCTTTGTCCATCTTCCAATAACTTCCTTATAGATAATGCATGTGCTTGATTGGTCCCAAAGCAGTCAGATATTATTGACCAAGGTCAACAAGTCAAAGACAGCCTCGTTCCAATTCTCCGTGGATAGTATAGTGTGTCCCCGGGTCGTTAAAGTCCCAACGAGATTGAAATGGTGCTTTGGAAATCGTTTAGGAGTGAGTGGCACTGAGGACAATAGCCTAGATGATGTGGAATTGATATTGCTACTATTATTTTGGTATTGGTACACAGATATAATATTCACAAAAATCAGATACCAGATATATGCACAAATTCACAATCAGGATCACGTAACAGACAGAAATTGGGATTTGGTAATTAACAAACTACAGGGGGTGCTTTTGAAACTTTTTGAAACTTAAAATTAAAAAGAGAAATGAAAATGAAAATTAAATTATAAAAAAAATGATTAAAATATTATTAAAATATTATTTAATTAATAAAACTATTTAAAATCTAAATTAAAACCTAATTTAAATTAACTAAAAATGACAAATGATATAAATTAAACTAAAAATTAGCAAAAATATTTTCTAAACTTAAATTAGAACTTGAAGAAAGTATAAAAAAATAAAAATAAATATTTTTGTCTTTTAATGGGTTTTTTTATCAATTAAAAACTATTTAACTTAATTAAGCTAATTAAACTAATTTAAATTACAATTAATACTAAATTAACTTAGAAAATTAAGAGAAAATTTATAAAATTACTTAACCATCACTGGAATTCTACAAAATTATAAAAACTCTAAAAATTATGTTTAAGATTAATCCACTAATTAATTACCTTTTATTTACTTTAAATCTAATTTAAACAATTAAAATAAGAAAAATGGAAAATGAACAGTAGAAATTCAAAATATATTTTCTAAAAGTCTATTATACTATATTAGAGCTAGGAAAAATATAAAAACTAAGTTTTGCTTTATAAAAACTAAATATAATATTTAATACTTAATATTAATTAATAGTTAAGAAAACTAGAATTAAATCTAATAAATACTAAATGACAGAATTAAAATCTGAAAAAATTACTGAATTTACTTTACTATATAAGGTAATTAATAAAAATATAAAAATACTAAATACTTAATAAAAATCTAAAAATGAAAAATAAAATTTAAATTGAATTAAATAGAAACTATCACTTAATATTAAGTTGGTTTTTCTTGGTTTTTCTTTTACAAAATTACTTTACTACTAAAAATGGAAAACTTTTGTTAAAACACTTTAGAAAATAGCTTATTTATAAGCTATAAGCACCCCCTTTGGCTTATCAGTTGACTTATGTTGACTGGATAGGCAAATAAGCACAATTGACCTTGGGTGGGGTCCACAATGATGGAAATGGGTACAAATAAGCTATACTGACTCAAATAAGCCAGAAACAACTAGTAATGATCACAAATAAGCAGTATGAGAGCAAATAAGCACTTGAGCAAACTGAATACAAACACAGAATAGGGACAGACTTAATGGTGGATTTCAGGTGGGGTCCACTTGGTCCTAGGTCAAACTAAGGGTCAATCCTTATTCCCTGGTAGGAGGGGGGTTGGGAAAAACCAATTGGAACCACTACCAAAGTTGGTGGTGTGGTGGAGGTCTGCTGATGCAGGGGAAGGCTTCTTCCCTGCAGCCTAGTTTACAAGCTTGTAGAAGCTTGTAGAAAAATCACAAAATTAAGCCAACAATGGAGTTTGAAAGATGAGCTGGTAGAGAATAACTTGTGAAAATTTTAAAGTCCAAATCCAAACACAAAAATCAGAATAAATCTCCCAATTTTTGGGTTTCCTGAGACAAGTAGATTTTTTACTTTTCTTCTTTGGTTACTAGTTTGACTTTTATGAGTTTGATTCTTGATTTAGTGACTGAAAATGGATATTTGAGCTAGATTAAGACCAAGATTACCTAAACCACTCAAAAATGATTGGAAATGGGGCATATGCCACTTCTTTAACCAATCAGAGGGTATAATCTTGGCTGTTACTATGCTTTTTGACTTTTTAATGATCAAAACCTGTTTTTAAGTGCTATTCTGAGAACATATGATGTTAGTGAACATGTAAAAACAAGAAACAACACCAACACCAAGCTGAGTGCCACAGAAAGCAATAAACCAAACACTACCTTATGAAACAGTTTATAAAAGAAATTAAGGAAACTATGATTAAAACTATATCTAAGAATCAGAAACTATTAAATAGGTTATAAGAAGGTAAAATGGACAAATGTAAACTACTATTAACTACTAATAAGAGAAACTTGAAATAAAAGGATTTTGCTTACAATTTATTGCACTCCTGCCAAACCATGAACCAAGAACCTCAAATCAAATCCTAGTATCCCCCATGGGATTCTAACCCAGGGTCATCCATAATATACCCTGCTACAGCTATAAATTCCATGAACACTGATTTTGACTTTAGTTGACTATTTTTGGTATTTTTGGTTTTTAATTACTAAACTTGTTTTATTGATTACTAATAGCTTCAATAAGCTATATAGGAGCTTAGGTGATCCTAGAAGTCCATTACATAACACAGTAACAACTAATAAGCTTGATTAAAATTTTGAAATTGAAACAGAAGTGCACAAGTTGGAAAAGCAATGGAAACTTGAAATTGATTGATCAAATAGAATTACAATACAATAAAAGAGCTTAATAACTGCTTAAAATCTTGAAATTACACTATGAATTTAAATTTGCATAACTACGACATACATTAACTAAGATTAACTAACTTTTTTCATTCCTTGCTTCCTTTGCCTTTTATAGCCCATGATTAGGGTTTCTTGAGCCTCTCTGAGCATTTCCCATCATAAGTTGATGCAATTTAATGTCTGAAAGCTTCTAATTTGGTGCCACGTATTTTGGCGGGAAACTTTGTTTGGACGTTTTCAGGCAAGGGAGTGGCAACATTAAATGTGATGTGAGGGTAGGTGAAGGGGGTGTGGGTGTGTGATGATTATCCTGCAAGTGGTGGTGGTGGGCTTGTAAAACCATGGTGGTATTCTGGTTTGGTGGGGGAGAGGGAAAAGGGATGGAGTTGACCAGTTTTGACCAAGGTCAAACCATTTGACCCTGGTATTAGTTATTTGGGGTATTGGGTGGGCTGAGGTGATTTGGGCCTTGGGTAAACAAAATGATTGGGTGGGCTTTGGGGATGGATTGGGTTAAGTTTGGAGTAGTCATAGTTAAGGATCCGGTTTGGTTTATGGTTTACACAAGGACTAATTTTGCAATTTTCCGAAATTTGAGGGGTGGGTTTTGTAAATTTTCCATAGTGTTCCCAAGGGTGTATTATGCCGTATCATGAATAGTGTAAGGTCCTTTGCTGAATTTCCATGTTAAATACACCAGGGACTAAAACTGCCAAACTTTCAAACTTCAGGGATCATTTTTGTAATTTTCACCAAACTTTCCACCAAGGACCAATCCTGCCATAAAAGGTTAGTGCAAGGACAAAATTTGGTTTTCTCAAAGTTTTTCATATCCCAGGGGCCATTTTTGACAATTTTCAAAGTTCAGAGACTAAACTTGACATTTTGTGAGAGTTTGCACCAAAGGACTATTTGTGTAACTTTTTGATTTATAAGGACCTTTGGTGACTTTTTTTCAAGTTTTTAGAATGACCAGGGACTAGATTTGACAACTTTTGAAAGTTGAGGGACTGAAACTGCCAATTTTGCAAACTTTGTGCGTTTTTCATCTGTTTTTGATACTTTTGCATTTGAAACATGTAAAACACTTTCCTAGGATATTTTCACTATTTTGATTCATTATTGAGTGTTTTTAGATGTTTTGGCAGCTTAGAAATGGTAAAAATGATGAGTATTTACACACTCATCAATCCCCCACACTAAAACATTGCTAGTCCCTAGCAATCTTTTGAGAAAACCTGATGGATTTGAAAATCTCTTTACCAAAAGCCATCACTTCTGGAGTAGCCAGGTGTAAGAACTGTGGCACACCTGATAACCGTGTGATTTTGAGCAAACCACCAGCTGTCAACGGATTTGATTAGTCTTTACCAAAAGCCGTTTGCTTCTGGACTAGCCATCATCTTGATGGACTAAGTCAACATCTTGGTGAGCTGATTACCAATTATGGATTTTCCACGGCCTTTACCACAAGCCATAATCTTGTGGGCTAGCCAACTCATTTGCTTTATGGGATATGGGGAGTTGAGGAACCATACAATTTTTGGCAAATTGCAAGCCATCAACGGGTTTGAGATGTCTTTACCAAGAGCCGTTTGCTCCTGAACTAGCCAATCCCTTTGTCGTTTAGACTTTGGCGGACTGATTACCACAAAAATTTTGAAATAAAGTGAAAAATTTAGGCCTAAAAATGGGGGTACTTAGAAAGTTTTATGATAAAATTCGTAAGAATTCCCCCCCCCCCCCCACACTAGAATTGAATATTGTCCTCAATATTCAAAGTCACGGCTATTATGCCAAATCTCTGAACGGAAAAAGCTAATATTCGAATCTAACTGTGGAAATATCGATTTTATTTTTCACTTTATTTATCTGTACATATAAACATTTTTCATTTTTTCATTTTCATTTTTTTTTGAACTGAAACTTATATACATATTTACTTTTCAAATGGTGGGGGACGGCCACTCCCCCACACTAGGGTGGTAGAAAGTAGAAAGAAGTCAGAAATACGGGTGAAAACCCATATATGTTGCTAATTTTTGTTCACCGAGTCACTAGCTTGACTCGATCCCCGAATTCATTGGTCCATGGGGAAAGTTTGGAGATCCGGGACAACCATGGGTGGTATGTCCTCTCCAAAATAATGTTTCAATCGATGACCATTCACTTTGAAGTTGGGACCTTCGGGTTGAGATAACTCAACAGTCCCGTATGGATATACTTTAGCAATAGTGAATGGTCCAGTCCATCGGGTTTTTAATTTCCCCGAGAAGATCTTTAATCTTGAGTTGAAAAGAAGGACTCTGTCACCGACGTTGAAAACGCGGTTCTTAATCTTAGAGTCGTGAATCTTCTTTGTCTTTTCTTTGTAGATCAAAGAGTTCTCGTAGGCTTGATCACGAAGTTCGTTTAATTCATTGAGTTGAACCTTACGGTGATCACCCGCTTTATGAAGGTCGTAGTTAGCATGTTTCAAGGCCCAGTAGGCTTTGTGCTCGAGCTCGATCGGTAAATGACACACCTTCCCGTATACAAGCTTGTATGGAGTACACCCAATGGGTGTTTTGTAAGCTGTACGGAAGGCCCAGAGTGCATCATCTAGTTTATCCGACCAGGAAGCACGGTTTTCACCTACTGTCCTCTCAAGAATCCGTTTTATACCACGGTTGGAAACCTCCACCTGCCCACTTGTTTGGGGGTGATATGCGGTGGAAAGACGATGAGTAACACCGTACTTAAGCATGACTTTTGCAAATTGATCATTGCAAAAGTGAGTACCGCGATCACTAATGATGGCACGTGGAGTTCCAAAACGAGCAAAGAGGGATTTCAAGAATTTCACAACAACTCGGGCATCGTTAGTGGGTAAGGCCTTAGCCTCAACCCATTTTGACAAATAGTCAACAACCACGAGAATATACTTGTTTCCACGAGAAGATGGGAATGGCCCCATAAAATCAATGCCCCAGACGTCAAAGATTTCACAAACTTGAATAGCATTTTGTGGCATTTCGTTCTTTTGTGAAATATTCCCGTGACGCTGACAAGCATCACAGGCTTTGACTAACTCGTGGGCATCCTTATAGATCATGGGCCAATAGAAACCGGAATCAAACACCTTTTTGGCGGTGTAGTTAGGACTATGGTGTCCCCCGGTGGGTCCAGCATGGCAAGCCTTGAGAATATCAGCGGCTTCCTGTCCGTATACACATCGCCTGATGACTTGATCGGCACAGATTTTGAAGAGGAAGGGGTCATCCCAGAAGTAATGTTTGACGTCTTTAAAAAAAAATTTTTCTGTTGGGACGTCATCCCCTTCACGATGAAGTTACCCGCATGGTAATTTGCAAAGTCGGCAAACCATGGGGTAGTAGAGTCACCACGAAAAGCAACCGCACTGAGTGTCTCGAGAGGGAATGATTCATTTATTTCTTGTTTCTCGGACACATCTTGATGTGGGTTTTCTAATCGTGAGAGCTGATCAGCAGCAAGGTTCTCGGCTCCCTTTTTATCACGGATAATGATATCAAATTCTTGGAGGAGGAGAACCCAACGGAGAAGTCTCGGCTTTGCATCTTGCTTTGCAAATAGGTACTTCAAAGCTGAGTGATCCGTATACACCACGCATTTGGTCAAGATTATGGCCGGAATTTCTCAAAGGCATACACCACAGCTAGGAGTTCTTTTTCAGTGGTGGTGTAATGACTCTGAGCCTCGGTCATAGTTTTACTTGCGTAGTGTATAGGCTGAAAGTATTTTGCTTTACGCTGCCCCAAGACCGCACCTATGGCAAAATCACTAGCATCGCACATAAGCTCAAAAGGTAGGTCCCAATCGGGGGCAACAAGAATCGGTGCCTCGGTAAGCTTTTTCTTTAATGTTTCCAAAGCTTCGATGCACTCAGGAGAGAAGATGAAAGGAGCATCCTTCTCGAGGAGATGGGTCATAGGCCGGGCAATCTTAGAAAAATCTTGGATAAACCTACGGTAGAAGCCGACATGACCCAAAAAGCTCCTAACACCTTTTACGGTGGTGGGATGAGGTAATTTAGCAATGACATCGATTTTGGCTTTGTCAACCTCAATCCCGTTCTTTGAGATTTTATGGCCGAGGACTATGCCCTCTTTAACCATAATGTGACTTTTCTCCCAGTTGAGACTTAAATTCGTTTCTTTGCAACGTTTAAGCATCTGTTCCAAATGGGAGAGACAGGTCTGAAATGAATCCCCGATGACTGAAAAGTCATCCATGAATACCTCCATGGTTTTCCCGATCGTGTTGGAAAAGATAGACATCATGCACCTTTGGAACGTGCCTGGAGCATTACATAAGCCGAAAGGCATACGTTTGTAAGCAAAAGTTCCGTAGGGGCATGTGAAGGTAGTTTTCTCTTGATCCTGGGGATCAATGGGGATTTAGAAGTAACCAATGTTCTGAAAGGCTCAAGGCGCACTAAGGCACAAAGGGGGTCAAAGAGCCTCGAGTCGAGGCGCAAACCAAGGCGCGGGATTCATAAATATGAGGCGCACTATACATTTAGGTTTTTTTTATAACATATGTGACAACCTATGCAGCTTAAATAACACAAAAATATCAACATTCAATGAATAATGCCACTTAATAATTATTACATCTAAAAAAGGTTGCATTTAAACCCAAAATATTAAGCAAGCAACATATGAGAATCCATGAACTACCCTAAATTCCTGAATATACATTACAATATATGAGTTTATGACTTATAAAATTTAACAAGTTACCATGTATCAAACTATAAACTATCAATAACAAAAAATCTATAGTTGTTTGATAACACTTAACACTAAAGAAACAACATTTGTATCTGTTAATAAGCTACTATTCTTAGACATTAGATTTCAAAAAGTATATAGTTCTTTATTGATTGTGTGTTTTAGTTATTTTCTAAAATATTAGGCTTATTAGATACTTTATAACTTAAAGGGTCCAATGTATATAACATTTAAGCCCAAAATGTATCTTACTATTAAGAAAAAAAGGCCAAAACGCTGTTACATCTTCTAGGCGCACAAATCCCCAAGGCGCAAAAGCGCAAAAATCCCCAAGGCGCTGCGATTTTTACGGGATTCATGCATGTCGTGAGACTCGATCTAAAAAAATCCCAAAGGCTAGAGCCTCATGGGATTTAGGGAGTAGGCGCGCCTTAGGCGCGATTTTTAAAACATTGGAAGTAACCTGAAAAACCATCGAGGAAGCAGTAGTATTCATTCCCCGCAAGTCTTTCAAGCATCTGGTCCATAAAAGGGAGGGGGAAATGGTCTTTACGGGTGGCTTCATTTAACTTTCGATAGTCAATACATACTCGCCAACCCGTGACCAAACGAGTTGGAATCAACTCGTTATCCTCGTTGGTGACAACGGTAATGCCACCCTTTTTAGGAACGCAATGAATTGGGCTAACCCAAGGACTGTCAGATATAGGGTAAATCAATCCCGCATCAAGAAGTTTTAGAACTTCTTGTTTGATAACTTCGTGGATTTTTGGGTTTACCCTTCTCTGTTGTTGCAATGCTGGCTTAAAGTCATCCTCCATTAAGATTTTATGAGTACAAAAGTTCGGGCTTATGCCCTTAATGTCAGAGAGTTTCCAAGCAATTGCTTGTTTATGTGACTTAAGAACCTTTAGGAGTGCTGCCTTTTCCTTATCCTTTAAATCTTTAGCAATAATGACGGGCAATTTATCATTACCCTCCAGAAATGCATATTCTAGATGAGGAGGCAAGTCCTTGAGCTCAACCTCGGGAAAGTCTTCAGTTATTTCAACATTTTTGACTTCCGCTTTATGAAGTATTTTGGGAGTCGGAGAGGGCGAAGGATCGTCATTTAACAATCTTTCAAGGAGAAGAATGTCCCCCTCCGAGTCAAGATAGTTTTCATCAACCCATCGGGGATTGAGCTATCCTGAGCAAGAAACGCCTCGAGCTCTTCCAGAAGGAAGTCACCTCCCTCAAACGGAGTGAGGGAAGGGGAAGAGTCAGAAATGATAAGATCAGTCGAAGGAGTGGTACTGCCACTTGCTGAGAAACCAAAGACTTCTTGAGAAGACTCCTCAGACGCAACATCGATGATGTCAATTCGGTTAACCGTTTCAGCGTCATAGTTGGAGGAGTATCTTGAAGTCTGAACAAGATTGAATGTGATGGCTTCGCCACCAACACGTAGAGTGATTTCTTCTTCGTATACATCGATTAAAGCATGACCCGTTCTTAAGAACCCCCTCCCGAGAATGAGAGGAACTCTTGGGTCAGCATCGAAATCAACAATCACAAAATCTGCCGGAAAATGGAACTTTCCTACTTTCACGAAGATATCTTCGGCAATGCCGAGAGGACGGGATATGGTACGGTCTGCAAGCTCGAGAGTCATGCAGGTCGGAGTGAGAGCAGGTAGAGAGAGTCTTTTCCGGACTGAGTAAGGCATTAGGTTAATGCTTGCGCCAAGATCGGCCAAGGCAAAGCATTCAACCATCCCAGGGAAAACACAAGGAATGAGAAATTTCCCGGGATCGCCAAGCTTTTCAGGAAGCTTTTTCAAGAGCACTGCTGAGCAATGCTCATTGAGTGAAGTTTTTGCCATCTCACAGAGTTTTTCTTTGTTGCTTATCAGATTTTTGATTGTCGAAGCAAACTTAGGCATGAGAAGAAGAGCGTCCGCGAAGCTAATATCGAAATGCAACTCTTGGAAAATTTGATAAAATTTTTCCATCTGATGATTAGCTCTTTCGCGGTTCTTTTGATCATTCATACGTGAAGGATATGGAATTGACGGCTTAGGATCATTCTTTGGAATTTCATCAGGACTCACAGGAGGATCAAATACAACTTTCGGCTTACGAGCCGGGACCGGGACAACTTGAGGGTGGACGTTGTTGGTACCTCCGTTATTAGCAGGAAGTACCGTGTCCATAGTAACCTCAGGTTCACGTTCCTCTACCTTAGGAGGAGAAGAAGAGGTAGAGGGAATCGCGGGTCTATTGTATGATACCCCACTTCGGGTAGTGATCGCTTTGACATCGCCCCTCGGGTTAGCGATCGTGTTGCTCGGTAGTGTACCCGGGCCCGAGGGTCGATCATTTAAAGACTTCTAAAGCTCAGAGATCGTGCTGATCAATAACCGATTCGTTTCCTCTTGTGCTTTCATGAATTGTTTAAACTCAGCATTGGAGGAAGACGAGGGTGGAACAACGTTTTGATTTTGAACAGGAGGATTTTGAACACGGTTGTTTTGAAAATTCCCTTGATTTTGATTATTGTTACCTTGAAAATTGTTCCTCTAATTGAAATTACCCTGATTGTAATTCCCTTGATTCTGGTTTCTTTGAAAATTTCCTTGAAAACCTTGATTTTGATTGCCATTTTGAAAATTGTTTTGATTAAACTGGCCTTGATTTTGGTTCGGGTTTTGGAAATTTGAGCTTTGACCTTGGTTAAAATTCTGATTCGAGTTACGGTTTTGATTTTGGTTAAAACCGGGAGGTCCGAGAAAATTGTTGGAACGATAGCTTAAGAGATTACGGTCCCCTTGCGGTTGGTAAGAATTACCCCCCGTGTTGTAGGAACCGTTAGCAGCATAAACGTTCTCTTGAGGAAAGTCAGCAGTAGCTGGACACTCGGAATACAGATGTGGGCCCCACAAGTTTCACAACTTCGGGCCACGGCTTTCACTTGTTGATTTTGAACCTGATGTTGCATCGTTTGGTTCATTCTCAACACAACCGTAGAAATATCATCCATCTTTTTGGTAAGAGCAATTAGTTCAGGAGATGATGATGAAGGAGTAACTGAATGACATGACTCATCCCTCTCCGCAGAGGAATCCCAAAAGTTATGGTGGGCAGTCATGTTCTCAATCAAGTCATAGCACTCTTCGGGACGCCTTTTCGTAAAGGTCCCACCAGCAGCAGCATTGAGAATATCCCGGTGCCTCAATGTCAGACCATTATAGAAGGTATCTATGATGGTAACTTGCAACATATTGTGGTTAGGGCACCGATCAATAGCTAGCTTATAACGTTCCCAAGCCTCAAAAAGAGACTCATCGGGACGTTGCCGAAAGTTGCTGATATCATTTCGTAACTTGGTAACCATGGAAGGTGGAAAATATTTTGCTAAAAACTTGGTTACCATTTCATCAAAGGTATGAATAGAATTTCTTGGAAGTCGGTCAAACCATGCAGTGGCATGATGAGTGAGAGAATAGGGGAAGAGGTACAGCCGGAGGGCATCATCGGTGACACCATGCTGTTTCATGCTTTGGGTGACCGTGAGATATTTGTCAAGATGCTTATTGGCATCGTCACCCGGTAATCTGTGAAATTGACACGAATTCTGGACTTGTTGGATCATGTGGTGCTTGAGGCCAAAGTCCGTAGCCTCAATAGTGAGTGGTGCAATAGGCCCACCCCGCCCTTGCATGGTAGGCTGGCACAGCTCCTCCATCGTTTGGAGATCGGGAGCTGGCACATCTCTGGGAGGGTCAGGGGGTGGTAATGGTGGTGGCAATTCAGCCATCTCGGTTTTTGGTTCTTGTGTATCAGTACGTAGCTCGGGTACGTCTTTCTGATGTTTACGTTTTGTTTGTGACCGAGTGCGCATGCACTAAAAACAATTTTTCAAAACAAGATCGAGGCAAAACCACAGTGAACTTAAACCAGAAATCACAAGTGAATGGCTTCTTTGAAAAAGGTACACCACTCACAGGGATATAAAGGCAAGTTTTAATCTTAAGTTTGGGAACTTATTATGGGTTTGTATTTATTAATTTGAAAAACTGCTTTAGGCTTATGGGTGTGTGTGTAGAAAACTTGGGAAATATTTTTGGAACTGATTCGTTAACCGAAATCGTCCCTTTAAGATTACTCGCAGGCTGGCGGGAGGAAGTAAATAGGTTTCCTCTTCAGTTCGCAATTTAATGTCAGAACTTACCTTAAACCAACTGTTTCAGGTTGTAATCTTAAAGAAAACGAAGGTCAACAAGTCAAAGACAGCCTCGTTCCAATTCTCCGTGGATAGTATAGTGTGTCCCCGGGTCGTTAAAGTCCCAGCGAGATTGAAATGGTGCTTTGGAAATCGTTTAGGAGTGAGTGGCACTGAGGACAGTAGCCTAGATGATGTGGAATTGATATTGCTACTATTATTTTGGTATTGGTACACATATATAATATTCACAAAAATCCGATACCAGATATATGCACAAATTCACAATCAGGATCGCGTAACAGACAGAAATTGGGATTTGGTAATTAACAAACTACAGGGGGTGCTTTTGAAACTTTTTGAAACTTAAAATTGAAAAGAGAAATGAAAATGAAAATGAAATTATAAAAAAATTGATTAAATATTATTTAAATAATATTTAATTAATAAAACTATTTAAAATCTAAATTAAAACCTAATTTAAATTAACTAAAAATGACAAATGATATAAATTAAACTAAAAATTAGCAAAAATATTTTCTAAACTTAAATTAGAACTTGAAGAAAGTATAAAAAAATAAAAATAAATATTTTTGTCTTTTTATGGGTTTTTTATCAATTAAAAACTATTTAACTTAATTAAACTAATTAAACTAATTTAAATTACAATTAATACTAAATTAACTTATAAAATTAAGAGAAAATTTATAAAATTACTTAACCATCACTGGAATCCTACAAAATTATAAAAACTCTAAAAATTATGATTAAGATTAATCGACTAATTAATTACCTTTTAATTACTTTAAATCTAATTTAAACAATTAAAATAAGAAAAATGGAAAATGAACAGTAGAAATTCAAAATATATTTTCTAAAAGTCTATTATACTATATTAGAGCTAGGAGAAATATAAAAACTAAGTTTTGCTTTATAAAAACTAAATATAATATTTAATACTTAATATTAATTAATAATTAAGAAAACTAGAATTAAATCTAATAAATATTAAATGACAGAATTAAAATCTAAAAAAATTACTGAATTTACTTTACTATATAAGGTAATTAATAAAAATATAAAAATACTAAATACTTAATAAAAATATAAAAATGAAAAATAAAATTTAAATTGAATTAAATAGAAATTATCACTTAATACTAAGTTGGTTTTTCTTGGTTTTTCTTTTACAAAATTACTTTACTACTAGAAATGGAAAAATTTTGTGAAAACACTTTAGAAAATAGCTTATTTATAAGCTATAAGCACCCCCTTTGGCTTATCAGTTGACTTATGTTGACTGGATAGGCAAATAAGCACAATTGACCTTGGGTGGGGTCCACAATGATGGAAATGGGTACAAATAAGCTATACTTACTCAAATAAGCCAGAAACAACTAGTAATGATCACAAATAAGCAGTATGAGAGCAAATAAGCACTTGAGCAAACTGAATACAAACACAGAATAGGGACAGACTTAATGGTGGATTTCAAGTGGGGTCCACTTGGTCCTAGGTCAAACTAAGGGTCAATCCTTATTCCCTGGTAGGAGGGGGTTGGGAAAAACCAATTGGAACCACTAGGGCCCACTGGGGTGGTCTACAACCACCACCAAAGTTGGTGGTGTGGTGGAGGTCTGCTGGTGCAGGGGAAGGCTTCTTCCCTGCAGCCTAGTTTACAAGCTTGTAGAAGCTTGTAGAAAAATCACAAAATTAAGCCAACAATGGAGTTTGAAAGATGAGCTGGTAGAGAATAACTTGTGAAAATTTTAAAGTCCAAATCCAAACACAAAAATCAGAATAAATCTCCCAATTTTTGGGTTTCCTGAGACAAGTAGATTTTTTACTTTTCTTCTTTGGTTACTAGTTTGACTTTTATGAGTTTGATTCTTGATTTAGTGACTGAAAATGGATATTTGAGCTAGATTAAGACCAAGATTACCTAAACCACTCAAAAATGATTGGAAATGGGGCATATGCCACTTCTTTAACCAATCAGAGGGTATAATCTTGGCTGTTACTATGCTTTTTGACTTTTTAATGATCAAAACCTGTTAATAAGTGCTATTCTGAGAACATATGATGCTAGTGAACATGTAAAAACAAGAAACAACACCAACACCAAGCTGAGTGCCACAGAAAGCAATAAACCAAACACTACCTTATGAAACAGTTTATAAAAGAAATTAAGGAAACTATGATTAAAACTATATCTAAGAATCAGAAACTATTAAATAGGTTATAAGAAGGTAAAATGGACAAATGTAAACTACTATTAACTACTAATAAGAGAAACTTGAAATAAAAGGATTTTGCTTACAATTTATTGCACTCCTGCCAAACCATGAACCAAGAACCTCAAATCAAATCCTAGTATCCCCCATGGGATTCTAACCCAGGGTCATCCATAATATACCCTGCTCCAACTGTAAGTTCCATGAACACTGATTTTGACTTTAGTTGACTATTTTTGGTATTTTTGGTTTTTAATTACTAAACTTGTTTTATTGATTACTAATAGCTTCAATAAGCTATATAGGAGCTTAGGTGATCCTAGAAGTCCATTACATAACACAGTAACAACTAATAAGCTTGATTAAAATTTTGAAATTGAAACAGAAGTGCACAAGTTGGAAAAGCAATGGAAACTTGAAATTGATTGATCAAATAGAATTACAATACAATAAAAGAGCTTAATAACTGCTTAAAATCTTGAAATTACACTATGAATTTAAATTTGCATAACTACGACATACATTAACTAAGATTAACTAACTTTTTTCATTCCTTGCTTCCTTTGCCTTTTATAGCCCATGATTAGGGTTTCTTGAGCCTCTCTGAGCATTTCCCATCACAAGTTGATGCAATTTGATGTCTGAAAACTTCTAATTTGGTGCCACGTATTTTGGCGGGAAACTTTGTTTGGACGTTTTCAGGCAAGGGGGTGGCAGCATTAAATGTGATGTGAGGGTAGGTGAAGGGGGTGTGGGTGTGTGATGATTATCCTGCAAGTGGTGGTGGTGGGCTTGTAAAACCATGGTGGTATTCTGGTTTGGTGGGGGAGAGGGAAAAGGGATGGAGTTTACCGGTTTTGACCAAGGTCAAACCATTTGACCCTGGTATTAGTTATTTGGGGTATTGGGTGGGCTGAGGTGATTTGGGCCTGAGATGTGCTACACTCACATACAATTTACACAATTTTGTTCACACGCTGACGTGTCAGGGTATTGATTGGTTGGTTTTTTGTGGCCCACAAAAAACCAACCAATCAATACCCTGACACGTCAGCGTGTGGACAAAATTGTGTAAATTGTATGTGGATCTAGAATTATTCTTTGGGCCTTGGGTAAACAAAAGGATCGGGTGGGCTTTGGGGATGGATTGGGTTAAGTTTGGAGTAGTAATAGTTAAGGATCCGGTTTGGTTTATGGTTTACACAAGGACTAATTTTGCAATTTTCCGAAATTTGAGGGGTGGGTTTTGTAAATTTTCCATAGTGTTCCCAAGGGTGTATTATGCCGTATCATGAATAGTGTAAGGTCCTTTGTTGAATTTCCATGTTAAATACACCAGGGACTAAAACTGCCAAACTTTTAAACTTCAGGGACCATTTGTGTAATTTTCACCAAACTTTCCACCAAGGACCAATCCTGCCATAAAAGGTTAGTGCAAGGATAAAATTTGGTTTTCTCAAAGTTTTTCATATCCCAGGGGCCTTTTTTGACAATTTTCAAAGTTCAGGGACTAAACTTGATATTTTGTGAAAGTTTGCACCAAAGGACTATTTGTGTAACTTTTTGATTTATAAGGACCTTTGGTGACTTTTTGTCAAGTTTTTAGAATGACCAGGGACTAGATTTGATAACTTTTGAAAGTTGAGGGACTGAAACTGCCAATTTTGCAAACTTTGTGCGTTTTTCATCTGTTTTTGATACTTTTGCATTTGAAACATGTAAAACACTTTCCTAGGATATTTTCACTATTTTGATTCATTATTGAGTGTTTTTAGATGTTTTGGCAGCTCAGAAATGGTAAAAATGATGAGTATTTACACACTAATCAATGCTTATTATAATTACGAAAATAAGTCATTATAATAATAATTTTAATCTATAAATAAGATGATTGTATAGGTAGCTTGAATATAGCAGGTAGTCAGTCATTAATCTTTATATTTTGTAAACAATATTTTTTTGTTTCAAAGTTATTGATATTTTGTCGAAAGACAGGAATTTAGGACATGAAAAATCAAATTGGGATGTACAGGGTATAAATTTGTTGTTCCTTGAAAGTAGCGGTTGGAAAATGGGAGTGATGGGCATGAAAGGGTAAGTTTTGGTTTTATGGGTCAACTCATAACACATGGTATCCAAAAATGAAAAATAAATTATTGGCACTTAGCGAGTCAAAACTCAAAAGTGCGTACAAAAGTATACATAATTTCAATAACTTCAATTTGTGAGATTGAAGAAAAAGATCCAAACATTGGCAGTCTGCTCTTAATAGCCATCAAGCTTCGATCGATGAAACAAACAAATTATATGAGTAAGTTTATATGAGGATGCATTTAAAGGTATTACAAGGTCTTTATCGTCAAAGAAATAATTACCACAAGAAAGAACATGACTTTATCAGTGGACACAACATATCAAAACATTGGACTATTTATTTTTATCTTACAAACAATTTCTTAAAACTAGCCGGCCATCGGCCGGGCCTGGAAGCTAGATATAAACTGGTGTTGGTCAAGTTTTGTTACTATGGGATTTGTGTGTTTTGAGGAGTCATGGTAGGAGCTGTATGTTTAAAGTGAATATTTAGTGTCACTGATGTTGAGGGGAATTGTACTGTGTTGAAGAGTCATAAGAAGGTTATTTCTAAAGATAGATTTGTGGCTAGGGTCTTTGGTTAAGAGTTTTGTTGTGTTAAGGGAGTGTTTGGGTTTATTGTGGCTCGAATACATTCTAGATACATCTCATTATGTTCGAATCTATTGTGTTCGCATACATTCTTTTGGAAAAGCAGATCACATCCTAAACTAATTGTTCAACCTATGTTTGCAGAAGTTGGGTAACTTAATCTGTAGTGTTTCTAGCAGCTTATGCAGGAAAGTGTAGCAGAACTTGGGTAACTCGAGTGAACAAGGTTATAAAACCGTAAAATGTTTTAAGGCTCTAGATCTTTTTGTTACAGGAGATATGTTGATCGCATTGTGTCTTCATTTGCGTTCATTGTAATGTTCTGATTGTGTATCTTGAATTAGTATAAGTTATGAAGTATTTGTTACTGAAAATTAATTGTCAGTCTGAAGTGAAACATTGTCTCGGATGTTAACTCTCCATTTTTATGATTTTTACCAGATCCATTCTCAAACAGCTCCGTACTGATGCTTAGGATGGAATCGACGGTTCTGAAAGGGATTATTGCCACAGGAGAAGCATCTGGCTTTAGAAGTATAGTGACTGATACAAAACGTTGTGTAGCTGATTATTTCTTTGAAATGGTCCACATATGCACTGAAATGGACTCAGTTAACTCTGTTGGATCTTTGGTATCATATGTGAGTTCCTTATCTCCTTTTCAATATGTGGCAATGTACATGTACATGCACATAATCAATAGCATAAAGAAAGGCCACCAATATATGATGTAAAGATGGTCAGACGTGATATTGTATATACTTTTGATTATATTTGCTGATAAAGTAGCTAGAAATAAAAATTTTGACTACTTAATTGCCTTATGATTGGTTACTAAAAAGTTTAAATTCATATTTCTGTAGTAGAAACTAGAAATTATATAATCTTTAAGTTTGGCCTTACCTGACGGAAAAAGTTCGCCAATTTTTTTTGGCTTTGCTACTTGAAAAAAAAATCAAAAAAAAAAAAAAATCGAACATAAACTCGCAAACCTTTCACTGAAAACAAATACATATTTTTTCAAACATTGAACATTAACAATACACAGTGCCCCTGCGAGCAGAATACACGTGACTTCTTACCGGTCCTCGCATAATTTTTTTTCGTACACATAAATTTTTGCATACAAAAAAAAAAAAAAAAAAAAAAAAAAAAAGAAAAAAAAAAAAACTGCCTAGCCGCAACGCGAATCGGCGTTGATCAAAAACACGTTTTTTATAGTACCAAATACAACCGAAAAAGAATTTTTAGACTATGTTTATAGGTGATCCAATCCAATCGGTTGGAGGGTGTAAATGACACAAACAATGAATATTATATTAAAAGTACATCAAAGTAAGAAAGAGAAGTGCATGAACCGGTCACTTGGTGCCCTTCAATTTCTTTATCCAATCTGCCACATGTCACAATATGGTTGGCTAGCTCTTGGTACAATGATACATGGTTGGCTATACATGTTGGGTTGGGTTGGGTTGTTGATAAATAGTAAAAAAATTGAGATTGGTTGTATGTATTGGTTGTATATGTGGATGAGTGAAAAATAATATTTTAACGAAAGATTGGGTTGGATGAGGTTGTGAATAAAGATAGTCTTATATAGCAGCTCATCCAAACCGACTTCAAGATAAGCAACTTCAGTCCTCCATCTTTCTTAGACTTGATTAAACCAGCTAGAATAACAAAACCTTCAAACTGAAATATCAAACATGGCAACATTAGTCCCTAGACTTTTATTTCCTATTTTATAGGTTAATTTTAACACGTATTTTAAGGCATAACTACTCGAGAGATGAGATTAATATAGAACTCATATTTGCCATACAACTAATGAACTAATAATAGCCACCCATTTCTTATCTATATTAATAAAAAAACCATTTTCTATTTTTTTTTAAAACAACATATCTTGTAAAAAGTAAATCTTCAAGCTACAAAAAAATACATCGCGACGAGAATTAAATTATTTTTCTATAGATTTGCATTGTTATATACTTTCGACCAACATTTTTTTCGACAAGAATTAAGTTATTTTTCTATGATTTTTTTTTTTTTTTAATTTTCGCTCAGAAAAATCATATATGATTCGTAAAAATCACATATGATTTGATTTTTACAAATCACATATGATTCTTACGAATCAAATCATACATGATTCATAAAAATCACATATGATTTGATTTTAACGAATCACATATGATTTTTACAAATCACATATAATTTTTTTGGACGGAAATTTTGAAAAAAAAAGTTCGTCGAAAAAAAAAATTGTCGAAAGTATATGACAATGCATGTCTATAGAAAGATAATTTAATTATCGTCGCGATAGTATTTTTTTCGCATAACGATTTACGGTTTGCGAGATATTTAATTTTAAAAAAAATGCTGAAAGTTTATTTTTTTATTTTGATAAAAAAAAATGAGTGCCTAAGAATGATTCATTAATTCTATGGCAAATATTAGTTTTATATTAATATTTTTGCAACTACTCGATTAATATATAGCGAAACATTACTCAAAAAACCATCAAAATTCACCTCAATTTAGCTTGAATTCTGATTAATTCTTCCTTGCAGATTCTGAATTGCAATTGACAAGCTTTATCTATGACAAGTCATTTCCCCTACCATTCCTGGTATCTTTTTTCTTTTCCCCAGCCAAAACCAAGAACCAATCCTTCAAATCAATCTTCAAGCCCTGATTCGCCCCAAAGCTGATCTCCATCTATAACAACACCAAAAGTAGTGTTCTTATTTTGAGTGATACTAAGTCAATCCTTGAAAGTTAACTCTTCCACTGGCAACTCATTAATAATTCTCAACATACCTTGTTTCCGTTGGCAAGAACCAAGCAATCTGTATATTTTGACGTTATTGGGCTTCCTCATGAGCTTCTCTTTCCCAGTTTCCTATATATATGGGGAGATATCACGTATAATTCAATAGAAAAATGATTCTTATGCCTAATTAGCAAACTTACTTGTATGCCTAATGATTTGATTGGTGGATTTGAAAAAGTGATTGGTGAAAATTTGGAAAGAGAAAATGTACAACACAATTTTACAAGTGAATTATGCATTAGGCATGCATTTAGGCATGGATTGTAGGTCTAAATAGCATTACTCAATTCAATATGATCCAACATCACAAAATGATCAAAATACTTATGAATAAGGAAAATAAAACCTATAGCTTGTAAAATATGTATCCTTTTGTACATAGCATAAAAAGGTATATACGAAAAAAATAAAAATTCTTGGACTAGTATCTACTCATATTCACTAAAAGTAAATCTTTGCTTGCATTTTCCAAAATGGATTAATAACTGTAATATGAAAATTATACCTGAAAGGCTGATGGGTATAAAACTCAAAAAAAGAAAAAAAGCAAAAAAGAGCTAAGTCAATTACAGTAGGAGCTATAAAACCAAATAGCTTTTATAAAGAACTTGGCATATTACCTTGTGTGCTGGCTGCTTCCAATGCATCGGATCTCCTAATTTCTGAAAAAGCATCAAATGTAAGAATCAATAATCACATATGTAATGTCAGTTAATGGGATGAAGATATATGCTTTTTGGATATGTAAACCCATGATTGGTTTCGACTCAAATAAAATGATATTCAAGATTAAAACAAGAAATATGGTATGGTAAACAAAGTTTAATTAGTACAATAATAATAAGAATCTAACTGGTCGCATAATGTGATGGAAAAAGTGGAGAAAATGAACAGTGTAAACTCATATCATATTTCCGAACTTTTTTTTTACGTGAAAATTCGTATTGTAAATTAAATGGAGAAAAGGAAAGTTCAAATAAAAAACTACTCTTGTATTAGGAATAGTTGCAACAGGACAGCATTGGTGATTGTGTTATTGCAGACTGAAATTTTTCCGATAATGAATAAATTGAAAAGTTCATCAAAACATAATTGAACAGAACGAAAACTATTACAATCTTGGTGGGACAGGGACGAAACGGTGATGTATTTTCAGTTATAATCACCTTCCGAAGACCAAATTATCTAGTTAAACTCCTCATAATACTAATACCTCTTGTATATTCTATTACAGTTACAGAATTTTGGCTGAAAAATGAATTATGCAGTCTACTATGCAAATCAACGTTAGATAATAAATAGAAAACATAGGAAGTACCTATTACCCTGGCCCTTTCTGAATTTGCTCCTCTGGTTCTATGAACATTCTCAAAATCATCACTAGAACGTGGTTGAGAAGACCGCGGTGCCTGTGTTGTATTATCAACGGCTATATGTAGGTGGAGCAAACATATTTTGAAACATGTACCCTGGATGTAAAGCCATACGACTCAAGAAGCCATTTAGCCCCGATTATACGCAGACCTTTCAACCAAAAAATGCTCCCTGGAAGATGTTTGATGCCTGTACCTTCTATATTTAACTCTTTTAAGCATTCTAAATTTCCAATTTCCTCAGGCAATTTCTCAACCAGAACACCATTGGGAATATGGAAACAGTTTAGACTTATCATATCACAAATACTGTTCGGAATATCTAGTAAAGATGTACAATCTGTTAGGCTTAGAAACTCTAAACATTCTAATCGCCCAAGATCCTCGGGTAACTTCTCAAGGAACCAACATGATTCAAGTGTAAGAGATTTAAGATGTTTCAGCATACAAATGCTGTCCGGAAGATGTTTGATACGTGTCGACAGTAAATGTGTTTCTCGTATATATTAAACTCTTAAACTTTTAAACTTTTAAGACATTTCAACATGCAAATGTTATCTGGAAGATATTTAATCTCTGTAGACGACAAAATTAGCTCCTCTAAACCTTCTACGTGGTCAAGAACCTTGGGTGTCTCCCGAATGCTGCCGTCGAGTTGAAACAATTGAAAATTTCGAATTTCGCTAATGCTTTCTAGAAAACTGTTGAGGTTTTTGCACTTGCAGAGACTTAAGATAATATGTTTCTCGTATATATTAGATTCTGCACAAAAGCATGTAAACCAGAAATTTGGCAAATGATGGTTGGAGATCGTTGGAGATCTGTATAGTGACTCTGTACTAAGATGAAACTGATTAGATGTTTTCAAGTTTCTCTTAAATACAAAATATTTAAAACCCAAACAACCACTTAACTTGAAGAAAAAAAGACTTTCTAAACAACCAATAGGGGTGTTAAGTTCTACCAAATGATAGCAATCTTCTAGAAGTAAAAACCCAAGATTTGGAGTCAGCCCAAGGTCAAGGGTCTCCAACTTTGCATGAGAGAGGCTGATGGATCTGAGCTTTGGACATCCCGTCAAGGGCATATGAAGTTCTACCAAATTTTCACATTTTTCAAGAGTTAAATACTCGAGATTCAGAATTAGCCCAAGGTCAAGGGACTCCAACTTTGAGTGACTGAGCTTGATCGATGTGAGCTTTATACATCCATTAACCGGCATGCGAAGTTCTAACAAAACATGACATCTCTTAATAGTTAACCGCTTGAGGTTCGGAGTCATCCCAAGGTCAAGGGTGTTCGACTTTGAATATTCAAGGTTAAGGGATGTGAGCTCTGTATATACAACTGGCATATAAAGTTCAACCAAATCATGGCAATTTTCAAGAGACAAGTTCTGGAGGTTCGTAGTAAGCGAAAGGTATAGAGTACGTAATTTTGTACCTGTGAGCTCGAGGTCTTTGAGCATTGGGCATCCATTGATAGGCATGTGAAGCGCTACTAAATGACGGCATTCATGAAGATTCAACCTGTCCAGTTTCAAACTCATCCCAAGGTCAAGGGTCTTTAACTTTGAGTTGCTGAGACTGAGGTATGTAAGCTGTGGACATCCATTTATGGGCAAGTGAAGTTCTACCAATTTATCACAACCGAAAAGAAGTAATGTCTCAAGTTTTGAGTTCTGCCCAAGGTCAAGGGTCTTCAAATTTGAATGGTAAACTTCAAGGAATTTCAGCTCTGCGTTCATCTGCAGTTTTACCAAATTATGACATTCTAAAAGACATAGGGTTTCGAGGTTTGGTGTTAGCCGAAGGTCGATGTAACGAAATTTTGAACCTTCCAGTTTGAAGTATCTGAGCTTTAGACATCCCTCATAGGGCAGGTGAAGTTCAACCAAATCATCACATTCTAATATAGTTAACGACTTGAGTTTTGAACACAACCTAAGGTCAATGGTCTTGAACTTGCAATGAAATATACCAATGTTCTGTACCTCTATGGGCATGCAAAGTTCTATCATACCAGGACATTTTGTAAGTCTTAATGTCTCAAGGTTCGGGATCAGCCCAAGGTTAAGGGTATTAAACTTTGAACCCTCGAGGTAGAGGTGTGTGAGGTTTAGAAATCCACTGGTGGGCATATGAAATTCTACCAAATCATGACAGTAGTTAAGATGTAAGGTCACGAGTTTTGAAGTCACCCCAAAGTTAAGGGTCTTCAACTTTGGAAGGTAAACATCCAAGTACTCAAGATTAATTGTCTGGCTAAGGTCAAGGGTGCTCAACCTTAAACTAATGAGCTCAAGGTGTCGGAGTTTCTGACACGCAATGGAGATGTCATGTTCTCCTGAATTATCACAACTACGACCTTCAAGACGTAAGAACTCAAGGCTCGGGAACTGCCTAAGGTAAAAGGTCCTCAAGTTTGTAAGACTGAGCTTAAGGGATTTAAGATTTAGATATTCAAGAGGCATCTGAAGCTCAACCAAATTATGACATCCTAGAAGATTTAACATCTCGAGGTTTGGAATCATTCCTAGGTCAAGTTTCGTCAACATTTTTTAATCACTGAGGTCAAGGAATTTGAGGTTGTTAAGAACCTATCATAAGAATAAAAAGAAGATGAAATGCAGTCATAAGACAATAGATGTGCAATAAAAGTATGAGTCATGCAAAACAACGAATTAACTGTAATTCTACCTTTCTTTGTCCCTCTTCCCAAAGATGTTCGATTTGACTAAAATGCATTTCAAGTGAAACAAGATTATTGGCTTCAAAGGTTTTGGGTAATGACCGAAAAGGGTAGTGCCTCCACTCAAGATACCGCAGAGCGTTTTGTTTCACAGGTTTTATGGGTGGGTTTCCAGGATCGAATGATCCAAACAACACCATGTACAAACATCATTAAAGGAGCAGTAAAAAGGAAACACAGAAGATGGGTTTTGAACCTTTAATAACGATAGTTATTAACTGGAAAAGGTTAATGTTTACAGCGAATTCTATCCCTATTTATACATATTGAATCGTTGCCTATAAGAGACATGTCGATTCATCAATAACCGTTGCAACCCCAACTAAACATTGTATACTAAATAACTACCCTAACTGTCATCATATGGGCCTGTTTGGGTTAATACATTTGGACCCATTTGCAGACATACTAAACTGACCCAATACTAAATATTACATACGAATTACATATGAACTAAAAGTCTTAACATAACATTTGATATAAAACATTAAAGGCTAACATTTTACCCCCTAATGATTTAATATCAAATTCTTCTGAGTTGATCCTTCTGGTCTTTTTCAAACAATGACATCAAGATCATTGTTGTCGTGGCTGCTTCCTTGTCCATCTTCATCATCATCCAATCTAACAGCAAACTTGTTTCTTCTTGTTCATTCCATGTGCTCCATCCTTCACTCCCTTATCCTTCTGGCACGACGGTCCTTGACAAGTCATCTTTGCTTGCTTCACCCACTTCTAAATGCTTTTCAACCTAAGGCACTTGGGCAGTTTCATGTCAGATTACACAACTAAATTAATGAACCTCCTACAGCAATCTTGTTATTGCCTCACTTCTTCATCTTTGTTAGACCGTCTTCATACTTTGATGGCTTTTGTTTGTTTGTTGCAAAGGTTTTTATCTTCTAATCATCAACGTACTAACATCAAAACATCATTCTCTACTTCAACACTTATCTCTTGCAAACCTGGTGGACTTTGTTTACAAGGCCTATTCCCAAACCACCTCTTTCTTTGGCTTTGCCTACTTGGATCTTTGTGTTCCCTCATAGTGACTTTTCTTCTCGATCTTCTTATGAACAAACTATTGTTCATTCTTTCTTTGTAACAAAACTTGCAGCCAATTTTCTTCTTCTCCTTTCTTTCTATTCTTCTTTCTTCTTGAATCTGCCTTCTTCCTTGGTTTAACCACCAGTCTTTGATGGTAACCGTCTAAACCTTATTTCTTTATCTTCATCATTCATGGCCGATTCTTGAGTGTGTTGTTTGATCCCTTGAAGCTCTGATACCACTGTTTCACAGGTTTTATGGGTGGGTTTGATGATTGTAACGAGATGTTCCAACAAGGCTCTTGATGCCAAATGTTGTCCCAGTCGTGTATGAAATATGGATCGAAGTGGTTGAGTCAAATATGAATTTGCAAATGATAATGACAAAAGATAACTTATATTATTTGTCTAACCATTGTAATAATACATAAACGTAAGTACTTATAGGTTTCCAAACGATGCAATGAATCGTTGTAACCTTTCATCTAAAAGTCATGTCTGTTCAGTATGTATAACCGATGCATCTATTCATTTGTGATGGTTCGAACAGGTATAAGCCAAACATCATGTCCATTCGACCATTTCCAGGAAATAACTAACTTTATAACTAACTAATCGGTTGTAGAGTTTCTAATCTACATTTCTGGTCCTTCACGTTTTCTTCAAAGCAATATCGAGATTATAACTTGGTTCACATTCTCCTCCTTAATCTTGATCGTTGCTTTGTCCAAGGTCTTGAACTCTGAGCATTTGTCTCATAGTTGTAAACTTGAGTCTTGGTAAAGCTTTCGTTAAGATGTCTGCTCTTTGTAGTTCTCCGCTAACGTGTTCTACATTTATATGACCATTCTCTACGCATTCCCGAATGAAATGATAGCGAATGTCTATATGTTTACTCGTTCCATGAAATACTGGGTTCTTTACGAGTGTTATTGCTGATACGTTGTCAACTCTGAGCGTTATCCTTTTTTCTTCAATTCCAGTTAGTTCACTAAGTAAACGTTTTAACCATAAGGCTTGACATGCTGCTGCAGTAGCCACCATGAATTCTGATTCACATGATGATAGCGCCACTGTCGGTTGCTTCTGAGTACACCAGGTAATAGGTGACTCTCCAAAGTAAAATACGACTCCAGTAGTTCCTTTTCCTTGATCGGTATTGATTCCATAACTGCTGTCACTATAACCTGTTATCTTGCAGCCGCCTTCCTTCTTGTATATTATTCCATGTCATTTTGTTCCTTTGACATATCAGATTACTTGTTTCACTGCCTTCAGGTGATGATCCTTCGGGTCTTGCATAAATCTGCTGAGTAGTCCGACTGAGTAACTAAGATCCGATCTTGTATGTAATAAGTATCTTAGGCTTCCTATTAAGCTTCGGTAATAAGTTGCGTCAACTGGTTCTCCATCTTCTGCCTTGACCAACTTAGTGCCGGGATCCAATGGTATCTTTGTATCATTGCTATCCTCCATACTTGTTTCTTTTAGGATCTTGTTAATGTATCCAGTTTGCTTGATTGTAATCTCTCCTCCTGTCTGTGTAACTTCTATCCCAAGGTAATATGCTAGCAATCCTAAGTCGCTCATTTCAAATTTATCTTCCATCTGGGATTTGAACAAGTCTATTTCCTTCTTTGGAGTGCCCGTGATTATTAAATCATCTACATATACTCCAACGATAAGTGTTGAATTCTTGCTTCTTTTCGTGTAGACTGCTTGTTCTAGATTACATTTCTTGAAGTCTAATGACTTCAAGGTTTGATCAAGCTTCACATTCCAAGCTCTTGGTGCTTGTCTTATGTAACACCCCCAATTCATGGATGCAGCGGAATTCGAACTGGGTGTTATTCGACGGCACAATAGTCACAATAATAGAAAACGAACTCCAATTGAGTCGTTTTAAAAGATGTATCATTCAAATTATATAAATATCAGAGATTTCAAAATGAGGTCCCAATTGGTTCCATGTTTACAAATCACATTAAATGAATTTTGAATGATAATAAAATTTATAGCCCTCTTGAGTATCCGTGTCCTTCCGTGTCATCCTTGATCGTCATGAACCTGAAATACATGCTTGAGAGGTCAACACAAAGGTTGAGTGATATTCATAGAGTTTGTTAAATCGATTGAACACAATATGTTGGTAGTGTGAGTTATAGGCTCACACCAATGTTTGGAAAACAAAACAGGTAGGCTACGTTATTATACGCCCGGAACATGTATTATACACTAAGCTTATGAAACCATAACGTTAACGTGTACCAATATCGATTGGCAGATTTATCCCGGTAGGTATTTTGCTAACATACCTAAATCTCAAATATTAATGCATTTGTTTGCACTTAGTCAAAACAAATGGGATTCGTCAATCCCAATAGGCCTATTATTAATATTCGCGCTCACTATTGCTAGTGACTAAATGGTTCATAATAAAGGATTTCGGTTTAGCAAGGTTGGTACTTAGTGATAATAAAACAATCAGGTAAGCATACAATTTAAAAACATTGTGCTCGGTTAAAATAGCATGTATTCCCCCCAAGGGTTTGTAAAACATTGTAATAATGTAAAGTGGGGCTATGAACTCACCTTAAGTAAGATAGCAAGTAATGAATGTAACGGTTGAATCATGAAGGTTTCTACGAGCAACCTATAATCGAATGTAGTGACTTAGGATTTGAGTAATGAATATAACGGAGTGCCTATATATATATCTTGCATTTAGTCCATGATGTGGTATGATGTATAATGTAAGTCTTTGAAAGAAAAGATTCATGAAACATGTATGTTTTGTATATCGTTTACTACCGTTCGGGCCGACATAATTCAGAAGTCATGTTAGTAAGCGTTCGAGGAGCCAGGACACTTTAACTCGTAAATCCACAACTCAACTCGACGGCTTACATAATGAACTCCTCACATGAGGCTCCCTACTATTGTAGTAGTTGATGAAATATATAGATATAAGTTTTGATCCGAAAGGTTACATGTCCGATATTTGAATAAACTTATGAAAGTTTATTTATACATGAAGATTGTTATTAGGGGTAGTTTCATAAGTCTTAAATGACCATGTTCTCTTGGTATAATCTCATGGTTTCCTTTTAAATGAAGTAGATCCAAATTGCTTGTTCAAGTTATCGCCTAACTCATTGTTTCATGTTTACGCCTATGTGAGTTGTTATGGTCATTTCGTCATGGCCTAGCCATGACCTTTGGTCCTTGTTCCAAGGTCATGAGACTCAACCTTGGTTCTAGTCATGTTTGTGGTCTTGATTATAGGTCATAAGACCTCTTGTTCCTTTCAAAGTATAACCATAATCTAGTGACTTTCGCCTAAAAATGGGCTGTTTAGAATTTGAAGAATTTTATCACTCGGAAAGTGTTTTTAGGTCTCGAGCTTCTTTATTCCTGAACGAAAACGGCGTTCCGGACAACTTTCGTGTTTTAACTTTTTGATGAATCGGAGCAGAAGTGGGACTTTCAAAAAGTCAGAATGCGATTCAGGAGGTTTAGGCAGTTTTGCCGGAAATCTTTGGTAACTTCAAATGGGCGTAACTTTTGACTCGTATACTCGTTTTAGGTGGTTCAAATTGCTATGGTTTCCTTGTTAAGTCCTCTACTGTAATATGTAATGATCTAACATCATATTTTTACCATTTTGATCAGGTCTTACCAAGAAAGTCACTAGTTTACTTGTTTTAGTAACTTGTTGTAACAATCAATAACAATAACTTGTTTTGGTCATTTTTATACATCATGGACATGATAACAAGACAATATATAGCACAAATAATATGTAAATAACATGAACATGATTATTTAACAAGAATCAAGTTAGGGTTTGGCTCACAACTTTTGGCTTTCAAAGATGAAAGGAAGTTAACATGTAAGGATAGGACATTGATAGACTTGCTTCAACCCTTTTTCACTTCATGCAATCTTTCTACCCTTGGTATTCTTGAAAGATGGATGATGAAGGTTTAGGTGAATTGAGTGGATTCAAACTCAAGAGAAATCACCAAGTATATGAGGTTATGGAAGTGTTTGATGAAGGATAACCTATCTAGGGTTTCTACCTTGAAGAATCACTTGAATCATGCATGAAACTTGGAAGGAATTAAGCTAAGATGAGAGTGTTTGTGTGTGTGGAAGTGCACGGCACAAAGGGGCAAAGGGAGGGCTTTATATGCCTTTGAGGAGGTTACTTTCCTTGACTTGTCAAACCTTGTTCACCAAGTTGAACACATGTAAGGATCTAAGAGCACAATGCATAAGATCATGACACATGGGTGATGAATCCCCCCCCTATGGCGGTTTGATCAAGCTTGGGGAGCAAGGTTGGCTTTTGGATGATATTATCCAAGATATCTAGTTAGTTTTGACTCCGGGAAATGCCAATCGTAAATGATTAAGCCTCAAAACGTAAAACCGGGTGTCGTAAAATTATGGAACTTGAAAGTATTGATAAACATGTCAATAAGTTCCATAATAAAATATAAAATGAGTGGTAGGTTCCATTTGGGTGTAAAACCCTGCTAAAAACTGGAAACACGGGTCTAAAACGCGTAATTCGCGTAAAACGCTGAATATTGCGAAAAATTGAGAAAAGTAAAATGTTACTTTTCTAATGTTATAAAAATGATTTAAAATGACTTATAATGTCTAGACTGGGCTCAGTCTAGTGTCGGTTGGTATTAAATGTCTTTTAGACATCAAACCGTAAGCCTAAAAATCACGAAATGACTTATAACATCAAGGGATCATTTTTGGTCAATGGAGGAGGGAAAGAATATGTTGACTTTTTCTAATAATTTGAAAACTCAAAAAGTCTTAGAAACACGTTTTGTGGTCTCACGGTTAATCGTCCAAATGGTTAAGCGTGCTCATGCGAGAGTAGTGCAGGCATGGGTGACCTGCTGGGAAGTTTTTGGTCATGTTTTTCTCAGTCACGATTAATTCTCAAATAAATCATGAGTGTGTCAAATATTTTTCCGATGTGGGGTCACCTGACGGGGTTGAATTTCGTTGTGCGTAGAATTTCTGATTGACGTTTTACCCTAAAACGTGTAATTCCTTAATAACTTTCACGAAAATGAGCTTATGAATGTCAAACTTTTAATTTGCCATGGAAATGATTTATCACTCGATAAAATCAAATAAAAAAAATCAACTTTCGGGAAAGTTTCGGGAAAAATGAATAGTAAAAGTGAATAGTGAAATTTTCCGGGAATAGTAATTATCCTGAAAAATGTGAATTGTTACAGTCTCTACCCCTTACGGGGAACTTCGTCCCGAAGTTCTATGTGTGTCATATGTTGGAGTGGTGTTGATAAAGATGTGTGGTTACTTATGAGGACCAAAGTCTGGGATTTCCGGTAATGTAATTTGATTTGTCATTTCAGTGTATGGTGTAGGATGAGGCTTCCTTTTATGTAGGAAAGGTATGGTAATAGTCGAATATCAAAGGAAATTGATATAGCAGTCGAATATTAATAGGAATCGATATAGCAGTTGAATATCAAATAGAACTTGATATAGTTAAATATCAAAATGGAAATTGATATAGTTGTCAAGTATCAATAGCAATTGATATAACAGTTGAACAACAATAGCAATTTACATAGGAATCCAATAAATGGAAATTGATATAAGAATCGAATCATGGAATAAGCGTTGAACATGCGGTTGGACCAAGTCCTGTTTGAATTGTACGGCTGCCCATGCATATGGCTACATGGCTTCACAATAAGTTTGGTATGACTGCCCATGCATATGGCTACATGGCCCCGTAATGAGTTTGTTTGTTATTGCACTATCATTATGAAACCAAAGTGTAAACCTCGTACTAATGGAAATTGGGATAGTCGTTGCAATCATAGCCTTGTAGGTAATCGGTTGTTGTACCTAGTGTTTATGTCATGGTTTGAAGCGATGTCGGTGAAAAGATAGGATTTCTTGTGGCGAATAAAATGTAGGTATCATGCCATACCCGAGCAATGTAATGTAGGTATCAAGCCATACCCGAGCAATGTAATGTAGGTATCAAGCCATACCTGAGCAATGTAATGTAGGTATCAAGCCATACCCGAGCAATGTAATGTAGGTTGGCTTCATACTTATGTTATTTCGGATATAATTAAGCCCACTTGTTTATAATTCTTTATTTACATAGAGAGGCATCCCAAACAATGTAACTAAAGGAATATAAACGTATGGTTCGATGATTTATAATTTCTTTATTTAAATGAAAAGGCATCCCAATTCATTCAAATAAGGACATTATAAATCATCCTACTCAAGAATTCCCGACACAACATTCATACTTAGCCGGTGAGTTACAAGGTAGGGTATTACGAGATGATACTGGTGTTCCAAGATGAATATTCAATCTTGTAAAGCTGGTAAGGGTGCTTGTGGTGTAGCTAAGGATGATTTGAGCTTTAAAAGTGCATCAAGATCTGTTAATGAGCTTGTGGTTCCAACGGTTGTGAAGATAATGTTATGATATGTTGATGAATAAAAGTGTGTAGTGTATGCTTAACATTAATACTCTTAGGTATAGATGTTGAGTTTGCTTTAAAAATCTTAAGATATGATGGAATGGTATCCTTAGGACCTAAACAGGATAGTACTTCTATAGGATGAAGAGAATAATTGATAACTATCCCAAGATAGTAGTTCGGATTATCTCATAAATGAAAAATTTCAAGAATGAAATTAGGTAACACAAATAAGGTGTTAAGATTTCGCTGAGTGGTAAGACATTATCGTGTCTCTAGATTGTTTTAATGTATTCTAGTGGTTTATCGTGTTCATGTAAGAAATCATTCTAAACATAACCCTAGTACAACTACTCTCAGTATTTGAAAATTCTAAGTCGAATATAGTTAGTCAGACTATATTCCACTGTCCCTAGGTTAAATATAGGTGACTAGTCTATATTTAGCCAAGGTTCGATAAAATTTTCAAATACCTAAACTAGGTATACTTTTGATATGTCCGTTGCTTTCGGGAAACTGTCCACTAAACAAAGGCGATGTCAAACCCTTAAGTTGCAAGTCCCGTCCATACAAGACTTGTAACGTATGTTTTCATATTCCATTGCATAGAAGATAGTAAGGGTAGGTACGTATAGAAAGGAAGTTTTAAGTAGTTCTAAAATAGAACATACTTGGCCAGGATCACGAACTTTTAATAATGAAGGTTTCATAAGAAAACTTTGATGAATGTAGAGAAAGTTCAGCTTTTGTTGATGATGGATTAGTTTGTCCTTTAGAAATCTCATATTTCTTGTTTTGAAATCGATAGATTGTGACGGGTTTTTGATATCATAAGAAATGATATTGATTATGTGATGGAATAATTCTAGAGACCATTTGCACAAAACACAAAGTCTCGGAAGTAGGTTAGACCATTGTGTAATTCACAATGTCTGGGAAGTAGGTTAAACCGTTGTGTGACTCAAAACATTTGAGAAATGATTAAGACCATTGTATCATACAATGTCTTGGAAAATGAATGAGACCATTGCATCTCACAATGTCTTGGAAAATGAATGAGACCATTGTATCTCACAATGTCTTGGAAAATGAATGAGACCATTGTATCTCACAATATCTTGGAAAATGAATGAGACCATTGTATCTCACAATGTCTCGGAAAATGAATGAGACCATTGTATCTCACAATGTCTTGGAAAATGAATGAGACCATTGTATCTCACAATGTCTTGGAAAATGAATGAGACCATTGTATCATACAATGTCTTGGAAAATGAATGTTGGAGTAGGAACATGATTGGGAGAATGTAGTTGTGCCGAAATGCCATAGAATAGGCATACGCAGATATGTTTAGATAAAATGATTGAAAATAAACCGAGTTTATATATCAATATACTAATATGTTCATGTAGCATAAAATGCCTAGTGTGTATATATCAATATACTTATATGTGTTCATGTAGCATAAAATGCTTAGTGTGTATATATCAATATACTTATATGTGTTCATGTAGCATAAAATGCTTACGGGGAAATGCTCAATTATGTTTAGGGTACATATATCAATATGCAATTATGTTTGTGTAGCATAAAAATGTCTTCGGGGAAATGCTCAAAATGGGTATATATGAATATACTAACATGTTTGTGTATCATAACATGCTTACTAAATCCATAATCGTCTGGAGGATGGAAGACACGGAGAGCGGAAGGCTATAAAATGTTTTTGCTTGTATGTGTGGTTATAGTTTAGGTCTCAATTAGACCCGTTTCTCTATAACCATGGCTCTGGTACCAATCTGTAACACCCCCAATTCATGGATGCAGCGGAATTCGAACTGGGTGTTACTCGACGGCACAATAGTCACAATAATAGAAAACGAACTCCAATTGAGTCGTTTTAAAAGATGTATCATTCAAATTATATAAATATCAGAGATTTCAAAATGAGGTCCCAATTGGTTCCATGTTTACAAATCACATTAAATGAATTTTGAATGATAATAAAATTTATAGCCCTCTTGAGTATCCGTGTCCTTCCGTGTCATCCTTGATCGTCATGAACCTGAAATACATGCTTGAGAGGTCAACACAAAGGTTGAGTGATATTCATAGAGTTTGTTAAATCGATTGAACACAATATGTTGGTAGTGTGAGTTATAGGCTCACACCAATGTTTGGAAAACAAAACAGGTAGGCTACGTTATTATACGCCCGGAACATGTATTATACACTAAGCTTATGAAACCATAACGTTAACGTGTACCAATATCGATTGGCAGATTTATCCCGGTAGGTATTTTGCTAACATACCTAAATCTCAAATATTAATGCATTTGTTTGCACTTAGTCAAAACAAATGGGATTCGTCAATCCCAATAGGCCTATTATTAATATTCGCGCTCACTATTGCTAGTGACTAAATGGTTCATAATAAAGGATTTCGGTTTAGCAAGGTTGGTACTTAGTGATAATAAAACAATCAGGTAAGCATACAATTTAAAAACATTGTGCTCGGTTAAAATAGCATGTATTCCCCCCAAGGGTTTGTAAAACATTGTAATAATGTAAAGTGGGGCTATGAACTCACCTTAAGTAAGATAGCAAGTAATGAATGTAACGGTTGAATCATGAAGGTTTCTACGAGCAACCTATAATCGAATGTAGTGACTTAGGATTTGAGTAATGAATATAACGGAGTGCCTATATATATATCTTGCATTTAGTCCATGATGTGGTATGATGTATAATGTAAGTCTTTGAAAGAAAAGATTCATGAAACATGTATGTTTTGTATATCGTTTACTACCGTTCGGGCCGACATAATTCAGAAGTCATGTTAGTAAGCGTTCGAGGAGCCAGGACACTTTAACTCGTAAATCCACAACTCAACTCGACGGCTTACATAATGAACTCCTCACATGAGGCTCCCTACTATTGTAGTAGTTGATGAAATATATAGATATAAGTTTTGATCCGAAAGGTTACATGTCCGATATTTGAATAAACTTATGAAAGTTTATTTATACATGAAGATTGTTATTAGGGGTAGTTTCATAAGTCTTAAATGACCATGTTCTCTTGGTATAATCTCATGGTTTCCTTTTAAATGAAGTAGATCCAAATTGCTTGTTCAAGTTATCGCCTAACTCATTGTTTCATGTTTACGCCTATGTGAGTTGTTATGGTCATTTCGTCATGGCCTAGCCATGACCTTTGGTCCTTGTTCCAAGGTCATGAGACTCAACCTTGGTTCTAGTCATGTTTGTGGTCTTGATTATAGGTCATAAGACCTCTTGTTCCTTTCAAAGTATAACCATAATCTAGTGACTTTCGCCTAAAAATGGGCTGTTTAGAATTTGAAGAATTTTATCACTCGGAAAGTGTTTTTAGGTCTCGAGCTTCTTTGTTCCTGAACGAAAACGGCGTTCCGGACAACTTTCGTGTTTTAACTTTTTGATGAATCGGAGCAGAAGTGGGACTTTCAAAAAGTCAGAATGCGATTCAGGAGGTTTAGGCAGTTTTGCCGGAAATCTTTGGTAACTTCAAATGGGCGTAACTTTTGACTCGTATACTCGTTTTAGGTGGTTCAAATTGCTATGGTTTCCTTGTTAAGTCCTCTACTGTAATATGTAATGATCTAACATCATATTTTTACCATTTTGATCAGGTCTTACCAAGAAAGTCACTAGTTTACTTGTTTTAGTAACTTGTTGTAACAATCAATAACAATAACTTGTTTTGGTCATTTTTATACATCATGGACATGATAACAAGACAATATATAGCACAAATAATATGTAAATAACATGAACATGATTATTTAACAAGAATCAAGTTAGGGTTTGGCTCACAACTTTTGGCTTTCAAAGATGAAAGGAAGTTAACATGTAAGGATAGGACATTGATAGACTTGCTTCAACCCTTTTTCACTTCATGCAATCTTTCTACCCTTGGTATTCTTGAAAGATGGATGATGAAGGTTTAGGTGAATTGAGTGGATTCAAACTCAAGAGAAATCACCAAGTATATGAGGTTATGGAAGTGTTTGATGAAGGATAACCTATCTAGGGTTTCTACCTTGAAGAATCACTTGAATCATGCATGAAACTTGGAAGGAATTAAGCTAAGATGAGAGTGTTTGTGTGTGTGGAAGTGCACGGCACAAAGGGGCAAAGGGAGGGCTTTATATGCCTTTGAGGAGGTTACTTTCCTTGACTTGTCAAACCTTGTTCACCAAGTTGAACACATGTAAGGATCTAAGAGCACAATGCATAAGATCATGACACATGGGTGATGAATCCCCCCCCTATGGCGGTTTGATCAAGCTTGGGGAGCAAGGTTGGCTTTTGGATGATATTATCCAAGATATCTAGTTAGTTTTGACTCCGGGAAATGCCAATCGTAAATGATTAAGCCTCAAAACGTAAAACCGGGTGTCGTAAAATTATGGAACTTGAAAGTATTGATAAACATGTCAATAAGTTCCATAATAAAATATAAAATGAGTGGTAGGTTCCATTTGGGTGTAAAACCCTGCTAAAAACTGGAAACACGGGTCTAAAACGCGTAATTCGCGTAAAACGCTGAATATTGCGAAAAATTGAGAAAAGTAAAATGTTACTTTTCTAATGTTATAAAAATGATTTAAAATGACTTATAATGTCTAGACTGGGCTCAGTCTAGTGTCGGTTGGTATTAAATGTCTTTTAGACATCAAACCGTAAGCCTAAAAATCACGAAATGACTTATAACATCAAGGGATCATTTTTGGTCAATGGAGGAGGGAAAGAATATGTTGACTTTTTCTAATAATTTGAAAACTCAAAAAGTCTTAGAAACACGTTTTGTGGTCTCACGGTTAATCGTCCAAATGGTTAAGCGTGCTCATGCGAGAGTAGTGCAGGCATGGGTGACCTGCTGGGAAGTTTTTGGTCATGTTTTTCTCAGTCACGATTAATTCTCAAATAAATCATGAGTGTGTCAAATATTTTTCCGATGTGGGGTCACCTGACGGGGTTGAATTTCGTTGTGCGTAGAATTTCTGATTGACGTTTTACCCTAAAACGTGTAATTCCTTAATAACTTTCACGAAAATGAGCTTATGAATGTCAAACTTTTAATTTGCCATGGAAATGATTTATCACTCGATAAAATCAAATAAAAAAAATCAACTTTCGGGAAAGTTTCGGGAAAAATGAATAGTAAAAGTGAATAGTGAAATTTTCCGGGAATAGTAATTATCCTGAAAAATGTGAATTGTTACATCTTAAGCCATAAAAAGTTTTTGTTAGCTTGTATACTTTTCCTTGGTTTCCTTGCTGAATAAAACCTTCAGGTTCTGTAACATAGACTTCTTCCTTTAATTCTCCATGTAAAAATGTTGATTTTACATCTAAGTGGTGTACTTGCCATCCATGATATGCTGCTAGTGCTAATATTAACCGAACTGTTTCTATTCTAGCAACTGGTGCGAATACTTCATCAAAGTCTATTCCTTGTTCTTATACATAACCTTTTGCTACTAATCTTGCTTTATATCTAATGATCTTTCCGTGTGCATCTCTCATGGTTTTATAAACCCATTTGAGTCCAATTGCCTTCTGATTTTCTGGCAAATCTGTAAGAGTCCATGTATGATTCTTGTTGATTGAATCTAATTCAATTTTCATGGCCTCAATCCATTTCTCATCTTTTGATGCTTCTTTGTAGTTACGGGGTTCTTCTTCAATGAAAAATAAACTTGGAGTTTCTACTTCACGTGCATGTTGATAAATTTCATTGATAGTCTTTAAACCTCGTACTGGTCTGTGATCATATCTTTCTGAGCTTCCTGATGAGCTTTCTAATGAACTAATAGTAGCTTGTCTTTCACTTTCTGAGTTGGGTTCGTAAGTGTATGTTGGTGGTGTAGTTGGTGATGCTGGATCAGGTATTGGATCTGGTATTGGATCCAGTATTTGATCTTCTTCATGATACGTGTTGTCAATGTTTTCTATGTTGATTGGTGTAGGATTTCCATTATCAACTTCGTCTACCACAAAACTAGCCCAAAATGTGTCTTGTGTATCCGTATCATCTCCATTCTTATCCCAATTTCACGGCTTCGTTTCCATAAACTTTACGTCCCTACTAACATGTTTCTTCTTTCTTACTGGATCATATAGTCTACAAGCTTTTGCTCCTTCCTCTATTCCTAAATAAATCATCGGTATGCTTCTATCATCTAACTTCTTCAAGTGAGGTATGGTTATCTTAGCATAAGCTGTGCATCCGAATATTTTAAGGTTTTGTAGGTTCGGTTTTCTCTTGTAGAGTACTTCATATGGTGTTTTATCTTCTAGTGCTCGTGTAGGTACCCTATTTAGAATATAAATGGCATGCTTGACTGCTTCCGCCCAAAAAGTTAAGGGTAACTTCAGCGCTTTCATCATACTCCTAGTAGTTGATAACACCGTCCTATTCTTTCTTTCAACTACTCCATTCTGTTGTAGTGAGTATGGTGCTGTTAACTGTTTTAGCTTCATCAAATTTCCAATCATTATCCTTTACCTCCACAAGCCAAGCCAAGAAGTCTAAGATTCTTCATTTTTCCAAGACCTTTCATAACAAGCTCAGGACTGAGTTTTACCCGCCACACTTTTATACATCTTGTTGCTTCTGTGCCCTATTATCCAAATGCAATTACAATGAAACTTGTGTCACAATAAATATAATTTTATTTTTTTTACCTAACGAATAAAAGAAATAATTCTTACCAAGTCATTACCCAATACATCTTCTATTTCTTCCTGAATCCACAATCGGCTATGTTTGCTTGGCTCATCCGGGTGCTCTCGACGAATGATATTTCCGGCCATTTCTTTTATATGGTCATGCATGGTTAACAGCCCAGCAAAGCCAAAAGTTATTAAAGATTTTTGCTCAAGAACTCTTAAACCATTTCTAGCCTGAAATCCAAATTTCTCAAGCATTGTTATTGCATTTTCTTTCCCTCGCCCTTTCAAGAAGCATGCAACATCCAGGAAAATTTCCTTGTACTCATTCTCTAGACCAATATAGCTTAATTCCAGCTTTTCAAGAGTTTCCTGCAAAGGAATTTTCTTTAGTCTTTTTAGTGCATCTTCCCATTCAAGTTTGTTTTTACCGCAAAGAAATGAACCCAAAACTTTTATCGTCAAGGGTAGACCAGCAGCATAACGTACAACTTGTTGTGATAGTTCTTCATACTCTTGAATTGGAATTTCTCTCCCAAATGCATACCTACTGAAGAGCCTAACTGATTCCTTCTTTGATAGTAAACTGATATCACGAATCAAGTTCACTCGGTGTGCTATCAACACTTGTTCATCTCTTGTTGTGATGATAATCCTACTTCCTGGTTTAAACCAATTACGCGCACCTGCTGGCGCCTCAAGCTGGTCTATATGATCCACATCATCTAGAATAACAAGAACCTTTTTACCATGCAGCCTCGTCTTCATAATCTTTTTTCCATCATGAACGGTACTTAGGCCTATAGAGTTCTCATTTAAAACATCTGAAAGAATTTTTTCTTGCAATGACTTCAAACCAGACAACGTCCCTTTTGATACTTCCCTGACATTCTCAACAAAACTTTTACCTTCGAACCAAACAGATATTTGATCAAATATAGTTCTGGCCAAAGTTGTCTTCCCTCCACCTCCCATCCCTTTAATCCCAATCATCCGAATGTCATCAGAACCAAGTTCTAAAGATAATTCAACATCCTTGATCCGGGTCTCCATGCCTTTTAGATTTTCATCACAGCTCATCTTAACGGCTCGCAATTCTAGTGAAATCTCTTCAACAACTTTTTTAATTAATTCAGCTTCATGCCTGTATATGAAGTGTATTAGAATAGCTTGCTCAAAATCGCACTTGAACAACTGATTTCACATCTATAACATATAAATCTTAAAATAAAAATAAGAAGAATCAGAATAAGAATTAATCAGGATCGCTCATTTGATAATCACCCGCATAAAACAGATGTATTTCCCCTCAAATTTATCCACTTAAATGGAAATGAACAGTTAGGAATATCTACTTCGATTCATTGGATCCTGGCTATATTATACGCACACACACAAGGTAATATAAGCAGATTTCATGTTATCTTTCCACAAGACTCAAATATGACAATACACGGGAGATGCCAAGGATGAGGCTTTTACATTCCATGTTAGTTTTGTGGACAAATATTAATACGTGTATGTCTAGAATCGAACTCGAGACTACGGGATTGCACAATTTACGTATGAGAATTAATAGATAACGTTATATATTTAATTGTTAAAACACAAATAACGACTAACAAACGTTAAGTAGTTAACGACAATTGACTAACGACTATTAAATACTAAAGAGAAGGAATAGATTGTAAATAGGAGTCAAGAAGGATCCGAAAACCCTTCTTGGGTCCTGGCCAGTCGATCAAGGATTGGGGTAACCCAATCCTTATCCAACTTATCCTCCAAGTTACAATTAGTATAAATAGAAAATCAAGGGTCGTTGTTTTGTATATCTTGTGCACACACAAACCCTAACTATTTTCTCTTCTCTTTTCCGTTGGTGAGGCCGATCGAACAAAAACCCTGTAAGGGTTGATCGGATTTGTTTTTCATAAAACAAATTGATTTGTGTTTTTCGTTACTAGCATAAACATTAATTCGTTAATAGTACGTGTGTAGAAGCACGTGGTATTAACTCTTTATATTTAATATTTTGGATTGAATTACAAAACGGTAAGGGGTAATTCGTTAATCCACTTATAAACCCTAATTAGGGTTCTTGATCTCCATTGAAGAATACTTGAAGTTGATTCTTGTTTAGCTAGAATCAAAGGTACGTTTACGTTTATATTCGGTTAATTCTTTATGTGTTAAATTGTTCCTACGCTTCCGTATGTGTATGATGTTTATGTGTTTTATTTATGAACTTGTCATGAAATAGTAATTCCAACATTCCATGTTGAAAGCAGTTAAAAAAAAATGAAAACTGAATAATACGATTGCATGGATATAATATGAATTATTTACCCATCAGCAGTATTCCTCAACTCCCACCCTGCCAAATTGGCCGCTTCTTCAAGAGCTTCTCTCCATTTCCCAGCAGCATCTTCCTTTTCATGTTTGGAAAAGGCATCAGCCACTGCACCACTTTGTTTACGGACTTCCGAGGGTTCGACATCATAGAACAAAGGGTAAGCCGTCTGCTCCGTTGTCTTGTGACAGTCCATGATCTTCACAAGCTCATCCAAGCACCAAGAAGAAGATGCATAGTTTTTGGAGAAAACAATGACAAAGAATCTTGAGTCTTCAATGGATTTTATGAGCTCATTGTCGATCCATTTGCCTTTCTTCAACTTCTTGTCATCCTTGAAAGTATGAATACCTTGCTGTTGAAGAGCAGCATAAAGATGATCAACAAAGTTCTTACGGGTGTCTTTGCCTCTAAAACTCAAAAATACATCATACTGATAGCTCTTTTCAATGGATGAAGAAGCCATTTGATGTATGTTATGCTTGACGTACAACAGATCTTAATTACTATTAGATCAAGGCCTTTTTGCAGGAGCCTTTTAGAAAATGATTGCAATGATATATAGTTTAGAATATGAATGACAACTTCTACATAGATGTATTTGTTTGATTATAAGTTCTTGTTGTATAAAAAAATTGATATATAAACAATTTTAATATACATAATCTTCACAGTTTTATAGTCAGCGCTTTTGCACAGCTCTTGGAATCTTCTGTAATCTACCCATTTCCTATCAAAACTGGTTGTTAGTTGGTTGGATGCATATTTTATGACAATAAATACAAATATGTTAGCTTTTGCTTGGGTAGGAATGAACTGGTAGTGGTAATTAATGTTGATGAAGTATACGTCACGAGCTCAAATTATAAACATTATTAAGGCCCAAACCCACCATGAGTAGGCTATTATAACAATGACTTGGGCCGCATTACCAATGGAATTGGGCTCACGTAGGCCCAAGCCCAACCAAACTATTTATGGTTTAGATAAGGATCTTCTATTATTTATGGTTTAGATAAGGATCTTCTATTTACGGATAAAGATCCTTGGACTGGATAAGCACCATGCGTGCGAAACGTAAGGAGCACGAAACCTACAAGGATTCTGCGCCTATATAAAGAATGACATAATTCTCATTAAAGGTACGGTCTACAAACGCCGGAGGATAATCGTGGGAGACAATCCCACGATAAGCCTAACGGTGTTTGTTTACTTTCTTAGTGCGCATGTCTCAAGCATTAAGAGTGAATTGGTACAAGAGCAAGAGCCCAAATCAGGAACGCCCAACTTTTGTATCAACAAATGTAAACACGATGCCTTTATTTGATTAAGTTCATTTTGTGCTAAAAACTTCGTGAATAAAGATCTTAAGTTAATGATACGAAACTGCTTTGCATTCTACACTATCATGCGAACATGACACAAAGATATGATGAAGAACTGGTCCTGACAACTAGATATTTTCATATGTTAAGCTCTTTAATAAATAATCCCCATAGGCCAATTTTTAATATACATGCAAACAGATTAAAAAATAACCCCCTTGTATTAAGTCAACTCATGGAAATTTTCAAACGCTAGATAGTCTAAATAAATACTAATTGATATTAGCTTCCCTTTGCTCGATCCGATAAGTCAGGGCCACCAACAAAGAGCTTATCACATGGATCCATGGTTAGGAACTTAGGATTGAGTTTTTGATTGTTAAATCAAGTGTTTCGAACAAGGGTGTGGGTGTTATACACTTGCCTTTATCATATGCTCTATATATGCTAGCTTACATTAGTTAGAGACTTTGAGCCATGGAACATTGGAACATAACGATTCTACCTCATGTCATAACGTTATCTTTATAATTAAACACCACCCCTTTCTTCCAAAACACCCGCAGTGCGTTTGTCACCCATACAGTTATTACTACTCCTTATCTAGGTTTTGTTACTTGGTTGACTAAAGAAGGACTACTAAATGGTTAACCATATTGTTAGCTTTAAAGAGCAATGATCATAATGTAATAGCTCATAGTCAACTTTATAATTAGCTTAGAGTTCATACACTTATACGAAATGTATATAGGGTATAAATACCCCACTAGAGACATGCATTGTTTAGTGTTGGCACTTGTGATAATCGAATAGAAAAACTTATGTTTTTCTCTCATGTGTGTGGACCATTAACATCCGTCTTTCTCTAATCTCTTTCTCTACACGGTTTAACTTTTAATACACGAATAACTTATGATCAATATGATACAACAAGTGGTATAAGAGCTCGTGTATGGATGATCATCACTTATTTATAGCTTATTACACTGTTCGAATTGGTTTTAGTGTTCGCCAGATACAAACTTAAAGACGTACGAAGAAGTTTAATATGAAACTATGGGTTTTAGCGTGAAAAAGATCATTCTTTTTTGTTAGATAGCTTCATATAGGTTAGTTTTAAGTATCTATTGGATTATGATAGCTAGTTGAATCATAAAATTGTAGCTTTGATTTTAAGGTTTGAAAAGTTATGAATATGCATGATCTCGGTATATGATCACATCTCAGTTAATAAGTACCTTACTTTATTCAGCTAAAATAGGTATAGTATTGTTCTCGGATGCTTCAAGGGTTTACCTCAGTATTGTTTTCAGATTTGTGAAGATTGTACTATTATCGGTATCACCTCATTAAAAACGCTTCTCGTTAATTAGTTCGTTAAGTTACTGTTCACCTCGATAGTATTTCATCACGCTGGTTACTATTCTAGGTATTGATTTCTTTATTAGTTGGTTATTGTTCTCAGTATTACCTAACACTCTGTTCTCGAGGGTTTTTTTTTTTTTTTTTTTTTTTTTTAAGGGACAGACAAGGGGCGGGAAGGGGGAAGGAGGGAAGTTATGGGGTTTTTTTTTAATTTTTTTTTTATGTAAATTGAAGGGATTAGGAAGGGAAGTTGGTTACCAACAACATGAGTTTTTTTAAATTACAATTGTATCCTTGTTTGTATATGATGTGCAAGGCGTGGTTGAGCAGTTACTCGTCTTTTGAAAGAAATCATTTTATTATTGGTGTTCTTGGTTGCACTAGAGCCTAGTTTATTTACAATTCTGGTGTTTAACTTATCTTGTTGTCTATTATTTTAAATTAGTTTAGTGCCATTTTTCATATTTAATACTGCAACATGTTAGAGGAATGTGCATTTACCTAACATTGTTTTTCTCTTTACTCATTGCAGTATAAATAAGAGGACACAATACTCTCTTACGTCCTTGTGAATGTTAACTTTTATTTGTTCTTACTTTTCATTTGTTCTTCTGTGCTAGATATGTCTACATGCATAAGAACTATCAATTATGTACATAAGCGTCCAATTAAAACGTTTTCTTTGTACTAGTTTACATTGATAAATTAATTAGACCATTGTGGTTATATATCTTATGTATTGATTACATTTGAAATGGATGCTGATTACTTATGCGAGAACTCAACAATTACCCGTAATTCACGTGGTTTGTTTAGTTTCGAGGGTATATTGATAATTTGTTAGTTTTCATATCATTTCCTTGCTACTTAAAAATACAAACTTCAAGAACACAAATTGCAATAACTACTTTCTTCACAATGTCATCCCTTACTTTATCTTTCCCATCCATCCCCTTCCATTTTTTAAAAATTTAGACTCGAGAATAGAGCGTAAGTATTTTCATGGTTTAATTGGTCAACACAAATTGGTTATTGTTATGTTTAATATTTAAAGGGTCGCTATTTGAACCGATATACTCTTATCCCGAGATCAATTTGCACTCTTGTACCGAGATACTTATATAAGAGATACGGTTGGTATTATTAACCCGAGTTATTATAGTCCCGAGATACTATATACTCAAGTTGGTTTGTTAACCCAAGTTAGTATTGTACCGAGATACATATGCACTTGTTCTCCGAGATTTTATAGTCCCGAGTTACTATTGTCCCGAGATCAATGTTCAAGAGAGTAAATGCACTTCAATAAATACAATAATAAATATGTGAAGTGGTAGCATTTATTCTCAACCAACATTCTCTTTTACAGTGGGTACGAGGTATCTTGTTAGTGCGTTTTTTGAGACGTGTCAAGTATTTGATGGAGAACTACATCTTTCATTAAATAATTCTATTCTTGAAAAAATAACAACCATGCTTTTGTGAATAGTTTAGTCATTTGTTCCCCATTTTCACTAACTCGTACTTGCTTTGACTTTAGTGTAAAAGACACTTTATCCCACTTTTTTGCTTAGTTTAAAGTCCCTCATGAACACTTAAGAGTTTTTCAAGCTATACTATGTTGGGGAGCCAGAGAGCTGATCAAGTCATCAAGATATTGTCAAACCCTTGATGAACCCTTATCTTCAGCGTGTTCTATATACATACTAACTGAGATATGTATTAGCCAGATGTCTTTGACTTGAACTTCGTTGAGGTTGCTCGCATATTTCCAGTGTTGCAAAAATCGGCTGAGGCGGCCGATTAATCGGCGATTAATCGGCCTCGGCCCTGGAACTTGTAGGAAATTACAAGGTAATCGGCCGATTAATCGGCCAAAAATCGCAACTGGGCCCCCGACCGCCTCGGGACCGATTCACGATTTTTGCAACATTGCATATTTCATTATCAACGAGTGCTCATTGATTTCATTAACAAGTTTTCTTGACTTACACTAATTTATTTTTAAGTCTAGTAAGAGAGGGGGCACTGACTTGGCCCAACAACATTATTACGAAAGAATTCACAATGATTCGTTGCATCTTCAACTATGCTTGTGAATTGTTCTCTAGGTTTCGAAATGTATATGCATTGTACATCGGATCTTCACTAAAATAAGCGACCATTAAATGATCATGAGCATCATAAGTCATAATGATTGACTCCAAACGGTCAACCTAAACTGACCAGGTGATGGTCAACAAGGTCAAACAGCCTAGAGTCAATGCTCCGCGGAATATAGTGTTTCTCCGGGTCGTTATGTTCCAACGAGGTGTGGATTGTATTCAAACGGTTTCGTGATCGGGTGAATTTGGATGGAAAGGGGTTTGAGTGGTTTAACTAAGGAATCTACAAGAGAATAGCTTAAATAAGCTATATGAATAAGACGGGAAACTAGGAAAAACCAGAAACGATTAAAACCTAAAAACGCGTACGTTACGTTTAAATAAAACGTAAACGTACAAAATAAAACGTAAAAACGGAAATCTGAAAACACCCAGGGGGTGAAAATGACTTTTTTACAAACCTAAAGTAAAAAGAAAATTTTTAGAAAACTAAAATTAATTTTAACACTAATTAATTATTTAATATTAATTAAATACTATTTAATACTTATTATTAATATTTAAAACACTTAAATATAATACAATATTAATTAAATACTAAAAAGGTGAAAATAAAATTTCTAAAATTATAAAATAACTAAAAACAAGTTTTAGAAATAAAAATAAGTATTTTTGTCTTTTTGTGATTTTTCTATTAATTAATTACTAATTATCTAATTAAACTATTTTAAATTAAGAAAATTACTAAATGAACAGTAAAAATTCTAATAAAATTTCTAAAATTATTTTATAACATATAAAAGCTATAAAAAATATAAAAACTAGGTTTTACCTAATAAAAACTAATTATGCTATTTTAAACTAATTATTACTTAATTATTAATAAAACTAAGATTAATTCTAATAAATACTTAATGACAAAATAAAAATCTGAAAAAATTATTATAAATACTTTAATATATGAGTGATTTAATAAAAATATAAAATAGCTAAGTACTTAATAAAAATTTAAAAATGAAAATTAAAATTTAAATAAAATTAAATAGAAACTATTACTTAAAATTTACATTGACTTTTCTGGATTTTCTTTTTAGAAACTTGATTTATAACTAAAAACAAGAACTTTTTATAAAAACAACTTTTGTGGGACTCAGAAATAAGCACAACAAGTGCTTATTTCTTAGACAGTTGACTTTGGTCAACTGTCTAAGCTATAAGCTTAAAATAAGCTCAAAGCTGAGAACCAGGGGTGGAATTGGGTAGAAACAAGTTAAAGGAACATGAAATAAGCCAGAAAAACTAAAGTGGTGCCCTGAATAAGCTAAAAAGCTGATTAAGCAAAACCAAATACCAAACAGCCAACAGAAAAAGGGACAAGCTTTTGTGACCTTGCAGCCCTATCAAATGGGGTTCAAAACCCAAGGAAAGACCAGATACTTGCAGATGAGCTTATTAGCTTCTCAAAAAGCCAATAAGCTCATTGTGGGGCCCACTGTGCAGACCAAGAGAAGCCATGAAAGTTGGGGTCTGAGCTTGGTGGACTGTGTGCAGGGCATGCATATGCCCTGCAAGCTACTTTGGAGGCAAGTGGGGCCCAAAACAAAAATCATAAAAATGCAGGAACCATGGGAATCCAGAGTTGAGATGGTAGAGAACAAATACAAACAAGTTTTAAGCCCAGAGAGCAAACACAAAAATCATTAAAATTACTTGAAGTTTAGGAAAAATCTGAGACTAGGCAAATTGACTTTTTCTAAAAACTTGATAAGTTGACTTTTCTGAGTTTGAAATCACTCTTACTGATTTAAATAGTTATCTTAAGCTAAAAGTTAATGAAATTAAGTTACAATCATATCTAATGCAATGAAAGGAATGGGTTTTGGGTCTAAATTCCTTGACAGTTAACTGTCAAGGGGTTTTGGAGTGGATTTTGACTTTTACTGATTAAGGTGCCATTTTTGTGACTTATATGACCCCTACTATCCTGATGTAACATGTTGAGACAGAAAACAAAGCCACAAACATCCTAGATCATGCAGGTAACAGTTCAACCAAACACTCCTTTTGTGAATCTGTGATAGTGATTTGTGAAACCAAATGATGAATTAAACTATAAAAATGGTAATTACACTTACACTAACCTAAGATAAACATAAATAGACAAGAATTAATCACAAAGAACTATGATATCCAATAATTATAAAATATGAGCAAGTATGAAATTGAAATGGAACTTACTATGATCTTAGCTAGGTACTGAGAAACAAGATCCAAAAATCAAACTACTACCTCCCCTGAGGTTACTAACCCATTGCAATTCCACAATCCACCATCAACCAATCCTATTCTCCTTTCTCTCACTGATTTTTGTTTTTTACTTTTTTTTTTCTTTTTCTTAGTACTTTGATATTTAAAACTTCAAAAAGCTTCTAAAGAGTTTGAACAAGTTTCTGAGATCAAATGGAATGCAAGTTAAAGTACTGAGTAACACTTTGCAGAAATGAAAACTTAAGTAAAAATTGGACTAGCTTGAAAACTGAGTGATGCTTAAATTGCTTTAAAGAAAATGTATTACATCTGAAAAGTAAGCATAAAACATTAAGATTACAAGGAAATTAGATGTTACAACTGAGAATTATATTAAGAATACAAACTAAACTAAACTACATCTAATACTACTCTAATACCCTGCTTCTTCTCTTTTTCTTTTCTTAAATAGGCCCTGAATGAAATCTCTTTCTTTCCCACACCTCTCTGAGCCGTTGGATGGCTTGGTTCAATCCCCATCGTTTGATTTTATTTTTGGCGGGAAAGGGAGTTTAGGCAGCTTTAGTGGGTTTGGTTTGGTAGTTGGGGTAATTAAGGAGGAGGGGGATGTAGGGGACAAGGGTGGAGGATGGTGAGTATTTTATGGAAAAGTAATGGAGGGGGGGAAGCAGGGAGCAGAAAACGAGAGAGATGGGTGTACAGTGGAGTTTGACTGGGGTCAACGCCCAGGGATTATTAAAATGGGAATGGGCTGAGATTGTTTGGGCTTGGTGGGCTGGGGTTTTTACTTCTGGATCAGGGGTGGTAATTGGATTGGATTGGGGTGGAATAAACAAAAGGGTCCATTTGATATTTTGTTAAACACAAGGACTTATGTTGTAATTTTGCAAAAACTAAGGGACTGAAAATGTTATTTTCACAAAGTTATCAAAAGGATTATTTATGCCATATGTGAAGATAGAAGGGCTAAAATTACAATTTTCCAAATTTTAAACCCCGAGGACCATTTATGCAAAATTCCAAAGTTTAGGGGTTAAACTTGCCATTTTGTGAAAATCTTTTATCCAAGGACCAATATTGAATATTTTGAATTTCCAAGGACTAAAAATGATTTTTCCTCCAAAAATATCTCACCAGGGACCAAATCTGCCAAAGTTTGAAACTCCAGGGACCAAAACTTTAAATTCTCAAAACTTTTCCAATTTTTCACCAAAGGACAAAATATGACAACTTATGATTGTAAAAGGACCTTTGGTGATAATTTTCCATATTTTGAATATCCAGGGACTAGATTTGTAATTTTATGAAAGTTGGGGGACTAAAACTGCCAATTTTGCAAACTTTGTACGTTTTTCATCTGTTTTTGCTCATTTTGCATCTAAAACATATAAAACACAATTTTGAAATATTTTCAGTATTTTGATGCATTTCTGAGTGTTTTTGTATGTTTTGCAGTTCAGATTTGACCAAAAATGATGAGTGTTTGAGCACTCATCACATAACGATCTCTATTTAGAATGTTTCTTATACCTCGTGAACTTTTACCTTTTCGTTTATTCTTTATAAACAAAGCCGCTTTTTTTTAAAAGACAAATTCCTACTAGCAACTACTATTTTTGATGAGTCTGTGAACATGAATGTTTCGAAATTCATTTGGACAATGAGAAATGATAAATATTTTGTAGGGTAAATTGCAAAAATGGTCCTTAACGTTCCACAAATTTGCAAAAACGGGACCGAGACAAAAAGTAGCGCAAAAAAGCCACCCACGTTCCACATTTTCGCAAAATCGCCACTGAGAGCCCTTTTCCGTTAACTCCCGTTAGTTTTCCCGTCAGTCAAGGGTATAATCGCATGAAATGACAAATATACCCCTTTAACTGCAGATACAACCCTACTTCTTGCCGCCAAATCTTTACCAGTGCAATTTCCGCTTTAATTTCCCTCCTGTTTTGTGAGTTTTGTTTTGTTTTTTTTTTTTTTTTTTCTTTTTATTTGTCAAAGGTGTATTTGTTGTTAACGTTATGGACTTACAATTGTAGGTGGTCAGATGGGAAATGTGAAAGTAGTAGAGGTAGATAATGAAACAGAAGAACAGAGTGGCGGGAGTGATTCAGAGGATTTGGACTATAATCGAAATGATGATGAAGTGTTTGATGACGATGATCAGGTAAATGAAGATGTTCCCGTAAGTAAATCTGATTTGCTATGCCATAAAGCTTGTGAAATTCAATCAGGTATACCTGTTTTTACCAAACATTATGCACTGATTAGAGAGTATGCCAAAGAGTTGGTTAATCAAAATCTAGGCACTACTGTTAGGATTGATGTACAGCTAGAACCAAATCCAACTAGTTCAACAAGAACTTTTAAAAGGGTGTATGTGTGTTTGGGAGCTATGAAACAAGGTTTCAAAGCTTGTGGCAGAGAATTCTTAGGATTAGATGGATTCTCCATGTCAGGTCCTTTTCCAGGTCAATTACTAACAGTAGTTGGGATTGATGCAAACAATGGGATTTATCCAGTAGCATATGCTGTAGTTGATGCACTAAATAAGGCAACTTGGTGTTGGTTTTTGAAACTTCTAGGAGAGGATCTTGGGATAGAAACCAACTGCAAGTTCACTTTCATTTCTGATAGGCAAAAGGTGCACATTTCTATTGTATAATTAATCATGTGTTTTATGCACAATGAGAACATGTAAAGTTTTAACACCATCCATAACCTTACCTGTTCACAGAGATTGATACAAGCTGTTGCTAGTGTGTTTCCAAATGCTGCACACAGGTTTTGTGTTAAGCATATTCATGAGGAAATGAAGTCACATTTGAAAGGAGGTGTTTACAAGGACATGCTTTGGAAGGCTGCAAGAGCCACAACTGTTGTTGAATTCAACAAAGAGATGGATCATCTGAAGAATAACAATGCTGCAGCTTATGATTGGTTGCTGAAGATTCCAGCTGAACAATGGAGCCGATCACATTTTTCAGGTAATTCATTAAGTGGCAGTGGAAAAAAGCATACTGATAATTGATCATATATTAATACATAATGTGTGATTTGTTCAACAGGCAAAGCCCTATGTGGACTACTCTTAAACAACATATGTGAGGTGTTCTGTAGCCAGCTAAATGATGTGAGAGATAAATCCATCATCGTTTGTCTTGAATATATAAGGGAGTACTTGGTGAAGAGGATTGTGGTAGTTCAGCAAATAATAGAAAGGAGTGTTGGACAACTTACTCCTACTGTGCAAGCCATGGTTGATATAAACAAAAAAGAAGCTACTGATTGTGTTGTTGAATGGATTGCAGCTTCTTTATATAAAGTATCTGTGCCTAACGAGGATCATTGTGTTGCTAACTTGGATAGGAAGGAGTGTGGTTGTAGGATGTGGGAGCTGACTGGAATACCATGTAAACATGCTGTGGCTGCAATAAACTATATGAATGAGGATGGAAAAGGAGTTGTTGTGCCTGAAGAGTGGGTTCATGCTGCTTACAGCCTAGAAACATGGGCGCATACGTACTCATTCAAGATCAATGGGTGTTCAAGCCGCAGATACTGGCCAAGAATTGAGTCTACAACAGTCATAGTACCACCCAATCACAGACCTCAGGTTGACAGGCCAACTAAAAAGATGAAGTCAAATGATGAGCATGCACTTCCAACTTCTTCATGTGTTACCCACTGATCTTTGAACAATATGTTAAACGTTATTGTCTGTTGGATTCTATATTTGTAATCTTTGTTTAACTTGATTGTCTTTAGAACAATATGTTTGAACCCATTGCAGTTGGACTTTCAAAACTCAAACTTGCAAAAAATGTTTATGTTTCTGAATGTAATGGATTCTATATTCTATGTTTGTTTGCATTATGTTTCCACCCATTGCATTTAGACTTTCAAAAGTCAAACTGCAAATGTTGAATTGCATAAAGTCAACTTTGGTCCACACATGAAGACTACACAGTACTTGGCAATCTTTTATAAGCCCTTTTTATAGGCAAACACATGAAGGCTACTAAATACGCATCTCTTAAAACACACACTTGCAAAACACAACTCTCTATTTTCTTAACCATGAACAACTCTGAATGTGATATTAATCTAAGGGTTGTCTATAACTCGTATGTGCTAACTGAAGTAATGTTTGGCCCTTACCACACCGAGATTCTTCAAGACTTGCAGCAGGCACAGGATTTGGAGTACAAGTCCAAAAAAATTACTGAAAGGGTCGAACGTAGGGGGATGTGATTGGTAGACTTCGAAACTGCTCACGTGCAAGAACTGCATGGAGCAATACAAAGAAGCTTAGGAGGCTACAAACAATTGATAAGCGTTGGGCGAATGCACTGTTGATGATGTCCAGGCAAGTCAAGGACAAGATGTTTAAGAAGATTGAGTTTGTTGTAAAGATGAAATATCCATGAGGGGGTTGGTTGTTTTGAGATTAGTGATGGTTAATGAATGTAATGGATCTCATGATCCAGATTTTATATGAATAATGTCTTCACATATGTTTATACTTCGTTATTGTATTTGATAGGTATCACAAACATAAACAAGAAGCTGACATTAATGAAACATTAAAACATAGACTAAACATAGTGATTCAGTATCACAACTCTATGCCTCCAACACTTAACATCCCTACAACAGATGAAGCATCTTTCGTCCAACACCTCTATCTTTGCACCACCCCCTCCTGTTTTGTTCCCACTTCTGATACCGAGACCAATTACACAACCACTTACTTTCTCTACCTGTGTATTATTACGACTCATTTTCTGTCTCTTTAATTTTTGAGTTGCAGATTCTGCCATATGTATATTTTTGATAAAGTTGGAAAGTAGACTTTACTATACTAGTTGGTTGGATAATTTACTGCATTTTTGTGTGGTAGGTCAAGGAGTATTAACTTCTTACTAGTGCTATTCAATAAACCAAGTGAATTTCACCCGTTTGACTTTCACCTGTTTGACTATCTAATGCTTTCTACATAAGCTGCATAGGAAGTACCCATATATTTCAAATATGAAACACAAACATAAAGAAATGAAAATCGAAACATAAACATATCAGTAACATAAACATAAAAACTTTCATTGATCATAGGAGTTCACAACCATTACAAATTTCCAACAGATATCTAAACAAACACTTGTTTAGTAGTTTGAACCGCTGCCCTCTGCATTACCCTTTTTCTTCTTTTTCTTCAATTCTTTTTCTTTCTTGTCCTTCTTCTCCTTTAGATACTTGAACACCTTTTCAAGATTGGAAATCTTCTGTTCCAACTCATCAAACTTGGGTAAAACGGTATCCACAGGCTCTTGCTTCTCCTCCTCCTCCTCCTCCTCATCACTCAAAAGTGCTTCATAGTAGCCATCTTGTTTCCTCAGATGGGTCAGAATCTTAGTTCTTAACTCCTTAGGTATCTTCCTATAAGAACCATACTCATCAATTGGTTCTCCGCCAAATGCATCAAGAAGTAAATCGTTTAGATAATAGGTTCTTAAAACTTTATCAAATTCCTCTTCCTCGGTACCAATGTAGATACTCTTCCCTTTTTTATTGTTTGCCATCGTCGTTTGTTTTGATCGTTGGGATTGTGTGTGTTATGGTTGAATAAGCGGGATAAATGTGGACTTTATAATCCTATGCAATCGATTGGGTTGCCCAGTTACACAAAAAAAGAGGGAAAGGTTAATCGCCAAGTGTGCCTCCAAAATTAAGTTTTGTAACTTTGCAAATTTGGTCATTGAAATAAAGTTGGGGTAGTCAAAGGCGGGAAGCGAGTGAAATGGCGATTATACCCTTGACTGACGGGAAAACTAACGGGAGTTAACGGAAAAGGGCTCTCAGTGGCGATTTTGCGAAAATGTGGAACGTGGGTGGCTTTTTTGCGCTACTTTTTGTCTCGGTCCCGTTTTTGCAATTTTGTGAAACGTGAAGGACCATTTTTGCAATTTACCCTATTTTGTATAAGTTTGTGTAGATATTGAGAAAGATGCTTTAAAAAATATAAGGTATAAGGGTATTTATTAATAAATAGAATGAAAGTTTAAATTGAAAAAACTCCTTTTCTTTTCTTTTTTTTTTTTTTGTAATTGAATCTGTAAGTTACCATTTGAGAGCTCACTTCTTGCTCCATTTTGTGTTTTTTTTCCTTGGACTTCGTACAATGGACACCAACACCAAAAATTTATAAAATATCCCACTACCACGCGTGGTAGTGGTTCCCCACTATAAGGTTCGCGCGTGGTAAGCTCCACCATCAGGTGGTACCATAGCGTTTAGCCTTTAAAAACTAATTTGTGATTGATTATGATAAAACTTGGGCCTATCTTTTATATAATACAAGAATTACATCACTTCGGAGTGTTTTTACAAATCACTTTTCATTGAAAAAAAAATTGGACCAATAGGAGAGCTCGATTTTAACACATAAGCAAAATCGAGCAACGTGATTGGCCAATAAAAAGTCAAAATTGAATTGATTTTGGTCAAACTTTAATAAATTTGGTGAAAAATTTGATTGATAAAAAAACACATAAAAATATAGGTGTCAAATTTATGAAAAATAAAAACTTAAAAAAAGAGGAGGTAATTAATAAAACCTTAGTGATTGAATTTTAAATATATTATAGTTAAGTGTAAAATTATAAGTCTCCATGTTTTTTTAATAACTTTAGATAATAAACAATTAACCTCTTACACTTTATACCCCTATACTTTATAATGTCAACTTTGTTTAAAATTACACGAGTAATTTTTATTTATTTTATTTTATTTTATTTATTTATTTATTTATTTTTTATAACTTTTATCCATTAAAATAAATTTAGTAAATATGCGAATTAGTTTTAATATACGTTAAATATTTTTTAAACTAATGTTAGTTTTAAACTTTCATCCATTAGAATATTTTTTTTAAATAAGGACTCATGTTACTATATAAAAGTTTAATTTATGCATACACGAATTTGAAATACGGCTAAATTATTAGTAACGGGAATATAAATATCAAATGGTAAGCATGAGTTACTGTGATATGAAAATAAATATACACGATTCTACTTATAACAACGACTCATGAAATTGTTATTTAAAACTTATATATGGATATCCATAAAAACATTTTAAAAACTTTATGGAGCATATTTTAACTTCATCAACGCTCATTATGTGTCACTAAATTTGTACATTTTGTACAACATGATATTAATAGTTAAAGTTAAACAACAATATTAACCTCAAACTCAATATCTTTGTCAGTTAAAAACGTTATACAAAGCTAATTATTAAAAAAAACAAACAAAAACATATCGGTTAAATAGTCATTCTTTAATATAGAAGGTGTTTTCTTAAAAAAAAAAAAAAAAAAAAAAAATGCATCACAATCCTTATTTGATAAGAATCACCTCCTAAATCAAAAAAAGAAAAACTACGTAACGAAAATATAAGTAAAAGAAATACCACAATTACAAAACACATCGTAAATTGATAGCACGGGTTTGCAAAACTAAAAACATATATTACTACATCTCATGCAAGTCAAGTATTATCATGTGATTTTGCTTGAATAATAAAATATAATTTTTAATCCAAAAGCATTCTCCTAAAATAATAGGTAGATTAGAACATATATACATATGATTTTTTATCTTTAGTCCACTAAGTAAAACTATTTAAAACATGTTAAGTGGTTCATTTCTTAATCGATAATAATACATAATCAAATCAAAATTTTAAAAACTCTATGCGTGCACAGGTATTATAACTAGTACCTACTATACATATTACAAAATTTTGGTGCCCCATTGAATAATTGTCCACATGCAATCAATCGGCGGACGTTAATACCCGACCCTGACCACTATAGATGGGCTTTGGTTTATTATGATTTATTTATAAATTTGTAATCTATAAATACTACGTCAATATAACATACGGGTTTACAATATTGAATATGGTATTAGTCTATCATGATTCTGTAAAATAATGTCAAATGATGATTGACCCTTCTTCACTTGTTTGTAGTTAGGAGGGATCTTGTACTGTCAAAAAAAAGGATCTTGTAAAATATCGTGTTTTGTAAAACAAGTTGAATTTGATTAATTTTATCACTTTATAATATACGAAATTATAAAAACATATTATTATTTTGCATAAATTTGATTGTTTTATTATCGTATCACATGAGGTTGCTCTTAGTTCCGGTGCATCGAAATGAATTCGAATTAGTGCGGAATCTCTCATTGATTTATTGACTTTTCAACATCTTCTTGATATTTTTTAGAAGATTAGTTGGCGTTAGTAAGAAATGAAATGAGTGAAGATTTAAAAAGTGGTCCTGGCTTTTATCAATTTGGCTTCACGTATCGAAATAAGTTCAAAAGACCATCATGATAACTCAAATGCATTTTCCCCAATAGTCTTTTTTTCTCATTAGTCCTTGAGCGTATGGATGACATAGTATTTTGATCTATACCGTTGGTTGAGTTTAAAGTTTTATCTTGTGTACAGTAGTTGTGCTTGATAAATCATTGCCCGTAGTTCCACTCTAACAAGATTGTTAGCCAGGAAAGTAACTAAAATATAAAGATAATAAGTTTCAAATGCGATTAAACCTTGCTAGACAACATTTTAAAACGAATGAAATAATAATAGATACTTTATGCAGGCCATCGATGCCACTCAATGACTTAAATTATTAAAATATTACAATAAATCGATATTTAATACAAATGGTAAAGGGGCTATCAGGGGTGCCCGTGAATCACATGTGTTTTCTTTCATGGTATAAAATTTATCAAAATCCGATTTTTGTGAACTGCATCATGTTCAAATATGTTGTGTTATGAGTCCTTTTAGTATCAATGACATGCACCCAATTAATTTTGACCTTAAGTCCGCTATTAAAGTTTTAATACTAGAAGGTGCAAGCATCGTTATTTTGGTAACACTTGTGTTTTTCTTTTTATAATGGTAAACCGTAATGAAAAATCGTGTGATATGAACTATTGGGATCAAGGTACACAAAATACTATCTTACACCACTGGCATCATCATTATCAAATTTTAGCATTGGTATGAAGCCAAATGAGACTTCGTTTTCCAATTGAATGAGAATAGGCCATGGGTACTCGATTACATGTACAAAAGAGACAAAATTAGAAACCTAACCTCATTGACTACCCAACCACATCCCCCAACCAGGTGCTCTAACGTTTATTTATGACACATGCTCAAATCTTTGCAAAATCTCTGCTCTAACCCTTGGTACTCATACATGTTACTCATGTTAAGAAAAGAAAAAGTGTACCGATAAAATAACCCTTTTAGCTCATTCATACAAACACTTCAATTTCATTAGAGAAGGTAATTATTAGATGATAGATATGACCAAAGCCCTAACAGACACCATCGTTATCTTCTCTTAAGAAAAAAGCCTAAATCCTAAAGATTGTCAAAAATTGTCATACATATTGCTTTGGCAATAGACAATTCGATCTCTTAAACATCGCATGTAACCATGTAACCGTAGATCATTCGCTACTTTTAAAGTTTTCAAGTCTTTTATAAAAAAGTATATAATAATAATAATAATAATAATAATAATAATAATAATAATAATAATATTTTTTAGTAGGGTTAGCTTCGCTATAGCTAAAGGAGTGGGGGCTCAGATTATTTCTCGGCTTCCCACTAATTTCTTGTAAACCCTATGTGTTTCTAATAAAAGTGATGTTTATAATAAAAAAAATAAAATAATAATAATAATAATAATAATAATAATAATAAATAAATAAATAAATAAATAAAATGTCACTGCTGTCGGCCAACGAGCTTTAATGTTTGCTTTAATTTTTGTTTCTTTGCTTTGTTGTTGCTGGATGATGAAGATAATTTCCGTTTGTTTTCAGATGTCATCATCAATATTAATTATTTGTTTTACTAATTTTGCTTTGCTACCGCTTTATTTTGCTTTTGCTACTGTAGATGAAAATTTGTCTCTTCTTGGTGTTGAACATCTTCATCAACAAAACTTTTATTGCTTTAATGTTTATTTACCTTTCTCATCAAATTCGAGCTTTCGCGATTTCACCGCTCAGATTACGGGAGAGTATTAAATGATAGATATGGCCCAAGCCCGAGATTAGGGTCCATTATGGTTATAGGTTATCACATCGTAAACATAATACCTCATAGGCTTTTCATTATCTAACAGTAATCGATAAAAACTATTACGAGAGATATGATTACGCATGTTTATGTATTTAGTAGAAACGATGGATAAAATCTATTGCGAGATATGATTACGCATGTTTATGTATTTAGTAGAAACGATGGTGCGTTCCTAATGTCTCAACATTGGCGGAGCTGATCGGTTGCACAAACTATTTTAACCGCAATATAAGGAGGAAAGTTAGAAACGTAACCAAATTAATAAATAAATAAAATAAAATGATTCACTAATATGACTGTGATTGAGTTTAATAGTCTACGAGTAGCTAGTTTTCGGTTAGTAGATCGGGCGTAGCTCAGAAAATTTTATATTTTAAAAAAAAATCACACTAAAGCAAAATTTCATCGAGGTTTCGTAACACTCCAAGACTCCCTAGTTCCGCCATTATGTCTAAATACGCTATATTAATTTGTGTTATATATGACACATTTTGCTTTTTCCTGAAAAGATAAGAATACGCTTTATCACTCGGGTATCTTCATCAAATTGCTCACCACGTAACGAAACAAGCATCCCAAGTTTGAATTCAACAATGAAATGAGTTGTCTAGCTATCATCATGATTCCATGTCATTGATTACACAAGACTAAAAATGAACCCCCCATCATGATTACTCATGGTAACTAAAGAATAAAAAGGGAAGGTTTGAGGATCCAAGCCAAGAATAAAGGTTTAAAAGAGAAAGTTTGATGTTTGATCACTTATAGCTAGTCTTGTTTTTACGTAGCCAAAACTAACCAATTTAAAATAATGTACACATGTTATTGCATGAAGTGTGTTTTACTATAGCATGAATTTTCAAGATTCAAAGATCAAGTAAGAAAGTTTATGTTTTAATTTTGGGTCCTACCACATGTTTTTTAGTCTTTGGATTGAAAACTTTAATCAAGAAAGGTTAATTGTACAATGAGAACTCTCTATTTTGTGTGTGATTGAGTGTTTCATTTGATCTCTTTTTACTACTACTTGTGATTTGTGAAGATGTGAATAGGAGTGAGGTTGATCATCTTTTCATTTGGTCATTGTAATTATGAGTCCTCTTTTCATCATTATGTTTTAGGTTGGTCCAAGAGAGAAGTGGTGGTCAAACATGTAAATGTGTGATATAATGACTAATGAGAGATTTAGAAATAGTCATTTTTTTCTTATCAAATTCCCATTTACCCCCTCATGTAATAACTAACCATTGCCCAATTGGCATATATATATGTAACTACTTGTTTTCTAATTTTTCTCATTTGTTCCATATCTTTCACTCTCATCCAACACATACATTGCAAATAAGCGCGAATACAATATGTGTCTCTACACCTCCAAAGAAAACATATATATTCCTTCATATCTCACTCATCACCAAGAACAACTCAAGAAATCAAGCTTTTACTTTCACAATCTACAAAGGTTAGCTAGCTAGCCCACTCTATTTCTTTCATTAAACTGCAATGAAGTCGAAATTATGATCGATTTGCATAATTCAATTATGCAAACCGCTCTTGATTCCGGCTTCATTTATTGTTTGTGATTCACAAATTTCAGTATGCATGAAGTAATTTTATACTAATATACTATGCAAACCATGTTTTTATATCACATTAGGTGCCCATATTAAAACTTAATCTTTTTGTTGAATGTAACAGGAAAAGAGTTATGGGTACTAAAAATTCAAGAAATAAAACAAGGGTCTTGTTTGTGATGTTGAAAAGAAAGATGGCAATGAAGAACTTGAAGTTGTACATGCAAAACCAATGCATAATTCAAGAGAATGAAAAGCTTAGAAGACAAGCACTAGCACTTCATCAAGAGAATCAAGTCTTGCTATCTCAACTCCAAAATGTCAAAAGTAACCAATAAAAACAACACAATTTAGACACCAATATTATTGTAATAGCCTAGTGAAAATTACTTATGTATTGTAGAATTCTACTCGTAGTTTTTATTGTTTTCATTTAGCAAATGAATTATCAAAAAACTATTGTATAAACTTTATTGTTATTCGTTCAAATTGTGTATATGGGTATGAATGTATGATTAAAATTTAAAAATGTTACTTTACGTAAGATTTAAACGACTACCGATAAAATTTAGTAACTTTAAAGTGAGATAACATGACGGTTTATTACGTTAAAGGTTAAATTTCTACTTTAGGCCATATGAATTACTCCTTTCTCTTTTTTTGAGACTCTCCCTCTCCAAGAAAGCTGTAAATTGATTTGTATATGGAAAGGGTATGTTGAGTTTTATGCTTTTCATGAATAATGGTAAATTGGTAAATAATACTTGAATTTACAGAGGTGAAATCATTACTTGCATTATAGTGTGTACAGATTTAGTTGTATGATCTACAAGTTATCAAGGTATTGATCATTTAAAGTTTTGGGTCGTAAAATAAAATCTTGAAAGTTAATGGGGTCGGGCTTTCCGGTTAAATGGTTTGTTTTATGATTTTTGATTTGCAAAAATCCATCACAAACCCGATCCTAGTAAAAGTTTGCGTGGTTGGACCAGGTCTAATCAGGAGGTTTCGGGAATGGTGGGTCGGGTCCAGTCGGGTCTACATGTTGGGTGATTAAAATAAAGACCAAAATGCTAACAAGTACTATAAGACATCCCAGACCCAGTAAAGATGGGTATTTCCAAAGGCCGATAACATTTTATTTATTTATTTATTATTTTATTTTTATTTTTTTTGGCAAAATGATTGATATTGAATGAGATTGAAAGATCCCTTATGAATACATTTGAAGGTTTGCAAAAAGCAAACGAATTGAAAATAAAAATACAAACTTAATCTCACCGGATAAAAACAACAATTGAACTACTTGAAACTTGACTATTGAAAATAAAACTTCTAATGCATGCGTATCATTGACAAGAAGCAATAATATTAAAGACTACGCAATAATATTAAAGACTACGACTAAGTTTCATGCAATCATAAACAAAAACTAATTAATTTAGCTTAGCATGTTAAATCAAAGAAAAGAAAGACAAATAATCATATAACACACAAACATATTTTAATGATTAATAAATAAATAACTTATCTATACTACTTATAATAGAGGAAGGATTCTCTTTCCAAAAAATTCAGATGTACAAAAAATGATGCATGGTATACAACACTTTAAAGCAAGCAATTTTCATAATTATAACAACCAAAGCATTATGTATAACAAAAACTAGCATGAATCAAAATTCATACCACTTTCCTTAAAATTCTACATTTAATAGCATTAAAAACATCCATACACCCAATATTACAATCATTTAAACACAATTTACAACTCTCCATTAAAACTCATCCATATTTAAGTCCCACCCATATTACAATCTCATTTTTTTGTTCTAAACCATTCACGGATCTTTAAAAGATCTTGAGGCTTTGAACATAACACATCATCGATCTAAAAGGTAAATCGTAAATAATAAAATCAAAAATCTCAGTCGTATATTTAATGGTATCTTTTATAAGATAACAATATTTTTTAGATCTTTACACTAGAATACAAAACTCTTCACAGATCTATAAAGAAGTTTCACTTCTTTGTTTTTAATAGAATGCTATTAAGAAGAGACTAAAACAATTTTGTTTCATTTCTACTTTCATTCGATCAAATGAAAACGAAACAAAACAAGTTCAACCTACTCGTGACCTTAATTGCAAAGATCTTGCCGTGAAATTTCATCTTCATACGAAAGCTTCTGAGATAAAAGAGTAGTTATGATTTGATTTGGTGATGAGTTTGTATGGTGCTCAGATCAACAATAGAAAAGGAGAGAGGCATGTAATTTATTTATTTATTTTTAGATTGGTGAGAGAAACGTGATGTGTGTGGGCGGATGGGATAATATGATTAGCTAGGGTAAAATGAAATGAATATTAGGGTTTTATTGGTAATTTGATGGGCTTGCATTTTATTTCCCTAGGCCAAGCATAAGTAGGACTGAAATTGGACTAAAGGGTGTTATAATTATGACTAAATTTCAGGCTACTATTAATTCATCCATATTATTGGTGATAATAAAAATTTTGGTATTCATATTTGGTTAAATGGTTATATTTGATGTTCGAAATGTATAAGTGAATAATATTTGAGGTTGTGCGTTTTAGCCTGAACAGGCAACGGGTACCCTGCTAGTCCTCAATGAAACATGGAGTTATTGGTGCCAAATGCCCTACAAAAGCTGCAAAATCGTCTAGGGTTTGTCCTCCCAAGTTGCACACAAAGTTCCACCCTATAATGAAAATAAAGAGAAAATATATATAGGATTACAAACGTGACGATGTCACTTGCAAATTCTGACGTCGTCAGCCCGCCGTCATCTATGTAACAACCGGTACTTTTCCTAAACCAATTTACTAGCCAAATATTTTATTTTACATTACCTGAAATCTTAAACTTTCCTTGCATGTTGATTGGGCTTGAGAAATGACTCACTCCAAATAGTTAAACTAAGTCAACCAAGTGTGCTTGGTCAACAAAGTCAAGCTATGAGAGAGAAAGTGCAAGATATATAATCCGTGGAAGTACAAAGAAATCCCCGGATCGTTAAGTCCCAACGAGATTGAAATTGTGTTTTTGGAAACGTTTATGGAATCAGTGATTAAGGAACAGTGACAGATAAAGATTTGGATTGATTTACACTACTGATTGCTTGATATTAAGATAATGAAACAGTATTAACAATTATAGAATTACAGATATAATCAAACGTAAACAAATTAAAAATCAGAAACGTCTATAGACAGAGAAAAATGTGAGTTTTGCACAAATTAAAACTACAGGGGGTGGAAATGAAACTTTTATAAACTTAATATTAAAAGAAAATATAAGTAAAAAGAAAATTATTTTTTTGATTATTTTATTATTTAAATATTAATTATTTAAATAAAAACTATTTAATTATTTAATTAAAACTATTTAACTTATAATAAAAAGCTTTATAATACAAAATTAAGCTAGAAATTTGCAAATTTAATTTTTAGAATTCTAGATTGACTTAAAACCAATTTAGAAACTAAAAATATATTTTTTTTCTTTTTGTGGATTTAATATTAATTAATTACTAATTAAATAAAACTTAACTATGTAAACTAATATAAATCACTAAAAATAGCAAAATGACTTGGAAAATTATGAGAAAATTTATAAAACTAATTAACCATCTCAGGAAACCTAGAAAATTATAAAAAAGTTTATAAAAATTATTTTTAAACTAATTTACTAATTATTTACTCATTTATTAATTAAAAACTTTTTAAACTAAATTAATTAAGAAAAATAGAAAATGAACAGTGAAATTGATGAAAAATTTCATAAAATTATTTTATGATATATAAAACTTAGGAAAAATATAAAAAAGTGCTGTTGTTAAATAAAAATTAATAAAACTATTTAATTAACTAATATTACTTAATTATTATTTAAACTAATATTAATTATAATAAATACTAAATGAAAAGAGAAAAATCTGGAAAAATTAAAAATTCTACAAGTGAACAGGAACTTAAGAAAATTATAAAAATGGAAAATGCTTTTTGAAAAAGCAGAAAATAAGCCAAATGGCTTAAATAGAAGCTATCATTTTTTTTTTTTTAATTTGGTTTTTCTTAGTTTTTCTTTTACAAAACTATTTTACTACTGAAAATAACAAATTTTTGTGAAGGAGCTTTTTATGGAAACCTAAAATAAGCAGAATGTGAGCTTATGAGTCAGACAGAATAAGCTTTAAGCTTATTAGGACTTTTGTGTTTCTGAAAAAGCTAGCAAAAAGCTACCAATAACCTACAATTCACTAAATAAGCTATATTCTACTGAGAGGCATGCAAATAAGCTAAAAGGATCTAAATAAGCACAGGGAATAAGCCACAAATATGAAATAAGCAATGCCACAATACCACAGACAAAACAGGCCAAATCAAGGACCTTTGGTCCTCTGTGGGGTCCACTGGAGATAAAGGAAGTCCAAAATGAGTCTTGACCCTCAAAGTTGAACTGGTCAACTTCTAAATAAGCCAATAAGCAAGGCTTATGGCTTATTATTGAGCACTTGGTGGGCTGTGGAAATATGGCACAAAAACTGAGTGCTTAGTATGGGTTCTGAGGAAGGGTCACAAAGAAGGGTCAAAATAGCTGAGGGCAAATAAGTTGACCCCCAAAATAAGCCAAGGGATGAAAAGGTCTACTGGTTAGCTACTTAAAAAGCCAAAAGAAACTAAGAGTGGGGTCCACTGGGTAGGTCACAATGAGCCAAGGAAGTTGGGCTAATAGCCCTGGTACAGGGGAGGTTGTGTGCCCTGCACCCTTAAATAAGCTCTTGCACAGTCACCATAAAAAATCTCAAAAATAATCCAAGCATAGATTTATGAAGTTTAGGTGGTATATTTTGACCACAAGAAGTTTCAAAGCTTGAATCTTAACACAAAATTCACAAAAATTCTTGTAAAATCTGGGTTTCTGATGAACTATGCAATTTTTGACTTTTTACTTTGAACCTAAAGTTGAATAAGATGAACTTTAATCCTACTCTACTGATTTGTTTTGTTATATTAAGCTATAAGTAAACTAAATTAGGCTATAATATCTAATTATAAATTGAAATGATGAGAATGCAAGTCTTAAAACCTAACAGTTAATAAATGAGTGGACTTGAGGGGTGATTCTGACTTTGTTGAACTAAACCCACCAATTTCATGAGTTACTTGTTCTAATGCAGCCTAAGGTGACCTAAGGGAACAAAAAATATCAAATAAAACAACCTGAGCCTACACAGATAGCATGAACCAAACACCCCTTAAGTAAACATGTTTTTTGGATTTTCAAGGTAAATGAGAATTTTAAACTATGAAACTGGTTTCTAGTAACTAATTGTGATTAAGGGACCTCAAATAAGCACATGAACCTAGGCCAAAACCACAAACACCTAAAATACTAAAATAAGTTGATTTAGGCAGTTGAGTGAGAAATTTTGAGCACAAGGAAATTTAATGAACAAGCAACTAATATTAAGCAATGATTTTGCTAAAATATACCCAACAAGCACAAAAACACAAAGAAAGCAACTTAATAAGTACTAGACAGTGAAAAGCTAAAATAGGATAAAAGCTTACAGTGTGCAACCAAGCTAGAAACCAAGAACCATGAACCAAAATCACTTCCTATAGGTCCTCCATAGAACCACTAACCCATTTCCATACCTTATTTACAATGCTCCAACTATCAACACTTCAAACCTGCACATTTTTATTTTTTTATCTATTTTCTTTATTTCTTTATTTTTGATTTTTTTTGCTACTAAACTGATTTTTAATGGTTTCTAATAGCTTATAGAAGCTATATGGGAGCTTATATGAACCTAAGAGTCCATATCAACAACTACAAACAACATTAGATAAATTTGAAGATTTCAAAAGAAAAATTGCACAAAGTGGAAACTGTGTGGAAACTTGAAATTGATTACTTAAATATGTTTCAAATACACTAAGGAAGATGATTACACACTTTTCTGATTGAAAATTACACTAGAAATATAAAGCTTATACTAACGACACTAATTTTACTCAAATAAACTACTTGCCTTCCTTTTTGCATCTTCTTCCATTTATAGTATCTTCTAGGGTTCTTGGAAGTCTTCTGAATCTTTCCCATCAAAAACCTTGACCATTGGATCACTTTGGAGTGATCTCAGCCTTTAAATCTTTTTGGCGCCAAAAGGATAAATAGCAATTGGGACTGTTTGCGTGTGAAGGGGGAGAGCATTTATTGTGGCTTGTTTTGTTAGGTGAAATTGGTGGAGTGGGCGGTGGGAAGTGATGGGCAAGTGGGGTAGTTTTGCAGAGGTGGTTTTGAGGGTGAGAGTGGTTTTGAAGTGGGAGAGGTGGGAAAGGGGGTTGGTCAAACTGGGCGTTGACCCTGTTTTTATTAATAAAACGGGGGTGTTATGGATTGGGCTAGGGGGAGTTGGACCAGGGAAGGGTGTAGGCTGTTGATGGTTGTGTTTGGGTTGGATTGGATTTTTGGATTATCAATAACAATAAGGGTCCGTTTGGTTGTAAAATTATCACAAGGACCAAAAGTGAATTTATCCGAAAGTTGAGGGGTTGATGTTGTGATTTTTCCAAAGCCTTCACAAGGTCCATTCTTGCCACATTTGAATAGTACAAGGTCCTTTGTTGATTTTTTTTTTCTTTTGAATTTCCCAGGGACCATTTCTGCCAATTTGTGAAACTTCAGGGACCAAACTTGTAATTTCTCTAAACTTTTCACCCAAGGACCATATTTTCCAAAGTTCAATAACACAAGGACCATAATTGATAATTTCCAAAGTTTTAACTCCCAGGGACTAATTTTGATAATTTTACAAAGTTCAGGGACTAGTTTTGTAAACTTTTGAAATTTTTCACTAAAGGACTAATTATGACAACTTGTGATTTTTCAAAGGACTTTGGTTGACTTTTCTTCCAAAATAAATGCTTAGGGACTAATTTTGACAAGTTTTGAAAGTTGAGGGACTGAAACTGCCAGTTATGCAAACTTTGTTCATTTTCATTTGTTTTCAATCATTTTGTATCTGAAACATGTAAAACACAATCCTGAGATATTTTCAGTATTTTGATGCATATTTGAGTGTTTTTGAATGTTTTGGCAGTTCAGATACGACAAAAATGATTAGTCTTTACACACTCATCAAGAAACGTGACATATATTGAGAAACGAGAACTTTATACCTTGTTTGACCCATTACAACCTAGAAAACTCGAATCGTATTGCATTTGCCAAATTATTGAATTAAATTGACTTCGGGAAAAATTTTGAAGTTTATACTTGATTTTATTGGAAAAATTATTCGTGAACAATGGCGCAAGTTTCGTAATTTTTCAAGTCCGTTTGCTATGACGAATGAGCCCCGAACTATTTTGACAGAAAGTATTGCTACTTGACGACTTAGAACCCCCCACCTTTTATTTTCATTTCACACCCTCACTCTTTATATGTTCATTTCTACCCTTACCCCATTAATATAAAAACCCTTTATTAATTATTTATTTCATTTTATAACTAATCTTTTATATAATAAAAGAATTACATCATTTCGGAGTATTTTTGCAAATCCCTTCTCATTGAAAAAAAAATTGGGCCAATAGGAGAGCTTGATTTTGCCACGTAGGCGAAATCGAGCAACATGATTGGTCAATAGAAAGTCAAAATTAAATTGATTTTGGTCAAACTTAATAAATTTGGTGGAGAAATTTGGTTAAGAAAAAAAAAGCATAAAAATATATGTGTCAAATTTATGAAAACAAAAACTTAAAAAAAGAGGAAGTAATTAATAAAACTTTAGTAGTTGAATTTTAAATAATTTATAGAGTAAAGTGTAAAATTATAAGTTTCCATGTTATTTAATAACTTTAGAAAAAACACAAATAACCCCTTACACTTTATACCCCCTATACTTTATAATATTAACTTTGTTTAAAATTACATAAGTATTAGTCTTAGTTTTTAGACTTCCATCCATTAAAATTACAAAATTCGGTAAATATGCGAATTAGTTTTAATATTGTTAGTTTTAGATTTTCATCAATTAGAATATTTTTTTTAAATAAGAACTCGTGTTATTCTATTTAAAAGTTTAATTTATGTGTACACGGATTTGAATATTAAATACGGCTGAATTATTAGTAACAGGAATATAAATATCAAATGGTAAGCATGAGTTACTGTGATATGAAAATAAATATACGCGATTCTACTTATAACAACGACTCATGAAATTGTTATTTAAAATTTATATATGAATATCCATAAAAACATTTTAAAAACTTTACGGAGCATATTTTAACTTCATTAACGCTTATTATGTGCTACTATACTCGCACATTTTGTACAACATGATATCAATAGTTAAAGTTAAACAATAACATCAACATCAACCTCAGCATGTCTGTCAGTTAAAAACGTTATACAAAGCTAATTTACTCGTTTTGACAAGTGATATGCTCTATTAGGCTGCACCTTCTATTTTTTATTACTTTAGCAGAAAGTGTATTGTGCGCGTTGTTAAGTTCGAAATAAATGAAGAAAAAAAGTGTACGTTTTGTGCCAATAGTTTGAGTATTAGCTGATTGCTGTTCCTTTCAGGATGTTTTATATACCAGTTGGTCCTTATGCGTTGTTTATTCGAACTTGACACATTAGTGACTAGGAATACAAGTTCATCACCAAATATGCTAAAGTAGGAACCATGAAACCCCCGAAACTACACCTGATGCATCAACTACAAATTTACTTTTAAGGTTACTTAGAACATAAAATTTGATATAATTATTTGCTTATATGGTATATGTGCTTATTGAATTTTAACATCAAGTTGTCTCTTTAATTTTTATGTAGTTAAACGGCTAACTCACATAATCCCAAGATAACGTTATATAAATGTCTTTGTCTCAGGCACTGATATGTGTTGCATTAACCTTATTTCAAAGTTAAAAAAAAAAAAAAAAAAAAAAAAAAAAAAAAAAAAAAAAAAAAAACTCACAAGTATTTGGTGAGTTGATTGCTTTTGAATTTGTTGTAATATAGAATAATGATGATCTAGAAAGAGATGTAACTAATGTGTCTAATTCACTTGAAAATCTGTTGCGAAAAGAATGAGTCGATTTATTAAAGTGGGACTTGCTTAAGTTATTAGAGTTTGGGACTGTTATTTTCAACTAATTACAATAAGTTTTTAAAGGGTTTTAGAACTGTCTTAATAGTTAGGTTCAGTGGTGATTAGGATTGTTTTAATGACTGTCTTAATAGTTATTAAAGGGTTTTTATGACTGTTTTAATTGCAGAATTCGTTTGTGACTGCTTTTAATAGCTGATGTTGACATAAATAATGTGTGAAAACGTTATTTATATCTTTCGATATCTCTATATTTTGACGATCACAAAATGTAAAATCGTCAATCGTATAATTACTACGTAAACAAGTATTAAGCTAGTTTATATCACTATATCCAACTTAATCACTTAAGGTAAGGATAAACAAGTGCTTAATACATCTCATGATCAAAGGGGTATTTAATTAACTAACACAAAGTTTATTTAATTATATAAACATATTATATATTTTTGAAAAACACTTTTGGTAATAAAGAAAAATGTTTTATTCATACTAAATATATGAATTCAAATTTTTAACCAAAATCAGTTAGTTTTTCACCAAATAAACTTTCCCCACTAAAAGACAAAGATTCTGGCCGTTTCAGCTGGGCGGCCCCCTTAATTATAAGGGGCGGTCCCCTTAATTTTAAGGGGACCGGCCTTGATTTAAGGGGACCGGCCACGCTCCTCTGTCAGAATCTTTTGCCTATAAATACCACCTTAAACCTGGATTTTTTCCTCACCTTTTGCACGAAATTTTCAGATCTATAACTCTCTAAACATCCTCTAAAACCCTTTGATCATTTGTATATTAATCCTTGTTTCAAGTGATTCAATCCCTCATCATCCATTCTCATCCAAAGTGCAAAAGAAGAACACTCTTTCTACAACCAAGTTCAAGAAGTGTTGAAGAGTAGTTGTGCATAGTGTATATATACATTCATTTGTGAATATTGTGTTGTGCTTGTTATATATTGTTTAGAAGATATAGAAGTTGTGTAGGAAGTAGAAGTTGATTAGTAGTGAAGTAGGTTAGTTGTGAAGATTGGTGTGAAGTAGAAGATTGGTGTGTAGAAGATAGGTGTGAAGAAGATTGGTGTGTAGTATATTGGTGTGAAGAAGTCGTGTAGAAGTAGTGATCAAGTTGTGAAGTTGTTGTGGTGTGTAAATTGGTGTGTAAGGTTTTCTCCGCCAAAAAGGGAGTTTGTTGACATAGTGAAGAAAACTCTCGAGTAGGTGACTCGGGGAGTGGAGTAGGAACAAGGAAGGTGTCCTTGTAGCCGAACCACTATAAATCCTTGTGTTGTGGTTTGATCTTTCCAACTCTTCTCATTACTTATTTATTTACCTTTACTATATTATCTTTGTTAGTTAGTTACCATACAATTGTTCATATAGTGCAAGTATTGAGTTCGCATAAACTAGAATCGAAGTTTTTAAAACAAACTTGTGTTTATAAATTTAAAAGGACGTAAAACTATTCAACCCCCCCCCCTTCTAGTTTTCCACAGCTGAATTGATGGGTGCTTGAAACTGCCTTGATAGCTGAATTCAAGGGTGTTTCAGACTATTTCAATTGCTAATTTTAGGGGTGTTTGGAACTGTAAAAATAGCCGAATACAGGAATGTTGCGACTATTTTTAATAGGCATTGTTATTGCAAAACAAATTTGACTTATACTAAATTAATAGATGTAAAGTTCAAAACATTTTAAAACAATATATTCGGTATTAAACACATGATAAAAATTTTATGTCAAAACCCCGTGCGTGCACGGGTATTATAACTAGTAAAAACGCACACACTCTCATTTATCTCTCTCTAGCTCCCACCGCCGACCACATTATTCCGGCAACACAAGCAGTTTTCGGCCGCCGGAATATTTTCCGGTCACCACTTTTTATCACCCCAACTTGTAGATCGGGCCACTCCATTCACGACTATACCACCCACTCACCCCCACCACCCTCGCTATCACCTCCACGCGCCACCTCCGTGAACACCACCACCACCGAGAACCCCAAACACCCCCTCCTTTGTTTTTCCAATGGTAATGCAACCCCATGCACTCTTATTTGTATTTTTAACAAATTTATTTTGAAACCCTAATTCGCACTTTTTATTAAAACCAATTTTAACAAGTTTTTGTTTAATAAAATGGTTCGAATGTTGATAAAACCTCTCGCGTGGTCTTGTTTTGCCGCGACTCGTGTGACTCAGTTGACTCACCGAGTCAACTCAGTTGACTCAGTGAGGTTTTGTTATTTTTGTTGTTGTTTTGACTGTTTTGATGACGAGGGAGTGTATATTTGAATTTGGAGTTTGATTGAGGCTCATTTGGTTTGTTTGTTGCTCGACCGTGAGTTAAAACCCTCGAAGGGTGAGCCGTGACTCGTGGTGAGTCACGGCGAGACTCAATTTTAGATTGTGTTTGGATTGGGAGATTATTTGGAGTCCGTTTGGTTTGGTTACCCCTCGGCTGAGAGCCGCGACCCAAAGGGTCTAACCACGACTCGTGATGAGTCGTGGCGAGGTGATTTGGTTTTGTTGATGCTTGTGTCGAAATGGGTTCGGAAGTGGATTTGATTTTGGTTGAGCCAAATGGGATTCGGATTTGTTATTTGGATTTGGATTGTGGTAATAGTGTAGGAATTGAGTTGGAACATTAGTTTTGGTTGTGTTTGTGTTTCGGTTTGGTTGAGGCCAAAGGTCTTAGACTCAAAAGAGTCAAGCCGTGATTCGTTACGAGTCACGACAAAGTTTAGTTATTTTATTTGGTTGTGTTTGTTTATTTATTATGTTTCGGGATAGTTTCGATTTAAATTTAAATAAAAAAGATTAACGATAATGAAACGGTAAAGACAATGAAAATAATAAAAGATAATTATAGTTAAGGGATTTATTGCAACACTTGGACATGGATTGGATATCGTGATGTTATTATCATTGGACTTGAATTGGACGTATTGGATTTACAGTGTTAGTTATTTGGACATTGATGCGTGGATTGCGGTCTACACAAAAGTTTTACTTCTCAAGAGATCTTGAGAAGCTTGCAATCCCCACCAGGCAGTGTACCTGACCGATGTAGTATAGTGAGTGGCAAGTACCGGGGGATTGATTGTTCTCCACAGGAAATAGTATTCGTTAGGATTGAAACTAATTTAACTAGGTCTAGAGGTGAGGGATGATTCTTTTTGTATTTTTAGGTTTTATGGAAAGCAAGTAAAATATCTCGGGTATTGGAAGAATGGGCGAAATTAGTTGCTAGTCAACTAACCCAAATAACTACTTAAACAAATAAAATAAACAACAAGAAATTAAAATAGTGAGAACTTCTAATAATGAGAAAAGCGTGTTTACTTAGATTTCACTACTCCCTAGTTATCTTTTATTGATTAATTGGTTTGTTACAATTGCATGGGTGAAGGGTTGCATTCTTGAATACCATTCGTGGGGCCGTGTACGATCTTCCCCAACTCTATAAATTTCTATCTCTTCCTATGACGAAACATTTAGTATCCTATCATGGCCTCATTAATAGTCACTTATGCATTTAATACAACCAATAAAACCGTAGTACACATCCGATTACATTTCTTAAGACATTCAAGCAAGTTACCATATAGGAGATTAGCCAGTTTTCTTAAGTCTAACGCTAAAATCAATCACCCACAACAATTAATGACAAACCAATAACCAACAATCGATAACTAGGTTTCATTAGATCTAAGCAAACACAAATAAACTTAAGCTAACATGTTAAAAGAAAGAAAAGCACACGATATAATCAAACAACACATAGACATATTGAATGATTAAAGGATAACTTATCTTCAATTGAACATGGAAGAAAAGAGGGTTTGAAACTGATAACGCTCATTTTGTACATGTTTTATTCGCGTTATTTGTATGCTTGTGCATTGTATTTGGTTGTATTTGTGGACATATTGTGTGAAATAGGTACAAAATATATATTAAAGTTCAGGTACAATCAAGTCCTAGAGTATAGCTTAAAAGATGGAGAAAAGTCGTTTAATCAAGAGCTTATGTACAATGCATGATTCTTCCCCTAATAAAAGTTTTGAAGAGATTGTTAAAAATAAAGAATCAAGTTACAAAGACTTCCGAGCTCAAGAAAGATCAAGTGTTGATGTTATGAAAGTCACTAGCAAAGATTGTTACAAGTCATGTTCTCTTCAACCAATGGTTTAAAAGATACAACACAGGTTTAAGTTTAAACCTAAGGTTCAAGGAAATCTCTAAAAAATCTGAAAGTTAAACCTGAACCTCAGGTTGAGACGCCAACCTCTAGGTTCACACAATCCTGGCTTCTTTAATGGTTGTTATTAGTGATCAAACTCTTCAAGTGGGTTTTCATTACTCTTCAATTACTCTAAGTGCAGAATTTTATGACACTTTGTGCCCAAGAAACTTGCTTGTTGGTCAAGTGTAGCCTTTTCTATTAATTAGAAGCATAGCCATGAGAGAAAACATTCCAATCATATGCTATCCTAATTTCATTCACATCATTATCTCTCTCAAGAAGGCTCTCAAGGAAGAAAATGCAGGAAAGAAAAGTGACTTACATTCGACATCAACCATTGTAATCATTCAAGGAATCATTGTTGATAACCTCATCATAGTTCCTAACTTTTGTAATCATCATTACAACTTTGTAAGACTCTTTAATTATGTTTTCAAGTGATATAATTTCTGTGATTATTTCTTTGTTTGCCATGAGCGGCTAAGTGCCTTGTGCACTTGCCTAGATGATGTTTGTTGCATGAAATGTGATTGAGTATGACTATATGGTTCTAAAACTAATGAAGGATTAATACTAAGATCGAATTATGCTTTCAAAGTTTTCATAATCAAAAGAGTTGTCAAGTTAGATTGATTAGTAATGGTGTAATAGGTCGAAAGAGACATTGTTATTTAATCAATTGTAGAACCTTTGTCTATGAAGGATTTACCTTATGTATTGACCATTTCTTAAGTAACTTGGTTTAACTTGGAAAACTTAAAAAGGATAATTGTCAATTGCTTGTGAAACGAAAGCGAATCAAGTAATTGAGTTGTGTTAATTTTACTTGGTCAAATCCTTAAGTTGTTTTTGTCATCTTAAAATCTTGACGAGGATTGAAAGTTGATTGTACAATAATTTGCACAACCAGGCCTTCAATGATGATCAAAGGATATAGGGGATGTTGTAGTTGAGCCAAGCTTGTGTCTAATCTGAAAATAAGAAATACAAAGACACTACGTTAAGTGATTGCGCAGGGGTTGGGCCCTGCGAACCACCTCCGGCGTGTGAATAAGTATTTGGTATGATAATGTAGGTGAAATGTAGTTAAGTAAAGTAGTTGAGATTGCATACCAGAGCTGAAACTCATCCAAGACTATTTATAAGGGAAGAAAACAGCCTTGGGGAGTGTTTCCACGTTTGTAGGAGATCATGGGGATGTCCCATGATTTTATGGTAACCGCTAGGGCTTAGTGTCCACTCTTCCTGAATTGGCGGGTCAGTCAAGGAAGAAGAGAGAATATGGATAAGACGGGGGACATGGGTAAGACTTGGTCTTGCCCTCTTTCCATCTTATGTTCATTGTAGAATACCCCGAAGGGCTTATACCTTCGTTTGGTGAATTCCTAACTGGTAACAAGATCATAAGAGATTAGTTTTACGCCCAAGAAGGATTTAGGAGGCCAGCTAGAGCCTGCGATTATTTAGGTTTCGAGCATACTCGAAGGGGAGTCCTTCGAGCTAACCGGAGGGTACATCATCAAGCTCCCCAGTCGAAAGTGATGTACATGTACGAAGGTACACTGCTTACGACTCTAACGTCAAAACTATATTCAAGACAATAATATGAACAAAAAACGCAAAAAACTCGTACTTACATAACTAATTGCGCATTAAATGCGGCAATTATTGCCCCAACCCACTTGTAACCAAGGCCTAAAAGCAAAAGTGTTGGTTTTCTTAAAAGTCTTTTCAAAAACCATAAACTCTTTTGAAATCCGGATAGATGTGTATCATAAAAACACGTGTACGGTTCAGATCTAAAGAAGCGGCGGTATAAAAGATTTTCACCCCTAAACCCTAAATCAATTGCGCCCAAAATTACACACAGTCACATTCTTAGATAACTTCTTTTATCAAAAGTACGACCCTGCTTCACTCACATCCTTCGTTTCAAAGCTAAAGTTTTTTCTTAATTGTTTTTAAATGTTACTGTCGATTTAACAATATGAGTATGAATGCAAAATTTATAATCAAAGAACAAAAATGTACTTTAACCAACGAAGCGTTACAAATCTTTCTCAATGACTACCCCATTCCCAAAAAGTATAAGATTATGCTCCCCAGTAAGCACCAAAATAGTTTTGATGCCCCAGAGGGCTTTATAGGGCTTTATACTCATGCCTTTACTCTGCCAAACCTAAGGATACCGATTCATCCCTTGATTTGATAGTTTATGCAATATTACAAGGTGCATATTTCTAGGTTTAACCCTTTTGGCTTAGCCAAACTCACCACATACATTGTAATGTGTAAAGCCTATGGCTATAAGCCATCGCTGAATGTACTAAGGGGTTTTATGAACCTTTATCCTGCCGGGAATTGGTTAACCTTGGCCAAAAGGGCAGAAGCTGATGTGCCCCTCTTGTTGTTAAAACCAATCACAAATATATCTGATTGGAAAGGGAGTTTCTTTTTTATTCAAGATACAATCATACCTCCAGACTTCCCTGCGTTGTTGGATGAAGCGTATAGATTTGATAAGAGACGCTTTAATGATGAGCTTCCTTATACCATTCGAAGGAATCCAATGTACCAAAGACTTGCTCGCCATCCAGTAAATGTGCAAATATTCCCTGAGCCTATCTTGTATATGGCTGGGATAGTTGATCGTTGGGAGTATTCTCCACAGGAGCCTGAAATTATTTGTGATGGAGAAAGTATGTACATTCCTATTTCAATAATTTAAAATGACTTATCTGATTATATTTATTCTTTTCTTCCTTGTTTGCAGAGATGGCCTTCAGGAACTTTGTTGTAGTCGGTAGAGCAATGGAAACGATTTTTCTACCAAAAGATCCCCAAGAGGCTAGCTATGGAGTTGGCTCCCCATCTGTTTCTGTGAACAACAATGATGTGGATGCCCTTGCTATGGAACCCCTTGCTTCTGCAAAGCCCCCAAAGCCTGAAAAACAATTGGCCCTAGAGGAAGCAACACAACTTGTGGAGAATGTCGCAGACTCGGACGACCCACCCTCCGATGAGGAGCCGGTGATGAGGCGAAAAGTGAACGACTTTTAAGGGGTCATTTAAGCCCGAATTCGAGATTAATTGATCAAATATTGCCCTAAATTGTTCCTTTTGTCATTTTAGGTACTTTTGGAGAGAAATCTGGAAAAGGAAGCATTTTGGACGTTTTTGGAGCATAAAAGTGAAGAAAATGGCAAAGTCTCAATTTTCCTTGCTGGGAACAGTACCTGACGGCGTCAAGAGTTACAAAAGAGGTGGATGTGGAAAATACACGTGACGATCCAGAGAGTTTTTAAGCATAGGAGATGACGGCGTCACCCAAGGCCGTCAAGGTCCAAGTATTAGTGACGGCGCAAAGGAAAATCCTACATGACGGCGTCACAAGTAGATCTAGGCAATACGATTTTATTATGGCGGCGAGTTGACGGCGTCAAAATCCAATACATGACGTCGTCACGCTATGCAATCTATATATAGTTTTCCAAAGTTCATTCATTAGTGTGCAACTTTGAGGGAATAAACCCTAGTCCGAATTTTATCAGCTTTTCAAGGGTTCCAACCCCTTGAATCTTTCATGTTGAATTAAAGATAAGTACTCTTTCAAATCATTCAATATGTATATGTTTTGTTTGATTATATCTGATTCGTGGTAAAACACAATATCAATATTATAGTATAGATGTAAGCTCAAGAAATCCGCAAAGAAATACGGATAATCCGAGGTCGTATTCCGTGTGAAGGGTGAATGGAATTCCGAATTTCCGATTCGGAAAACGTGTCGTGAAAAGTGGTAAAAAGTGATGTGAATGAGATTATACTAATGAAATATTAAATGAAGCACAAATAACCAATTAAGCACGTAATCCAACTAAACAAACCAAAAATGTAACGTAGAATCGAAAACCGTAAATTAAAACGTAAAATAAACGTTAACGTACGAAATAAAACGCGACTTTTAAGCTACACGACTCCTACGGACTTGAAAATAATTTCTAAAAATCAAAAATGATAAAAGAAAATTTTGAGAAAAAGAAAAATATTTTTTTGACTTTTTATGTATTTATTATGAATTAAAAACTATTTTAAGTAATTAAAAATTAAAAGAAAATACAAATAAAGTGAGAAAAATACAAATTAAATTTTGTAAATTATAAAATAACTAAAAAGAAATTTTAAAACTAAAAACTAATTTTTTTTTTTTTTGGCTTTTTATGTAATTTTTTGAAATTAAAAACAATTAAATCTAATTAAAAATTCAAAAGAAATTCAAAATAAATGAGAAAAATACAAAATAAATTTCTAAAAATCTAAAATAACTAAAAATAATTTTCTAATATTTTTTTTTGGATTTTTCTGGACTTTTTCTGATTTTTTTGGAGTTTTTAATAATTAAATAGTAATTAAAAATGATTAAAATTGAAAATTAAATAAGAAAAATAGCAAATGAGCTTGGAAAAATCTGAAAATTTCAGGAAAATTCTAAAATATTATTCTAAACTTATAAAAAATTTAAAAACTTGAAAATAAGCTAGGGAACTGCTGAATGGCTTAAAACTGCTTATTATAAAGTGCTTATTGATAAGCTAACTTTGACCAGTTGACCCAAACTTAAACCAAATGATTATTAGACTCAAATATGCTTAATGGAACAGTATTAGGACCAAGTGACACTCAGAAACACAAATTATGGTTCAAACAGTTGAAATAAGCTCAATGTTACTACGCCGATAAGCACACAGATAAGCTAATGGCAAAAGCTAACTGAGATCCACAATTTAAGGCCAAATGAACTAAGTATAATACCAATTCTCAGATTAAGATCAACAATGCACAATTGCAGCCTTAATTTAGAAAACAGATACACGTACAAATCACTTAACTGACCAAGTTAATAAGCAATGCAAATAAGCTTGAGACAATGAACTTATGGGGGCAAAGCTTAACCTACACTACTGATTACTAATAAAACCAAACAAAACCTAATTTCTAAACCAAATCAGTCCCTAAATGTGACCAAGATTAGCAGCAGTATGGCCTATGGGGGGGCTGCAGGTTTTGACTGGTACAGTTAGCAGGGGATTTCCCGTTTATTGAACAGATTCAAATCCCAACACAAACTAAGTTATGAAAGGCTTACACCAAAAACTATAAATAGAACCAAATTTTTAATCAATAAGCTAATCTAGATGAGCAGCTATGGATAACGAAACAGATGAGCTACTGAAATGGTTTAGTAAAGTGACGAGATCTTAATGACTTAACTACTTATGCAAATAGATATTGTATTACAACTAAAAATTGACTTCTACTATATTACTGAAACCATCAAATCCTATGTAAGAAGACTTATGCAGAGTTAACATCAAAACACCAACACTAAAACAGTAATAGATTAGATGAGTCACAGGCGCAACCTAGAAATTTCAACACTCACAGCTAAAAACACCCTCTGAATCAGATGACTACCAAAATTCAAATAGTCCTAATCTTTACTGTTTTCACTATCAACCTTACTCAAAAACAATACAACACAAACCAAACTCAAACCTGATCTTACTCAGTCCAAATCTCAACCTCAATTCTACTAGTGAACAATATTACTTAATAAATCCAATTCATAGACCTAAGATAAAAAACTAGAACCACACAGATCCAACTAGTAACAGATAATGAAACAAGTGGCACACCAAAATCAGTATTAACTCAGATTAATGAAACAGTTAGTACCACAACAAACAGCAACATACGTACAAATACTAAGACAAATGCAAACACAGATAAGCTGACAAGTAACTATGAAAAAGCTATTCAAAGACAATATAAACTGAAATGAACAATAGCTAAGTACTGAAAACAGATTTATACTAGCAATGCAAGAATATGAGTGAAATTTAAACAACTAACTTACAAATCCACCTCAGCCAAACAGAGGTGGTCTCCCACACAGCCTATCTCTAGATAGGCTAACCGCTCCTTGTTAGCTACCTTAAATCTCCAATTGAGCTGAGCTTTTGAATTTTAGCTTTCACTTTACCAACAGTTTATTTTGTGTTTTTTTTAGAGTTTAATGAAACAGTGACCAAGTAAATTATATGATAATTAGGAAATACACTATAAAAATGAATGAAAACTGATTTGAAATAATTTTTTTTATTTTTTATTTTTTTTTAATTTTTTTTTTAAGAGAAACAGAAATAAATTGAACTAATAAGCAAACTAACACTAAAATAAAAGCAATTAAATGGAATTGAAATAAGGAGACAATTAACTGAAAGTAATTTTATTAAAATAAAAACTGAGTACAATGAACTGAAAAGAAATAATAGAAAAATACAATGCTTAATTCGAAAAACCTACACTACTGCACTGATGAGAGGGGTGGGTATTTATAGCCACTGAGGTGAGGTGAGGGTTGAGTCCAGGCTGGCAATCCTTGTGATAGTGTGTTTGTTTGAGCCTCCCCTGAGCCGTATGATCATGTCCCAGATGCTTCCATTTATTTTGGACCCTTGATTGATTGATTGATGTGATGTCCATCCTCCGTGTGTGACGTAATTGGTCCACGTGTTCCCCTCTGACGCTCCCTGACTTGTCAGATCTTCTAGAAACCCTCATGATTGGGTAATTATTTATAACATGGGTAATTGTTGAAAAGGGGGTGCGTTAGGGTTCTACATACAGTGTTTTACTGGGTTTGGGAGTTTAATTTGGGGGCGGGTAAAAAATGAATTGGGGGTGTTTTATTAGTATATTAAAGTGTTGACCGGTCTTGGTGGTTATAGGTTGACTGGGGTATTGGTGGGTCGGGTAATAAAAAATGGTGGGTTGTTAACTCTTTGGGCTTGGGATGGTGGGGTTTGTAATTTGGGCTTGGGTTGTAACATTTAGGTTTTTAGTGATCCGGTTATAATGTTTTATTTAGTTTAGGATTAGTAAACTAACAAGGACCAAAGTAGTATATTTGCAAACCAAAGGGACTAAATCTGTAATTTATCCAAAGTTTCCTCAAGGGTATTTATTATAATTCCCTGATTCATGAAGGACCAATTTTGATTTTTCTTTGATATTCATTCCAAGGACCATTTGTGTAATTCTCTGAGACTGCAGGGACTAAATTCGCCAATTTCTCCAAACTTTCACCAGGGACTAAACTTGGAAAATGATGAATCTCTGAGGTTGATTTTGTCATTTTGAGCTTAGACTTTGACCATATGACTTCCCCGGCTCCGGCTTTTGACCTTTTTCCAATCTCGTGCTCGTTTTCGTCGGTTTTGCTTTGTTTTTGTTCATTTTTCTCATATCCGTACCTGCACATACACAAATACAAAAACATGCGTTCTCTTGGCATTTTTGGTTAGTATTTGGTATTTTTGGTCTGAAATAAAGCCTAAAAAGGATGAGTGAATAAGCACTCATCAAAATCCCCCAGACTAAGGTATTGCCGTGCCCTCACGCAATGTCATCACCTCACGCTTAAAAGATAAATAATTTTCAAAACCTCTCTTTACTGACGTTGTAAAGTAGCAATGATGTTCAAGAGAGATAGTAAAATCATTTATTCTCAAAAACGCTCCGTTTTCCGATTTTTATGAATAACAACTACTACTACTATTTTTGTACTTTTTCATTTTTATATAAGTGACGGTTTGATTTGACTTTCATTATCAATTCTTATCTGTTGATAATTTTCAGGGTCAACGAGTAGAAACACTTCTCACAGAGAAGAGACCGTACGGATAAAAATCGTCATCCTTGATTTTTCACAAGCTCCCAAACTAAGCGTAAAATCGAAATCATTGTTTATCAGAAGTTAGATGCTAACACTGCCCACAAAAGTTACTTGTGTATTACCTCTTGTCCCCAGGTCCTTAGTTTTGTATCTAAAGATTTTAATTTGTGAGAAATGAATTGCTTCATATTTTCTCGTTTCGATATTTGTTAGTCCGATAAGAGCACAAAATTTGAACGCTAAGTAGTTTCCAAACTTTCCCTCGAAAATCCCTGCATACAGAAATCGGGTCCTCATGAAGGTCTCTGATTTAACACGATTTGTAGGGGCTCCCTTTTTATTTACGACCGAGACATACCATGTTTGATACCCGAAACGGAAGCTTTTTATTAGGGAAACCCCCGGAGTCGAAGCTTGGCATTTTTGCATAATCATAAGCACTTTAATAATACTTTGGTCCTTAGTCCTTTATTCTTTTACAGTCAACTGTTTATGAGCCGCCAAGATGTAAGAGCTTTATTATGACTTTGGATTTCTATCCGCTGCTTTTTTATAGCTTTGGATTCCTCTGCCTTTTTATTTGGCTTTGGACTATTATTATTGATATTCATAACTATATGCCAAACCCCAAGTCCTACGGCCTTTACTAAGATCACAACATCGGCTGCGAACCGGCAAGATGCAATAGTCTATTTCACCGTAACACTGGCAGTACCTCAATGTGTACCAAACCCCCATATGCAGAAATTTTGTTGGGAACGAGAAAAAACTAAGTATTGCCCAAACCGTATACCCTTAATTAATCCTAGACATCTATTATATATTTGTGTGCAAGCTGGTGGGAACAAGGAGGCCACAAGTACCTCTCGTGGGTTTTTTAAATCCCAGTAATGCGATCCGTGTATAGCACGAAACTTCCAAATAAACTCTATCATTCCTCGATCTCCGCAAATTTAAAATCCCAAATAATGAGATCCGCGGATGCTTAGCCATAATCTTATGATTATTTTGGTTAAGGGAAACAAGCTAGGGCTCAACACGCCCGGTCAAGTCGGAACATTTATTTTTACTCTCGCCGGTAGGAAAGTCAAAACAAGGTGTCAAAACTTATTATTCATACTATATATCATCATTTTTTTCATTTTCATTTTTTTTTTTTTTTTTTTTTTTTTTTTTTTTTTGCATAATAAAGCGGTGACAAAAATTAAAATTTTTGGTGGAAAACGGAGTTGCGTAAGTTAACAGCTCAGACGATGGTACAGGTCAAATCGAATCGAAGATTCACCCCCCCAGACTAAAGTGAAACATTGTCCTCAATGTTTTAAGGGTAAAGGTAATCCTACGTAAAATCTAAGGCCATTTATTAAGTATGCCAAAAGATAAACGTTAGTCGATAAGATTTTGGATATGGTGAATTTCCGAAAGAGCAGCGAAGGATGAGACTCGAGTGGAGAGAACGACAAACCTCGAGCACGAGAGTCCTCAAACTTCGGGGAAATTCCTGAACATTCATAAACAACAACGAAAACACGAGTTTGGAAAGGGTCGCCCCCCTCACGTCACGTTATTAAAGAAAATAGAAATAAAGAAAATGAAAATGGATAAGCATGGGGTGCCTCCCACGAAGCGCTTGTTTTTGATCACCGAGTCACATGAGCTTGACTCGATCCCCGAATTTAATCGTCCTTGGGGAGAGCAAATGGAAAATAATCTTCATCGGGCTTTCATTCAAAATAATTTGAAAAACATAAGACTTAATTGAAAGTTCCATCCCGAAGAGATAACCACTGGTATTTTAATGTTGAAAACGTTTAGAAACGATACCCGGATCAAATACAACATCCTCACTCCCCACGGAGTGAAGGATAAGAGAAACCACACCAAACATTACAAATGACAAGAAAGTCATGATAACAATCTTGTAAAACTCATCCTCCTCAAAAAAAACTTCATAATTGTGAAATTATGACTTTTATTATTTAAGCTCCTTTTAAAATCCTTTCCGGGTGGGAGGGTTGGGAAAAACTTTTCATTCAAATTTTCATTTTTAAGCACACCACCCGGATCATGATCAATTTCAAGATCAAAACTGAAACTTTCATATTCAGGTTTAGAAAACTTTTTAATTTCAAATTTATTAAAACTAAATGATTCAAATTCCGGAAGAGAGATAAAAGCATGAGAAGTGGTACTGCCACGACTCGTCTCTTCCGAGTAATCGAAATGAAAAGCTTCAAACGTCGGATCATAAAAATCATGACGATAAGTGGGATTGCCACTCATCTCTTCAGTCGTGTCAAAAGAGAAACTCTCAAAGTCTGGTAAAAATTCCTCGAGCTCGGGCTCCAGAGGATCGTCAATTATAAGCTCAATCTTTGTCTTAACTTTATCCGGAGGGATTAATGATTCATCGTTCAACAAATTGTTAAGAAAAATAATATCCCCCTCCGAATCAAAGTAAGAATCGTCAATCTCAGAAAACGGGATCGTATCAATAGCAAGAAATTCATCGACCTCTTCCCAAAAAGAATCATGTTCCTTAGTCGGAGGAAATGATGGGGAAGAGTCGGAGACGAACGTTTTCACAAAATCATCAAATGAATAATCGCAAACATCAATACTTTTGACGGAAAACTTCTTTGATTTCGGAGCATCGGCTTTAAAAATCATTATATCATCATCATGTCGTAAAGTTAGAGTATCCTCAAAATGATCGACTAGGGCTTTTGCGGTTCGTAAAAACGGTCGCCCTAGTATAAGAGGAACTCTCGGATCGGGTTCGAAATTAACAACGACAAAGTCGGCCGGGAAAGTACACGAGTTCACTTGAACAAAAACATCTTCGGCAATTCCGACCGGATGAGTAATCGAACGATTAGCAAGCTCTAAAGTCATTCGGGTCGGTTTAAGTTCTCCCATTCCAAGTTGTTTATAGATTGATAATGGCATGAGGTTAATGCTTGCACCTGAATCGGCCAGGGCTTTGCAAACCTCTTGATCTTTCAACGAACAAGGAATGAGAAACTTTCCCGAATCTCCAAGCTTCTCGGGAAGCTTCTTGAGAAGAATAGCGGAGCATTGAACATTAATCGGTGTTTCGGCTAATTCGAGCAATTTCTCTTTATTACTTATTAGATTCTTAAACGTTGAGGCAAATTTCGGCATGTAAACAAGAGCATCCATGAAACTGATATCAAAGTGCAACTTTTGAAAAATATCGAGAAACTTTTCCATTTGTTTTTTAGATTTTGCACGGAGCTCTTCATCATTAAATCGTGACGGATATGGTAATTTAGACTTGTATTTCACATTGTTCTCAAAAACGACTTTTTCCTTTTCTTTAGACGTTTGAACAACCGGAGGTTGGACGTTTTCAGCACCTCCGTTATTAGTAGGAGGTACCGGGTCCTTTGTCACCTCGGTCTCACGGTCCACTACCTTTGGTGGACGAGAAGAAGAGGTAGTCGGAATCGTGGGTTCATATAAAGCACCACTGCGAGTCGTGATCGCCTTAATCTCGCCCCTCGGGTTTGGAATAGTATTGCTTGGAAGAGTGCCAGACGTCGACGCTTGATTCATTTGCATAAAACTGCTCATCATTTGCTTAAGCTCATTCGTTTGTCGAGTCATGGTTGTGTCGATCTCCTTCTTAAGTTCAACCCTCATGTTGTTGATTTGATTTTGCATTGCTCGAATGTTAACATCGTTCGTTTTCATGTAATTAGAAAGCTCAGGAGAAGGTTGCGGTGGTTGATAAACTTGTTGTGGTGGAGGGACTTGATAATTCGTTCCACGGTTTTGATTGTAACCTTGGTTTTGATAACCTTGGTTAGTTTGAGGATAACGGTTTTGATTAGTTTGCACGGGTGGAAACCCAGGTGGACTTGTTTGGTTAGCACGAAAGTCTTGGTTTTGATTGTAGTTTACGGCTGCTACGATAGCATTATAAACTTGGCCATCGGTGGCTTGACAATCATAATACGGATGCGGTCCACCACAAATCACACATTTTTCATTAACGGCTTTAACGGGCTCGGGTTTTTGGTTCTGCGACTTAAACTCTTTCATCATACAACGGATAGCGTCGGTAAGTTCGGCCAATTCCGATGATTGGACCGACGAAGGTGAAGGAGGAGTAAAAGAAGTCACTTTCGAAACATTCGGTTTGTTACGAGAAGTCGGAACCTTAGATTTGTTCTCAATAATCGTCAAAATATCCCTAGGCGTACGATTCAAGATATTGCCACCGGCGGCCGCGTTTAAAGAATCTTGATCGTTTTGCGTCAAAGCATTATAAAACGTGTCGATTTGGTGTAACTCCGAGAAACCATGGTGAGGACATTTTCGAAGAAGATCCTTAAAGCGTTCCCAAGCCTCACCAAAGTTCTCATCAAAACGTTGTTGAAAATTAGTTATATCATTCTTAAGATTAGTAGTTTTGGACGGCGGAAAGAAATGATTAACAAATTTCGAGACGAGTTCTTCCCATGTGTGAATTGATCGAGGGGGTTCTTTTTCGAGCCAAATCCGGGCTGAACCCTCGAGTGAAAATGGGAACAACATCAATTTGATAGCATCGTGAGGGACATCCTTAAATTTCAAAGTCGAAGTTAACTTATTAAACCATCGGATGTGTGCGTGAGGATCGTCCCTCTCAAAACCGTGAAATTGTTTTGACGTAACAAGTTGAATCAATCCAGTTTTAAGTTCAAAATTATCGGAAAGGATTGGTGGTAAAACAATTGCATCCCCGTATCCCTCGGTGGGACACTGGAGCAATTCTTGCATAGTACGTTGATCGTAAACCGGTTGTGGTCCCATCGGCGGGATCACATTGTTTTGGATACCACCCATCGGCGGGGGTCCCAAGTGTTGTTCGTTCGGGTTCATTTCCTCCGTATTAGGAAATAGAACTCGGTGTGTGTGACGAAACAAACTTTCCGGATTTGAAAGTGGTGAAACAAGTCGTTTAGACGTAGATCGTGTGTTCATACACCACAAAAATCAAAATTTTGAAAAATAAAAGGAAAATCAAATTTGAAAAGGAAAATCTTTTTGTGTTTTTGTTTTTATAAAGCAAAACTTAAACTTAAACTTTTGTTTTTTTTCTTTTTCAAACGTTACGTTAATTGTAAACCGTTTCCCTTAATCTACTCGCGACGGAACGGGAGAGAAGAATGGATCTCTCTTCAGCTTGCAATTTAATGTCAAAGCTTCCGTATTTTCCGCTTATTCGGTTGTAGAATTAAAGTAATCCGACTCGCAACTAATTTCACGCGTAGTTATATTGAGAAACTTTTTTTTTGTTTACAACGCCCTTTCTTTCGATCGGAACGAGGCTGTAACTTTTTTATTATTTTTTTGGTATTTTTGTGAAAACACTTTAGGAAAAGTGTTTTTGATTTTTCGATATTTATATAATATATACAAAATAGAGGAAGGCTTATCAAAACACAATTTTTTAAAAACGAAATTTCAAAAATTCACTTCAACCTTCCCCGGCAGCGGCGCCAAAATTGATTCGTGGTAAAACACAATATCAATATTATAGTATAGATGTAAGCTCAAGAAATCCGCAAAGAAATACGGATAATCCGAGGTCGTATTCCGTGTGAAGGGTGAATGGAATTCCGAATTTCCGATTCGGAAAACGTGTCGTGAAAAGTGGTAAAAAGTGATGTGAATGAGATTATACTAATGAAATATTAAATGAAGCACAAATAACCAATTAAGCACGTAATCCAACTAAACAAACCAAAAATGTAACGTAGAATCGAAAACCGTAAATTAAAACGTAAAATAAACGTTAACGTACGAAATAAAACGCGACTTTTAAGCTACACGACTCCTACGGACTTGAAAATAATTTCTAAAAATCAAAAATGATAAAAGAAAATTTTGAGAAAAAGAAAAATATTTTTTTGACTTTTTATGTATTTATTATGAATTAAAAACTATTTTAAGTAATTAAAAATTAAAAGAAAATACAAATAAAGTGAGAAAAATACAAATTAAATTTTGTAAATTATAAAATAACTAAAAAGAAATTTTAAAACTAAAAACTAATTTTTTTTTTTTGGCTTTTTATGTAATTTTTTGAAATTAAAAACAATTAAATCTAATTAAAAATTCAAAAGAAATTCAAAATAAATGAGAAAAATACAAAATAAATTTCTAAAAATCTAAAATAACTAAAAATAATTTTCTAATATTTTTTTTTTGGATTTTTCTGGACTTTTTCTGATTTTTTTGGAGTTTTTAATAATTAAATAGTAATTAAAAATGATTAAAATTGAAAATTAAATAAGAAAAATAGCAAATGAGCTTGGAAAAATCTGAAAATTTCAGGAAAATTCTAAAATATTATTCTAAACTTATAAAAAATTTAAAAACTTGAAAATAAGCTAGGGAACTGCTGAATGGCTTAAAACTGCTTATTATAAAGTGCTTATTGATAAGCTAACTTTGACCAGTTGACCCAAACTTAAACCAAATGATTATTAGACTCAAATATGCTTAATGGAACAGTATTAGGACCAAGTGACACTCAGAAACACAAATTATGGTTCAAACAGTTGAAATAAGCTCAATGTTACTACGCCGATAAGCACACAGATAAGCTAATGGCAAAAGCTAACTGAGATCCACAATTTAAGGCCAAATGAACTAAGTATAATACCAATTCTCAGATTAAGATCAACAATGCACAATTGCAGCCTTAATTTAGAAAACAGATACACGTACAAATCACTTAACTGACCAAGTTAATAAGCAATGCAAATAAGCTTGAGACAATGAACTTATGGGGGCAAAGCTTAACCTACACTACTGATTACTAATAAAACCAAACAAAACCTAATTTCTAAACCAAATCAGTCCCTAAATGTGACCAAGATTAGCAGCAGTATGGCCTATGGGGGGGCTGCAGGTTTTGACTGGTACAGTTAGCAGGGGATTTCCCGTTTATTGAACAGATTCAAATCCCAACACAAACTAAGTTATGAAAGGCTTACACCAAAAACTATAAATAGAACCAAATTTTTAATCAATAAGCTAATCTAGATGAGCAGCTATGGATAACGAAACAGATGAGCTACTGAAATGGTTTAGTAAAGTGACGAGATCTTAATGACTTAACTACTTATGCAAATAGATATTGTATTACAACTAAAAATTGACTTCTACTATATTACTGAAACCATCAAATCCTATGTAAGAAGACTTATGCAGAGTTAACATCAAAACACCAACACTAAAACAGTAATAGATTAGATGAGTCACAGGCGCAACCTAGAAATTTCAACACTCACAGCCAAAAACACCCTCTGAATCAGATGACTACCAAAATTCAAATAGTCCTAATCTTTACTGTTTTCACTATCAACCTTACTCAAAAACAATACAACACAAACCAAACTCAAACCTGATCTTACTCAGTCCAAATCTCAACCTCAATTCTACTAGTGAACAATATTACTTAATAAATCCAATTCATAGACCTAAGATAAAAAACTAGAACCACACAGATCCAACTAGTAACAGATAATGAAACAAGTGGCACACCAAAATCAGTATTAACTCAGATTAATGAAACAGTTAGTACCACAACAAACAGCAACATACGTACAAATACTAAGACAAACGCAAACACAGATAAGCTGACAAGTAACTATGAAAAAGCTATTCAAAGACAATATAAACTGAAATGAACAATAGCTAAGTATTGAAAACAGCTTTATACTAGCAATGCAAGAATATGAGTGAAATTTAAACAACTAACTTACAAATCCACCTCAGCCAAACAGAGGTGGTCTCCCACACAGCCTATCTCTAGATAGGCTAACCGCTCCTTGTTAGCTACCTTAAATCTCCAATTGAGCTGAGCTTTTGAATTTTAGCTTTCACTTTACCAACAGTTTATTTTGTGTTTTTTTTAGAGTTTAATGAAACAGTGACCAAGTAAATTATATGATAATTAGGAAATACACTATAAAAATGAATGAAAACTGATTTGAAATAATTTTTTTTATTTTTTATTTTTTTTTTAATTTTTTTTAAGAGAAACATAAATAAATTGAACTAATAAGCAAACTAACACTAAAATAAAAGCAATTAAATGGAATTGAAATAAGGAGACAATTAACTGAAAGTAATTTTATTAAAATAAAAACTGAGTACAATGAACTGAAAAGAAATAATAGAAAAATACAATGCTTAATTCGAAAAACCTACACTACTGCACTAATGAGAGGGGTGGGTATTTATAGCCACTGAGGTGAGGTGAGGGTTGAGTCCAGGCTGGCAATCCTTGTGATAGTGTGTTTGTTTGAGCCTCCCCTGAGCCGTATGATCATGTCCCAGATGCTTCCATTTATTTTGGACCCTTGATTGATTGATTGATGTGATGTCCATCCTCCGTGTGTGACGTAATTGGTCCACGTGTTCCCCTCTGACGCTCCCTGACTTGTCAGATCTTCTAGAAACCCTCATGATTGGGTAATTATTTATAACATGGGTAATTGTTGAAAAGGGGGTGCGTTAGGGTTCTACGTACAGTGTTTTACTGGGTTTGGGAGTTTAATTTGGGGGCGGGTAAAAAATGAATTGGGGGTGTTTTATTAGTATATTAAAGTGTTGACCGGTCTTGGTGGTTATAGGTTGACTGGGGTATTGGTGGGTCGGGTAATAAAAAATGGTGGGCTGTTAACTCTTTGGGCTTGGGATGGTGGGGTTTGTAATTTGGGCTTGGGTTGTAACATTTAGGTTTTTAGTGATCCGGTTATAATGTTTTATTTAGTTTAGGATTAGTAAACTAACAAGGACCAAAGTAGTATATTTGCAAACCAAAGGGACTAAATCTGTAATTTATCCAAAGTTTCCTCAAGGGTATTTGTTGTAATTCCCTGATTCATGAAGGACCAATTTTGATTTTTCTTTGATATTCATTCCAAGGACCATTTGTGTAATTCTCTGAGACTGCAGGGACTAAATTCGCCAATTTCTCCAAACTTTCACCAGGGACTAAACTTGGAAAATGATGAATCTCTGAGGTTGATTTTGTCATTTTGAGCTTAGACTTTGACCATATGACTTCCCCGGCTCCGGCTTTTGACCTTTTTCCAATCTCGTGCTCATTTTCGTCGGTTTTGCTTTGTTTTTGTTCATTTTTCTCATATCCGTACCTGCACATACACAAATACAAAAACATGCGTTCTCTTGGCATTTTTGGTTAGTATTTGGTATTTTTGGTCTGAAATAAAGCCTAAAAAGGATGAGTGAATAAGCACTCATCAATATCTTACGCTTGTCTTCTATTTAACATGCTAGGCTAGATTTCTCTTGTGTTTGCTTAGATGTAGTGAAACCTAGATGTTAATTATGGGTTGATTGTTTGTTTATAATTGTTACGGATGATTGTATTCGATGTTAGGCTTAAGAAAACTGGCAGACTTCCATTGGTAACTTGCTTGAACGTCTTAAGAAACATGATCGGAGGTGTACTATGATTTTTGGTTGTATTTAATGCGTAGGAGAATTCTAATGATCCCATGTTAGGAGCTTCTAACGGCTCTACATAGGAGTGAAGTAGGGTCCTATAGAGTTAGGGAATATTGTAAACGGCCCTACGACTAGTATTAAGGAATATGACCCGTCATCCATACAATTGTAACAAGCTATCAACATGTAAAAGATATCTAGGGAGTAATGAAACCTAAGTAAACACAACTCTCCCCATTATTGTTTCACCACATTAGTTTATTAGTTGTATTTTCATTTCTTTTATTTTATTTTGATTGCATCTTTAGTTTATTGGGTTAGTTGGCTAGCAACTAATTCCGCCCACTCTTCCAAAACTTGAGATTTTTACTTGCTTTTATAAAATATAAAAATACAAAAAGAATCATCCCTCACCTCTAGACCTAGTTTAGTAGGTTTTCTAATCCTAGCGACACTATTCCTGAGTTAAACGATCAATCCCCCGATACTTGTCACTATACTATACTACAACGATCATGTACACTGCCTGGTGGGGGTTGTAAGCTTCTCGAGATCCCTTGAGAGGTAAAACCTTTGCGAGGGTGCAATCCCCACGTATCAAGTTTTTGGCGCCGATGCCGGGGAATAGTTATTGTCTAGGTTAGGATTTCTTTTTATTAGGTCTACTTGCTAGATTCCTTTCTAGTAAGATTTTATTTTTATTTTAGTTTTTCTTTAGTTTATCTTATTTCTTTGTTTCCTTTGTTCGTAAACTAACTCGATGAATAACAATAGCATTGATCGTTTGATTCCTGTTATTCGTGTTTTTCGTCGTAGGATTTTCCAAATGCCCACCCCAATCCCTTTAGTAGGAAATGAGAACCCACCTAACCTCTCGCCTAACCATTACTTTGACAATAATTCTGAGATGGAGGAGTCTGACCTTGATGATGACCATAGGGCTAGTCCTTTTTACTATTCGGACTCCGATGAGGACCTAGATGATGGTGATGTAATTAATGAGAATAGGATGGAAGATGAAGTGGACCCTCTTAGGTATGTCGACCCTAGAACAAGGATTGAGAATGATAGCTCATTTAATATGCAATTTCCTTGTAAAATTGGATTTAGGAGCTTTGATGCCTACCTTAACTCGTCTCTACCAATGAACATAATCTCGCGTAGTGAATACAATAAAATTATGGTAGATGAGTTAGAATACAAAGGAGATAATATTATTGCTAGGGCAATGTCATTGCTTGTGTTTTTAGGAAGCTTTTTTTATCTTGTTGAGTTCATGGTTATGGAGAATCTAGGAGAATTTATCAATAGTAAGTTAACCCAAGTTGTGTTTGGGAAACCATTCAAAAGGTTAACCAACCTTGATGAAAAACTTATGGAATGGTTAATTACATTCTCGGATGGGGATGAAGATTTTATTTACCAAATGCCCCGTGCACACCCTAGGTTCAAGGATTTTTCTATGGAGAAATGTAATAGGTATCCACCCCTTGAGATGCTAAGTGAGAATGATAAAAGGAAAGGGCTTAAATATCCTCCTGAAAAGAATAAAAGGTATTATCGAGGATGTTTAGAGCTAAGTGATGACTATAAGAAAGATGAGGCGACTATTAGATGGCTCACCCTAGGGTATGTGAGCATAAGCGACACACGATAGCTCATGACATTGAGTCTAGCTACAAGACTCGTAAATAAAGAAAAGCGCTTCTTGGGAGGCAACCCATGTTTTGTGTGATTTTTGATTTGTTTGAATGTTATTTGCTTCCGTATGCATGCTTTATTTTTATTACTGGTAGATCATGTTTCAAAATAAAATTGTGAAAATGCTTTATTTTGTTGTTTAACTTCGTCTTAACTTTATATAAAGGTATTTTGCAAAATTTAAGTGTAAGGGGAAACCCCAAATTTGTTTCTAAGAACGAAATTGATCTTGATTCGCCACAATATTAAATGAACATGTATATTAGTATTTGTTAGAATCAAATTCTTGTATCGAGTCATAATGATGTTTTGCAGGATTTTTCAGGAAGTAGGACATAAGTTTTTCCAGAAATTTTCCGGAAACTTAACGTAAAGATTTCTGCAGGTCACTTCTGACGGCGTCAGGAGTTAACTCCTGACGGCGTCATGTGTAAAATTCTGGAAATTTTGCGAGTTTTGTTTTTCTAACAGAGTCTTAAAGTTTTGGTTAATTCTTTAGTTTTATAAACTCCAGGAAATCTGCAAACATTCATTCCACAAGCATTATATCTTAAATTGTTTTCTAGGATTTGTTAGTATATATAGATTGCCGCCGATTTTATGCGAGGTTGCCTTGTTTGTTTTCTCAGGTTATATATGACAAGAAGATGATTTATATTTTTGGAAGGGAAGCTTTGAAGGTTCATTTTCTTGGAGGAAGATCTAACCTTGTTGCCACACTATCCACACCGAACGAATCAGGGGAGTATTTTCTTTCATTCTTTTACCTATTCTACTTTTACATTCTTTAATTGAACATTGGGGACAATGTTCATCCTAAGTGTAAGGGGAGGGTAAATGATGATACCTTATAGGATAAAATTGCACTTGAGTTTGTTTGTTTGATGGTAGGTGTGTAATAAAACTAAGAGAAATACTTGTTAGTGTAATTTTAGCGCCAAATTTAATTTTTTTTACAACATTTAGGAGTGAAACTTTAGCCTTAGCAAGCGTCTCATGGATAGGAGTTGTATGACTAGCACAAAACCGTACCATTCAAAAAAAAATTTCACCCAAATATGTGAGGTTCGCCTTTAGATTTGATAGGAAAAGCATTCATTATTAGTGCTTATGAGTGTACCGGTAACATTTAGATTCTAGAATTTGCGTTAGTGATGCATCCCGAGACCGCTAATGAGACTAAATTCGTGTAGTAGGATTTACTACATGATAAGAGGCATTAGGATCACCCTTGTGTTTAAACCCGTATCATAATTATTTGATCATTTAAGTCATAATACTTGACTAATAAAGTCAATTAATTTTCCCACACCTTAGCGTTGTACTCATTTTTAGTACACGAAACCCCTAGTACACCCCTCCGAGCCTATCTTTTCGTTTCTAACTTTAAGCATCTTACTTAAAGGAAGAATTTGTTACAACCCACCCAAATGTGCAACCAAATCGCCTTAGCCTTCCGTGTATGCACTCATCTTTAGTGCATTATTGCTATTTGTTAAACCCTTAGTTAATTATCTAATTGATTACATGGTTGCTAAGTCGAGTCATATCTTGTACATATTGTTTTGGGACGATTGGGACTCATGGGAAAGTACTTGTGTTATGGAGTAATGGGGAAGAACATCATATATTACCCCCATATGTGCGTTAATCTTAAAAAATATTCCAAGTGTTTTGATTATCTTAATTCGAGTCATTAGATTAGTTTATTGTAAAGAATGTAAAAATTCAAGTGTAAGGGGAATGTACATTCCCTATTATGTATTATTTTGGATGGTAGGGTAAGAGTGTATGCAGCAAAAAAATAAATAAATAAATAAATAAATAATCGAAAAATTAAGAAAAAGAAAAAAAAATAAAAAACATACGGACTACCATCCCCTTTCATTCTATGTTTATTTTATGTTTTTGTTATTTTTTATTTATTAGCTTAAGTCGAGTCTAGTCTTGGCTTAGCAACGCTATATTATACATGTAATTAACCAAGATGATTAACTCGCCACCAGTAAATATTGCCTTTATCCAACAAAACCGTGTTTTTCCATATCCCTACACCTAACGTTATAACCTTTTAAAAGACCTCTTTGATAGTTTATCCTAGGTGCTTACGCCAAGTAGTGGAGGTTTGATCCTTTCCCAAGTCTATGGTAATCTATTTTGCTATGACAGGTAGTGAGAGATGTTTTCCATTTCCATATTGTGATATATACTTTATTACACCCGAGAGATGTGAGTATCTAAACACTATTTGTGAAGTGCTAGTGTATGACCTCCGTGCTTGTCTTTGGTTTTTATTGGAATGATTATTTGTTGTAATTACCTTTATATTAGTGTTAAATGACCCCTAACTTGTATTTTGATTAGAATAAAAGCGCATTTGCTTGAGGACTAGCAAATCTCAAGTGTAAGGGTATTTGATGAGGCAAAAAGTGAACCACTTTAAAGGGGTCATTTAAGTTCGAATTCGAGATTATTTGATCAAATATTGCCCTAAATCGTTCCTTTTGACATTTTAGGTACTTTTGGAGAGAAATCTGGAAAAGGAAGCATTTTGGACGTTTTTGGAGCATAAAAGTGAAGAAAACGGCAAAGTCTCAATTTTCCTTGCTGGGAACAGTACCTGACGGCGTAAGACTCTCCGCATGATGGCGTCAAGAGTTACAAAAGAGGTGGATGTGGAAAATACACGAGACAATCCAGAGTGTTTTTAAGCATAGAAGATGACGGCGTCACCCAAGGCCGTCAAGGTCCAAGTATTAGTGACGGCGCAGAGGAAAATCCTACATGACGGCGTCACAAGTAGATCTAGGCAATACGATTTTATTATGGTGGCGAGTTGACGGCGTCACAATCCAATACATGACGCCGTCACGCTATGTAATCTATATATAGTTTTCCAAATTTCATTCATTAGTGTGCAACTTTGAGGGAATAAACCTTAGTCCGAATTTTATCAGCTTTTCAAGGGTTCCAACCCCTTGAATCTTTCATGTTCAATTAAAGATAAGTACTCTTTCAAATCATTAAATATGTCTATGTGTTGTTTGATTATATCTTACGCTTGTCTTCTATTTAACATGTTATGCTAGATTTCTCTTGTGTTTGCTTAGATGTAGTGAAACCTAGATGTTAATTATGGGTTGATTGTTTGTTTATAATTGTTACGGATGATTGTATTCGATGTTAGGCTTAAGAAAACTGGCAGACTTCCACTGGTAACTTGCTTGAACGTCTTAAGAAACATGATCGGAGGTGTACTACGATTTTTGGTTGTATTTAATACGTAGGAGAATTCTTATGATTCCATGTTAGGAGCTTCTAACGGCTTGACATAGGAGTGAAGTAGGATCCTATAGAGTTAGGGAATATTGTACACGGCCCTACGAATAGTATTAAGGAATATGACCCGTCATCCATACAATTGTAACAAGCTATCAACCTGTAAAAGATATCTAGGGAGTAATGAAACCTAAGTAAACACAACTCTCCCCATTATTGTTTCACCACACTAGTTTATTAGTTGTATTTTCATTTCTTTTATTTTATCTTGATTGCATCTTTAGTTTATTGGGTTAGTTGGCTAGCAACTAATTCCGCCCAGTCTTCCAAAACCCGAGACTTTTACTTGCTTTTATAAAATATAAATATACAAAAAGAATCATCCCTCACCTCTAGACCTAGTTTAGTAGGCTTTCTAATCCTAGCGACACTATTCCTAAGTTGAACGATCAATCCCCCGGCACTTGTCACTATACTATACTACAACGATCCGGTACACTGCCTGGTGGGGGTTGTAAGCTTCTCGAGATCCCTTGAGAGGTAAAACCTGTTGCGAGGGTGCGATCCCCATGTATCAGCCAGTGACAATCGTAGGGTCATCTGGCATAGCGGATAGGGTGAGGAGCAGGAAGGGAACGGAGGCGAAGGCCCACAAGGCAAACCCAAAAAGGAAACTTGTGATGCCCACTGTTGGGAATTATACTAACAGTTACCATGGTTAGTGAAGATATTACAACTACTGAAGAATGCACTTGTAGTGGAAACACATTACCATTGTTAGTACATATATTACCACTGCTGTTTGGATAATTGTTAGGAAACGTGTAAAGATAAATATAGAATAGATCTTGTGTATATCTTATTCTATTAGAGTTATACTTATTTTGTAGAAGAGGACTCCTTGTGCTATAAAAGGAGGTCCTAGGTTAAAGTTAGATATATGTTTTTCTTAGAGCTTCAAGGTGTAACCCTAGTGATACAAAGATCACTCGTATTATTATCTTTAATAATATTGGAGCTTACAGTTTGTTATATACATTGTTCTCATTCATAAACAACTGTTTCATTCACAATCAAACTTCTAAGTATTACTAAGTAGATTCCGCATACTTAGTGATATAACTCAAAGTATCAATCTAACACAGTTCAAGGTGTTTAGATCCATCAAGTGGTATCAGAGCAACCAATCTAGCTTTGTTCCTTATTACTATACTGCTTTCATCTTTCTTGTTTCTAAAAACCCATTTATTACCAATGACCTTCATACCATCAGGCAAATCACAAAGAACCCAAGCCTTTTGAAGTTTGAACTGCAACAACTCCTCTTGCATTGCTTCAACCCAGCTAGATTCTTCTAAAGCCATATAAACATTTTTAGGCTCTACTTGTGATAGAAAACAGAAAAACAAACATTCATTCTTTCTCCTATGCTTCTTAGACTCATAAACTTCATTAATGAACCCATGAATATCATCTTTCTTTGTCTGTCTTCTAGTCTTCACACCTGATTGTAGCTCACCAATAACATTTTATAAAACTTCTGCCACTGAATATTACCAAATCAGTACTAGGTGATAAATTCCATATTCACATTCAGACCTGATCGATATTCCCACTTCTATAAACATACAAAAATTTGAACTTTCTTTTCTCTCGACTTCACTGAGAGATTTAAGGAATAAATGAATGAATCCAATACCAGGTCACATAATCTTCAAAAGTACTACATAAGACTTCCACTAGTCACATCAGCAAGAAATCATGAACAAATGGTAGCATTAGAAGCCATTGACTATAAGCACCAGTACCAAAGTTAATAAAGATAGCAGTGAAAAATGATTTAAATGTAGCAGTGGTAACAATTTGAACGAGCAGTGGAAAAATTATAACAAGCAGTGGAAAACTCAAGCGTAGCAGTGGTAACGATATAGGCAGCAGTGGAAAGCTACATAACAACTTGTGACCAAAGTGAGTTTTCTCCAAAGTGAGTTGTCTCCATCATTCAACAAACAGATCACCAACATGCTCCTCTATTCCCAAACGATTAAAAACAAATAGCAGCAAGAACATGTAACGTCAACATCAATAAACAACCAAATCGTGTGAGCAAGGAGTACTTATTCTCATCACACATAGGACCACTTGTACCATGAATCACACATGATAACACCACATCATTGTCACCAATAGCTGTTGTGGTATCTTTTCGTTAAAAACAGTCGACATCACTTCTCTATCTCAAACCCACGAATAATAGTCATAGTTTCTTGTTCATGTCAGGTTCACCAAAACCCTAACAAGAATATCAAAACAATAAACACGGCAGCAAGAAACTTGAAAATCAATCCCTTGTCAACAAGTTAGGGTTTATAGAAATTCTATGACTCAAGTGTTGTACATCATCTTTCTACTCAAGATGGAGTTGATATGTTCATGTTAGCTGAGAAAGAATACCCATTGAGAGCTGGAGTTTTAACAGTTATGATGTCAGTAAGGCTTAGATGTTGGGAAAGAAGTGAAGTCATAGAAGATTTACTGCAAAGGATTTATGATCAAAGTGTAAGAGCTGATAAAGAGTTAAGAAGAAGAAGATAAGTGTTTGGAAGAATTCTCAAATCCTCACATATTCTGACTACTTGAAGAAACTTATTGATTTACTTGTTAATCATAAGTTTAGGGGAGGATTGTTGGCAATTATACTAACAGTTACCATGGTTAGTGAAGATATTACAACTGCTGAAGAATGCACTTGCAGTGGAAACACATTACCACTGTTAGTACATATATTACCACTGGTGTTTGGATAATTGTTAGGAAACGTGTAAAGATAAATATAGAATAGATCTTATGTATATCTTATTCTATTAGAGTTATACTTATCTTGTAGAAGAGGACTCCTTGTGCTATAAAAGGAGGTCCTAGGTTAAAGTTAGATATATGTTTTTCTTAGAGCTTCAAGGTGTAACCCTAGTGATACAAAGATCACTCATATTATTATCTTTAATAATATTGGAGCTTACAGTTTGTTACATAAATTGTTCTCATTCATAAACAACTGTTTCATTCACAATCAAACTTCTAAGTATTACTAAGTAGATTCTGCATACTTAGTGATATAACTCAAAGTATCAATCTAACACAGTTCAAGGTGTTTAGATCCATCACCCACTCCTACCTCCAGGACTACAAGGCAGAAAGGCCTTAAGGGCAAGGCTATTCAGAATGTTGTTGAGGTTCTTGATGAAGACATTCATGGTAAGTAGAAGTCGTATATCTGAAATAAATGTAACTGTTCATGCGGCTAACGAATCCTTCCTCCTTGTAGGTTTGTCCAACACGAAGGAGCTTCCGAGTGCCCTTGCTTGCCATCAACTAGTTGAGAAGGTTACCCCTCCTAGCTGGAGAGAAGTTTTGGGTAACATGTCTATGGAGGATCTGTGTGACTTGCATGATAAAAGCTATACAAGGCCGGTGGTTTTGGACAATCACATGAATGATCGCACCATGGATTTGGTACGCACTCTGTAAAGAGCTCATGAAAAAATGGATACCATTCTTGCTAAGGAGAAGAAAAAGGATCAGGAGTTTGCGGATCTGCAAGCTAAGTATGAGGAGGCCTTGGAGGACGTGGAGAAAAATCCCATGGTATTGGATCTTCGAAAAGATGTCCGAAGCCTTGAAATGAAGCTCAAGGATGCTCAGTCCGAATGCAAGAAGCTGCGTGCAGAGGAAGCAAAGGTTGGTGAGTATAAGGAGGAAATTGTTGCTTTGGATTCCAAATGTGAGGAGTTGGAATCCGAGAGAGTAGAGCTCCAGGGGAAGGAGATCAAGCTCCGAGAGGAGTTGGATGTTCTGAAGCATCAACACAAGGCTCTAAAAAAAGATAGGGTCGCGGTTGTATCTAAGGTGGTTTCGTATATTGCTATGGAATTGTATCATAGCGACGAGGTTGGGAGAATGATAGCAGGTTTGATTAACGCTGCAATGTATCATGGGAAATGCATCACTCTTGAGGAAATTGCTGCAACTGGTAAGCCATTGGATATATCAAAAGTTCCTTACTACCGCTCTACTCATGAGAGGGAGTATGATGAGGCCAGCAATGCCGTAGCGACAGCAGAGTACCCCTTCCTTCGTGAGGCCACCAAAAATCCCATGGCTTTTGTTGACACCCTCCTTTCTATGAACCCCCGTAGGGTGAAGCCACCATCCTCAAGAAGAAGGGACACTCCAAAGAAGGCTTCCTCACCGAAGGTTACTCCTGAGAAGGCGTTGTCTCATGAAGCAACTCCCGAGAAGCTCCCATCTCCCATTGACAAAGATTCCTGTGTGCAACCCTCCAAGGCAGAGCTTGAGAAGCCCCTGAGATAAGTCCCAAAGGTCCTACCCCAATCCAACAAGAAAGTCCCCATTCTGCTGGTAAGTGAAGGCTGCTATGTTGGCAGTAATTTGGTTCCAAGGGTAGCATGTACCCTCTTGACATTATGAATTTATTCCTTTGAACAATTTGTATGTTATGTTTATGTGGCCCTGGGCCTAGACAATGTTTCTTATCTATTTAGCAGCAACTATATATGTTGCGTACTATATATGCACAAGGGAGTATGTTCCCGCTTTTGATGTGATATATTTCTTTTCTCTATCTTCTATTGATAGATATGTTAGGGTTATAGTGATTACCCTTTAAATGTTCAACCAAGAGTTTTTAGGCGATCGTATAATTTGACTGCCAATGGAGGGTTGCGACCCGCTCTGACTTTATCCTTTCAGTGCAGAGGGCTTCGAATACTCTAAGACCCTTAGGAAAGTTAATGTGAATTGTATGTAATGCTTTTCAAGATAAGGCTATCTTGGTACATTCTTCGAACATTGAACTCTAAATACTTGGTTTGATAAAATCTTTGTTGTATTGAACAAGACAAAAGATTTTGAGGGAATGCATCATGTCATTAATCGGGTAGGGAGAATTACATCATTTTGAGAAATGAAGACTAAGACATCTACCCTTAATGCTTCTTTCCCTTTGTCAGAATACATAAATGAAAAATCATCTAATAGCGAATCTTGCTTGAAACTTACGAAAGATGTGGCAATCCATTCGTATGCTGGAGGAGGGTTGCTGACGCGTGAATTTCGCTACTTTGGCCTGTTCCATACATCTTTTCTCGAATCGGATGTAAGAAGGATCCATCGTTTATTATGCTTGAAACTTTAAACAGGTAGAATATCGCTACGAGCTTTTTTTCTTGGAGAGTAAAAGATTTGTTACTCCTTGTCACTTTGTCGAAGCCTGCTGCTCCGTCCCAGAATTGAAACCAAGTTTGAAGAGTTGTTCGCTTTGTTTCTGAATGTGTGAGGCAACACGCATCTTTGAATCACCTAAGTGGTGCCCTCTTTCTCATTTAGCTTGGAGAGGTTTTTTGTTGGAAGACATATTTGATTCACATTATTCCGGAGACTCATCATTCTGACCTGCAAAGAGATTTCCATCCCCATATTCTATGTCATATTCTTCCAATTCCCTAACCCACTTGTCGGTTCTCCGTGATCTGCCAGGGTTTAGGAGTGTTCTTTCCATTGGCTTATCTGTGAGTACTTTGACGGGGTGATCTTTGAAATATCTTCGGAGACGTCTTGTAGCATGAACCAGGGCTAAGATTAACTTTTCCGACACTGCATAGCTTTGTTCTACGGCTGGTAGAGCCCTGCTAACGAAATATATTGGTATCTGTTGGCCTCTTCTATCTACGAAGAGCATTGGGCCGATTTCGTCAGAGGAAACTGCTATATATAGGAGCAAAACTTCGCCTCTGGTTGGCGGCATAACCGTTGGCAAGATCTCCATGCAATTTTTCCATCTTTGGAAGGACGTTTCGGCTTCCCTGTTCCATTGATAGGATATGTTGCCAATGACTTAATTGCGGACTCTATAGAGAGATGAAGACCTGTTGACGCCCTTCGACAAAAATGCCTTCAGTGTTTCCAACTTGTCTTGCAGACCGTTAACCCTCCCTGGTGATCCCCAAGCTCGTTTCGTTGGGGGGATCCTTTCTTTGTATAGGTCCGCCTGGGTCCTTTGCTTTACGAATGGGCGTTCGTTCGACTATTTCTTTTCAATACCGAAGGAGCACATCTTGGGATTCAGCTTTAGGTTATCCTTCTTAGTTGTACAAGAGTTTCTTCGACATCATAGAGGAGATTTTCCTTTGTCTTGCTTTGCGTACCCAAGTATCCTTCGCAAATTTTCAAGTTTCTCCCTATTTATTTTTCGAAGACCCTTCCTATCAGTTTATTGTAAGTGGCTTCGGTATTCCTTAAGCTGAAAGGCATTCTTCTGAAGCAGTAAGTGCTCCTACCTACTCGGAAGGCTGTTTTTCTTCGTCTTCTTTTGCCATCTGTATTTGATGGCATCCCTTGTCCATACTAAGGAAGCATTCCCAACGAATTTCAGACAATGGTTGTTGTTTTTCTATTAACAAGTAACTTTCTTTTTGACAAGCTTTGTTGATGTCTTAGAAGTTAACCTGTATTTTCGATTCTCCATCTCTTCGTTGGATTGTAATTGGATTAGTAACCTATAGTGGGCTTTAGACCTTTCTGAGTATTCCTGCCTCAGCGAGCTTGTATACTTCCTTATGGATTGCCATGCTTCGTTCAGATGTCATCCAACGGGGCTTCTGCTTAACCGGTTTGGCGTATATGGATTCGTTGAGCTTGTGTTCCGTGCTGAAGGGTTTGCCATTGATTGTGAGAAACCTCGAAACTCCTGTCATGTCTGAGTATTTTCCTACGAATACGTCTTCGTAGGCTTTCAGCAGCTTCTCCAGCCTTTCTTTGAAAGTAGTGGGAAGCTGCTTACCGATCTCCACCCTTCGCAAGGGGTGAGATTCGTCTAGTACCACATGCTCTTTGGAATCCAGGCCTTCTCGGGTGTCCATCGCATGATTTTGACTTTCATTCATCTTTTGGGCTTCATGGTGCTTTCCTTCATTGTAACTAGAGAATATAGTTCCAACGCCGTTCGCAGTTTGGAATTTAACCGTTGCATGCACCGTGGAGACCACAATACCCATTTTTTGCATAGTAGTGCATCCAATTAACATATTGTGGGGAGATTTGGATTTTACTATGACAAAATTGAGGACTTCGGTCCTTGTGAGATTTCGCCTTCCAAGCATTACTTCCAGAGGTATTTCTCCTAAGGGTCATGATCGTTCCCCCGAGAAGCCTATGATGAGGCGAAAAATGAACTACTTTTAGGGGGTCATTTAAGCCCGGAATTGAATTTATTTGATCAAATATTGCCCTAAATCATTCCTTTTGTGATTTTAGGTACTTTGGGAGTGAATTCTGGAAAAGGAAGGATTTTGGACGTTTTTGGAGCATAAAAGTGAAGAAAACGGCAAAGTCTTAATTTTCCTTGCTGGGAACAGTACCTGACGGCGTCAAGAGGCTTTTCATGATGGCGTAAAGAGTAAAAGTGGTGACGGCCCAGAAGAAACGTGAAGGCATCACCCAAGGCCGTCACGTGTTAACTTGTCAAAACTTGCGCGCGGAGTAGCTGATATTGTTTTGGTCATAACTTTTGCATACGAACTCGGATTTAGGTGATTCAAAAGCCCACGCGAAGAGGACGAAGAGATCTACAATTTGGTGAAAAAATAGTCATGACGGCATCAAGAGAACGAGCTGACGCCGTCAAGATGGGCCAACAGAAAACATGCCTATAAATATAACATCATAACTTCACTTTTTGTAAGCCCTAAACCCTAAGGTCGATTCCTGGGTTTAGGTAGGTGTTTTTCCAGCAACTTAGAGGGTTTCAATCACTCCATAAACATCATGTATTGGTTTGTTGATTCTATCTTAATTATTTTTTCCATTATCATTGTTGATTGCTCTTCTTTGATGATGTTTTGCTAATTCATCTTGTGTCTAGTTATGATTATGTGAAACTTGTATATAATTGATTAGATCTCATTGATTTCTTGTTTATGTTTGTGTCTATCTCCATCAATGAGGGCTTGTTGATGTGTGTGTGTATCTCCATCAATTAAGGCGTGACAACTTCAATAGATCTAGTTGGTTTAGTTTATAATTCTTGTTTCCTATTGATTCTTGTTTTGATTGAATGATTTCAATGTTAGGCTTAAGAAAACTGGCAGATCTCCATTGTGTAACATGCTTGAACGTCTTAGGAAACATGAACCGATGTGTACTAGGTTTTTATGGTTGTATTTAATGCATGAGCGAATTCTAGTGATCCCATGTTAGGAGCTTCTTAGCCGGCTCGACATAGGAGTGAAGTAGGAGCTTATAGAATTGGGGAAGTAAGTACGCCACTCCATGAATGGTATTAAGGAATATAACCCGTCAATTAAAACAAGGTGTATAATTCAATAGGTAGAATTGGATAGCTAGCAAGGAGTAACATATCATGGGTAGACATGCTTCACTTATCTTGTAGAACCTTAGTTTAGTTTTCTTGCACATTAGTTTAATTAGTAGCTTTTTGGTTAGTTGATTAGCAACTAATTCCGCCCCTCCTTCCAATACCCGATATTTTTACCTGATTTTCATAAAAAATATAAAAACACTAAAAGAATCATCCTTCACCTTTAGACCTAGTTAGATCAATTTCAATCCTAACGACACTATTCCTGAGTTGAACGATCAATCCCCCGGTACTTGTCACTATACTATACTACAACGATCAGGTACACTGCCTGGTGGGGGTTGTAAGCTTCTCGAGATCCCTCGAGAGGTGAGGCCTGGTGCGATCCCTACGCATCAGCCTACCAGAGGCATCTTTGACTCTCTTTGTTTGGACTTGATTTTAGGATTAAGCTTCATAAAGCAATACTCGTAGATCACCTCGCAGGAGCTTTCGCTGTCCATATAGACTTTGTTAATCTCTACATTTGAGACCACGACCTTAGTGATCACTAGGTCTTTCGAAGGGGATTCCCCTATTTCAGATGGAAATATTATCTCCTTTGCGTCGTATGTTTCCCTTTCGGAGGCCCTTCTTTTTAATTGGGGGGAATCATGTCGAACCATTAGAATGGGAGCTTTCTGAGGGGCATTATCTTTTTCTTGTTGCGTATCAGTGACTTTCTCTTTACCCTTCCTTATACCTTATACAAGGTGTGTTAATTGCCCGGACTTCACTGCCTCTTCTATCTGTTTTTTTAGCTCTCGACAACTATTTGTTTCGTGGCCGAAGTGTTTGTGGAAGTGGCAATACTTAGTAGTATCTCTGTTTTTGCTTTTACCCGCCATGCGAGGGGGTGGTTCGAAGGCTTTGGCGACCTTCTCTGTTGCTAATATCTCCCTCGGAGACTTTGTGAGGCTCCCCAACAAATCATGGTTAGGTCCTTTGTTGTAGCGGGTAAACCTATTACGGCTCTTGTGTTTGTTCTTTGATCCTTCCCACAGGGGTTGCTTTGCTCCTTTATTGTTCTCCATTGGAGCTCCATTGGTAGACACCTCCTTGGCCTCTATCCAAGTCTATATTTTTTCCATCATGCCTTTGTAGGTTTCCGGAAGGTCTCTGGATAAGAATTCCACAAGATTTTGGTTGCGTAGGCCATGGACGAAGCCAGAAATGCGTTGCTCTTCATGTAAGCCTAGGATCTACAGAGTTTCGTCAGTGTATCTAGTGACGAAGCTTCTTGTGCTCTCGTTCTCCTTCTACTTAATGTTGTGCACCGTGAGGTGTGTTCTTGTGAACTTCTTCTGTTAGCTGAAGTGAGATCGAAACTTATCCTTCAGATCATCGAGCTTAACGATACTTCCCAGTTTCTACCCATTCTACCAGATACGTGCAGAATCTCGGAGGGTGTAGGTAAACATGTGGCAGGCTACGGGCATGACCCACTTTTGCATCTTTATAGCTCCCTCGAACAAGTGCAGGAAATTATCAGGATCCCCTTTCCCATCATAAGTGCCTATGTGTGAAGGCATCTTTAAACCATCTGATAGAGGATAGTCCTCAATCCATCTTACAAAAGGTGTTGTAGGGCCCATAGATTCAGGGTACGAGTAGGTGTAAGGCGGCATGTTCATGGGGACATTGTTGTATGGATTATGAGGAGGGGGTATCCCTGAAGAGGGTTGATTAGGATAAAAAAGGATGAGGCATGCTTGTGTTTGGAGGGTAACTATTATACATGGCATAAGGAGGGTATATCATGGGATGGTTATATGGTACAGCAGTTTGTGAGGGATATTGATTGCTAGGTTGCCCATTCATGGGGGGATAAAGGTTTGGAGGATAACTTTGAGCTGGAAACTGGGGGTACATACCAGCGGGAGGAAGACTTCCTCCTGTGTTGTACGAGCATGGGTTACCTCCCACACCGGATGCATGGGAGGGCTGTAGTGGAATCCCTGCTTCGGTCCTTCCCAAATGTGTAGCTAACATTCGAGGTAGGTTTGCCTCCGTTTTTCCCCTGTGTTGGCTCCTCCCATTGGAACCTTCAACAATCGTTCCCTCTCTCCTTGTGGGAGTCGTCTCGGGGACTCCTTCGAAGCCTACATTCCTTCCATTGGTCCTTCTATTCGCAGGAGACCCAATACGCAAGACTGGGTGATTAGCTCTAGAAACCAAAGGTCTTGGCTCCGTCTCGATCTCCTCATAATATTCATCGCTGGAATACTCTAACTCCCTTCGCATTTCCGTGTTCCTTACTTGCCTCCTTCGAGCCCTTAGCAGGGACTCTAGCTCTTCGTAATTAGCGTCAACGAAGGCAGGGCTAATGATAGGTTCTGGGTTAGCTGACGTGGATGCACAAAGGTTGGGCATTATTTCAGGATGAGATCGTATGGTAAAGGTGGAGACCGTGATTGTCGGAAGACTGTTGGTGTCAGTTACGGGTATTGGGGTTAAAGTCGAGAAACCCGGTGGGGGTGTAACTTCTCTTTCTGGATTCATGCCGGAATAATAGTGAGTGTATTTGACTGGTTATTTTACTTAGAAATAACGGGACTAATTGTAGTGGGTCCCACGGATGGCGCCACTAATTGTACAATAATTTGCACGACCAGGCCTTCGATGATGATCTAAGGATATAGGGGATGTTGTGGTTGAGCCAAGCTTGTGTCTAACCTGAAAATAAGAAATACAAAGATACTATGTTAAGTGATTGCGCAGGGGTTGGGCCCTGCGAACCACCTCCGGCGTGTGAATAAGTATTTGGTATGATAATGTAGGTGAAATGTAGTTAAGTAAAGTAGTTGAGATTGCATACCAGAACTGAAACTCGTCCAAGACTATTTATAGGGGAAGAAAACAGCCTTGGGGAGTGTTTCCACGTTTGTAGGAGATCATGGGGGTGTCCCATGATTTTATGGTAACCGCTAGGGCTTAGTGTCCACTCTTCTTGAATTGGCGGGTCAGTCAAAGAAGAAGAGAGAACATGGATAAGACGGGGGACGTGGGTAAGACTTGGTCTTGCCCTCTTTCCATCTTATGTTCGTTGTAGAATACCCAGAGGTCTTATACCTTCGTTTGGCGAATTCCCAACTGGTAACTAGATCATAAGAGATTAGTTTTACGCCCAAGAAGGATTTAGGAGGCCAGCTAGAGCCTGTGATTATGTAGGTTTCGAGCAGACTCAAAGGGGAGTCCTTCGAGCTAACCGGAGGGTACATCATCAAAAGTGTTAAAAGCAATGGAGATTAGTACACCCACTAATCAAATTAGGGACCATCTAATTTAGTGATCATTGTCAATTTGAACCATATGTCATAATCATATTATGTGTAATGTACAAACTAGTCTAGGCAAGTGTAGTTTTTAATATATTGAATTTACATCATCATCATTATTTGCTTGCTTAAGAATCCATTCTTAGTTATAGATTATAATAAAAACTTACGGTTCATAAAACAAAACAAATCCTAGTGAACGACCTCGGCTTACCTTTTCATCTTATACTACATACGGACGAGTATACTTGCTCGTATATGTTTCGTTTGAATCATTGGTAGATCGTGTTATAAATTTAAAACTTGCTCATCACGAATGCATCAGAAACCCTAAAATAGCTGCAAAAGTCGACTAGGGTTCGTACCCTAAAGTTCCCTACCAAAAGTCTTCTCTATTTAATGAAAAATCAAAAATTATATATTGATTTACATAGGTGACGGCGTCCCTTTTTAATGGCTAATGCCGTCATCTCGCCACGGCTAGGGTTTCTTGTTGTCCAATCCAACTTTTTGACGTCGTCCCCTTTTAAGTCTTCTTGGCCGTCACGCTTTGGAGTAATACGTGACGGCCTACATCTTGTATAACGTGACGCCGTCACGTGTAAAGCTTCAATTTATCTTTTGGCGTGTCAAGTGTAAATGTGATATCCACCTCTTGTCTCATAAGGTGACGTCGTCCCTTTGAAATACATGACGCCGTCAGGTACAATTTCCAGCTTGGATTCTTGACTTTGTCATTTTCTTCACTTTTTGCTCAAAAAACGTCCAAAATGCTTTTTTTTTCAGAATTCTCCTCAAAAGTACCTAAATTGACAAAAGAAACGATTTAAGGTAATAATTGATCATGTTATCACGACTTGGGGCTTAAATGACCCCTTAAAAGTGTAACAAATTTCTCCTTATTAGACAGTATGGACCCTTTGATACACGAGACTGAAGGATATGCTAGACTTTGACTAGTTTAACATGTCTAGACCCGAATAAATACGAAATGGTCGATAAAACTAAACAACTAATATACACGTAAATGATATATTCAATTGTATTATATAATTTGTGACGTTTAACGATAATTAATTAATTAATTAAAGAGTCGTTGACTCGGAAAATGTTGAATAAACGGGCAGGTCATTCCGAAATTTTGTAAAATCTTTTATAAACCTAAAACGTTTATGTATTCTAAAAGCTTTTCAAAACTTATATGTTTTATCAGATATGACATCTACTTTGGGGAAATGGGGAAAAGCTAAAGCTAGTTGTTTGTTTGTTCTTTTGTGATAAGGATTTATTTGATGCGTTTTTAGGGGGTCATTTAAGCCCTAAGTCATGAATTTATGATCAAATATTACCTCAAATCGTTTCTTTTCTCATTTTAGGTACTTGGGACGTGATTTCTGGAATATGGAACATTTTGGACATTTTTTAGCTCAAGAATGAAGAAAACAAGAAAGACAAGAAAAAGTTAGGATTTACACCTGACGGCGTCAGGCTTTGGATGCTGACGCCGTCACTTGAAAATTGAAGCTGATGAAAATTACAACGTGACGCCCCAGAAAGAACTTGAAGATTTGCACCTGGCAGCATCAGGTGCAATTGAACTGAGGCCGTCTGGCTTTAGGATTACACGAGATGGCCCAGAAGCCATAAAGAGTGACGACGTCAGGATGTTGTTTGGGCGATACAAAACCCTAAAAAATGGCGTTCTGATGGCGTCAGGACTTATAACCTGACGCCGTCAACTTGTAATCTTATATATAGTTTAGGATTTTTCATTCATTAAGTGTGCAACTTTGGAGACAAACCCTAGGGCTGAATTTTATGAGATTTCAAGGGTTCTCAAACCCTCTTTTCTCTCATGTTTCATTGAAGATAAGTAACTTTTTAATCATTCAATATGTCTATGTATTGTTTAATTATCTTTTATGCTTTTCTTCCTTTTAACATGCTAGCTTAAGTAATTTAGTGTTTGCTTAAATCTAATGAAACCTAGTTATTAATTGTTGGTGAGTTGTTTATTGTTTGGTTAATTGAATCGCGTTAGGCTTAAGAAAACTGGCTAACCTCCTTTGTGTAACAAGCTTGAACGTCTTAAGAAACGCAATCGGATGTGCACTACGGTTTTATTGGTTGTATTTAATGCATGAGTAGATGTTGATGATTCTATGATAGGGTACTAAACGTGTCGTTATAAGAGGAGATAGATATTCATAGAGTTGGTGAAGGACGTGCACGCCCCCACGACCGGTATTAAGGAATACAACCCTTTAGCTAAACAATTGTGATATTCAACAAACCAACCAGAGATAACTAGAGAGTAGTGAAATCTAAGTAAACATGTTTGTCTCATATACAAAGTCCACCACACTTTTATTTTCTTGTTATTTATTTTCTGTTTATTAGTTTAATTTGTAGTTTTAGGTTAGTTGATTAGCAACTAATTCCGCCCTCTCTTCCAAAACCCGAGATTTTAATTGCTTTTATAAAATATAAAATACAAAAAGAATCATCCCTAACCTTTAAACCTAGTTTACCTACACTTCAATCCTAACGATACTATTCCTCTAGAAAATGATCAATCCCCCGGACGTACCATATATGATGCAAGTTTTATCGAACATGTTTTATAATTTATATTTGCTCGTTTACCTAAGGTCTACCTAATGCACTATCGGGCAGTGTACCCGGTCGTGTGAGGTATAGCTAGATGGTAAAGTCGAGGTCATCCCAAGAGCTATGCGTGTGGAAATTATCTAAGCTTAGTGTCACATTTTAAAAGGGGGGTTTATAATTAAAAGATTAAGAAAAAAAATAACGAAGGGAAATCAGTAGGGAGAAATAGTGTTACCCTTGTTATTACTCTTGTTATTATCATGACAAGTTTTCTAATTAAATGCATCTTATCATTTTATCTGGGGATTAATATCGATAGACTCAGATGGTCAAATCATCTAACCTATCTTGCACCTTGCCCTATTCTTACAACCTAAAATTGCAAGAGTTCCTCGAAACGAGATGCAAGAGTCGTTAAGTGCCTCTACTAACTTAGACTAGCCTAACGGGATGCGGGTAGGTCGCAACTTACATCCCCTCTAACTCTTTGAGCACATCTAATTTGTAGGTGATCCTATGGTCAATTTGCACATGTATGGTGATATTTCTATCGTCAAGTCACACCTAATCGGCTATGGGTCCTATGGTCAATTCACCGAGCCTCAAAGGAACTACCAATCATTAATGTTACCCAAGCTAAAGTGTCCCAAGACAAGCTAAGTAAGTATAAAAATAAAACGACAATAGATGCGAGAAAACTAAATCATAATAATAACAATTTCATAACAAGGCTAACACCAAGATGTGTTTAGCCACTCATATTAATAAATGCAGAAAACATCATGTTCAACATTGTGAATGAAAACATAATCTTAATACAAGAATTAAAAATTGATAAACTTATGATTGAATTGTGATTCCTCCCTTGGAGATGACTTGTATGCAAGTGGAATGACATTCTCCTTGCTCCCTGAATTCCTCTGGACTTCTGTGTGGTGGAATGGTATGGAATGAATGATATAAAATTCAGAATTTAGGGCTGGTATTTATAGTGCCCGACTCTACTACGGCATAGCTCTAGGGTTGGCTACGCCGTAGCCTTCGAAATACTCAACTACGCCATATCTTGATCAAGCGCTACATGCGTAGATCTTTTGCTGGCACTTTCTACGGCGTAGTTATATGGGGAACTACGCTGTAGTTTCTTCAAGGATCACACATGTTCTTCACTGTTTGATTTGAGGACCTACGGCGTAGCTTGAATAATTGCTACGCCCGTAGAAGTCTTGCTGGATAAACTACGCCATAATCATAATGATGACTACGCTGTAGGTCTTGGTGGACTTCTTTCTGGTCTTCTGAGTGAGCTACGGCGTAGATATAATACGCCTCTACACCGTAGTTAGTGCAGATACTGCATACTTCAATAATCTTCATGTAAAATCCTCCAATTCTGCGTCTCTTCCTTCCTTTCCTCATCTTTGTCCTGAAAACATAATATAAATAAATAAAAGCATATATCCTTACAAAATAACACAAAAGATGAGAATATTAGGGGGAAATTAATACTAACAAAACTATTTGATGTTATCAAATATCCCCCCACTTAAACTCTACTTACCTTCAAGTAGACCTTATTAGAATAATTTTCAAAAAGATATCTCTCGAGAATCTGGAAGATATGAATCTAAAAATTTTCTATGCTAGAATATATCAAAGCCGAACACCTCACGAAATGGGAATAAACACTCATGCTCACTCTCCTAATCTAAGTGTTAAATTCGGGGTGATCACTAAATGCACCGTCATAGAATGTATTCTATCATAGGCTTGACGGTTACACAAATCTCTACAACTAGAGCTATAAGGTCAAAACAATTCTTAAAGGCAATATTGAGTGAACAAATATAAGGTTATGGGTGTAGTGTTGTTACTAACATACTATGGCAAGGGCCAAGTGGTAGGTTAATTTGTCTCGCTCTAGTGCTGAGGCAGAATATCGTGGTGTTGCGAATGTAGTTGCTGAAACTGTGTGGCTTTAGAATTTGTTACTTGTGTTGATGCAAATAATGACTAAAAACGTTATTTCTATATTTTGATATCTCTATGTTTTGATGATAACAAAATGTGAAAACATTTTATGTCAAAATTAACGTAAACAAGTTTTTAATCAAAATATCCAATTTCTACGCATATCACTCTAGGTATGAACAAACAAAGTGATTACTTAACAAGTGTTCTAAGAAGTGAATTTGTGTTTTAAACTCTACATTTGTGAGGTGACAAAACATTCTTTTCAAAAATACATCTTACAAATTATTTTTGAATTATAAAGAAATGTGTTATTTGGAAAAATAATTTCAAAATGCTTAACAGCTATTCCCCCCCCCCCCCCCACCCAAATAAGCCTTAACCACTAAAAACAGAAATGGGAGAGTTTTTTTCTAGCACGGTACCACTAAATTTAGTGGTACCGTGTAAACTTTAGAGGTGTCGTCCCTCCATAATGGTCAAATTTACATTTCCTATAAATACCACCTCACTTCTCAGATTTTGGCCATCCTTTCTCACACAAAACTTTCTGTATTCTTTCATCCCTTTCTACTTCTTAGATCATTAGTTAGTTTTCTTTTGTTAAAAGAGTGATTCTCTCATCCAACCAAAGATCACCTACATTCCTCTACTAGTCAAGAAAAGAACACAAGGTGTAAAGAAGACACAAAGTGTTAGAGTCTTTGAGTAGTGCAGTTGCATTACCAATAGTTTGCTTGATTGTATCTTGATATACATCAAGTGTTGTAATCTTGTAGTTACTATCTTGTGCGGATCATTGTGATCGTGTTGAGATCTTGGGGATCTCTTGTAGCTAGTGTGTTTATGTGTTGATCAAGTGGATCAAGGTAGATTAAAGAGTGTCTAGATTGTATGAGGACCGTGTTGATCATACGAAAGGTTAGGATCGTATAGATCATGTGATTAGTTTGGATCGTGTGGATCATGGTAGATTGGTACTAGCTAAGATTAGTACTCGACGTCTAGTTTAGTGTCGAAAAATAACGTAAGCGACGTTGTACGGTTTTCTCTGCCTGAAGGGAGGTTGTTGACATACTGCTTATAACTCTCGAGTTGGGTACTCGGGGAGTGAAGTAGGGCGAAGAAGAGCTTCGTGACCGAACCACTATAAATCACTAGTCTCGGTTTGATCTTTCCATCTCTATCTCTTTATTTATTTCTATTACTTGTTAGTGTTAGCTTAAGGTTGTGTTCATATTGGTGTTGGTTGATTTCATCTACATACGAATCAAAGTTTTTCACAAAGTAAACTTCTATAACTAGACAAAAAGTCGGCAAACTATTCAACCCCCCCCCCCCTTCTAGTTTCCATAATTGGCATTCGCCACGTCAGGCAAGTTTTTCAAGTAAATTGTATTTTAAAACTTGAATCGATCGATGGATTTCGACAAATATCAAGAAGGGCAATCTATGCAAAGACCACCACTTTTTGAAACCGATTGTTTTATATATTGAAAAACAAGATTCGAAACGTATGTGAAATCAAAGGACATTGATCTTTGGCATGTTATTACCGATGGTGACTTTCAACCTATTGAAAAGGATCCTATTACTAAAAAGGATAAAATTATTCCTTGTGATCAACAAAGCAATGATCTTAAAAGAAAACTAGCCAAAAATGATGAGGCTAAAATGGTAATTTATAATGCTTTGACGAAAAAGGAATTTGAAAGAATTTTTATGTGTAATACAGCAAAAATATATTTGGAAAACTTTGTTGGTCACACATCAAGGTAATAATCAATTCAAAGAGAACAAGATTGATCTTCTTGTTTCAACAATATGAACAATTTTCCATTCCGGAAGATGAAACCATAGATAGTGCATTTGCTAGATTTAATACTATTATTACTAGTCTTAAAGCTCTTGATGAAAGTTATTCTAGCAAGAACTATGTCAGGAATTTTCTTAGGGCTCTACATCCCAAATGAAGAGCAAAGGTCACCGCTATTTAAGAATCAAAGAACTTGGTGACGTTATCGCTTGATGAACTAATAGGTAACTTGAAAGTTCATGAAATGATAATCAAAAAGGACTCCGACATGGTCAGAGGCAAAGGTGAGAAAAGTAGGTCTCTTGCATTGAAAGCCAAAAAAGAGTCTAATGATGAGGAAAGTTCGTGTTCTGATAATGAAGAAGAAGAATATGCACTAGCGGTTAGAGATTTTAAGAAGTTCCTTAGAAGAAGAGGTAGATTCGTGAGACAACCTCGTGATGAAAAGAAATATTTCTCAAAGAACCGAGAAGACAAGAATGGAAAGAATGATAGGAAGTGTTTTAGATGCGGAGACCCGGGTCATTTTATTATTGAATATCCTAAACCATCGAGAACCAACAACCAAAGAGCTTTTGTAGGAGGCTCGTTGAGTGATAGTAGTGAAGAAGAAAAAGAAGAGAAACCCAAAGACGAAACATGTCTTATGGCTTAAGCATCTAATGAGGTACATTCCGACTCTTCTTATTATAGTGATGATAATTCGTCAATAGATGATAATAGGCTATATGATGAATGTAATAAACTATCTGAGGTAAGTACTAAAATTATAACTAGAAACAAAACATTAAAAGTAGCCTTGCATGAACTTTAAGTACAAGTCTTAGAATTAAAAGACCAACTAAAAAGACTTGAGAAAAACAAGCAAATAGATGTTGGTTGTAAGTCATGTATATATCTTCAAATAGAAAATGAAAAACTCAAAGAAAACGTTGTTAAAGTCATTAAGTTTGAAAAAGGAACACATGCACTTAATGACATGCTTGAATACATTAGGTATAATGAACATGCTGGAGCGGGTCTAGGATTTGACCCAAATAAGGCATCTACTAGTGAAACTAAACAAGTAAAATTTGTAAAATCGGAGGAAACTGGTTTAGGAAATGACGGCACCACTAAATTTAGTGGTAACGTGGATCTGTCATCTGTTGGAGTCAAAACAGGTCCAATCTTAAAAAATAATCTAAGTCCTAAACCAAGTCGCATTAGTTAATAATGTTGAAATACATGTGGCTCGTATAAAGGAAGTAAAAAGGTTCTACAAACCTGCGTCGTCTCCTAAACCTGCGTCGTCTCCTCCAAAAAGAACATATACTCCAAAACCTCGGGATAGAACTCCTCTACCGAGAGGTAACTTTAGAAGACGAAGTTATCCAAGTAACTACCCCGTCACTTGGAACAACTCTCGATAACAAAGTTACCTAACATGGGAAGTTTTTCCTTCATCTCAACATCCAAACCAAATGCATCAAATGCATGAGATGTTTGGCACTAACCACTTTGGACCCATGAAATACATTGCCCAACTTCACAAACCTCCCCAAAGCTCATTAATGAACCATAAGCTCTGCTTATTGGCTTATTTCAAAGCTTATCAAGCCACCTTTTTAGATCTCCCTTTAGTTTGGATTTCCAATCACCCCTGTGGGCCCCACATAGGGCTGTAGATTGTCCATTTTGGCCCTTTGGCCTGTGTGGTATTGGATTTGCTTATTTCATGCTTATCAGCTTATTTCCTTGTGCTTATTGTTCATTTCGGCTTATTTGTATGCTCCTTTGCTGTTTATAGCTTATTTAGCCGTTTGTAGCTTAATTGTAGCTTATTTCATAAAAAATCACTTTTTAAAGCCTATTAGACCTTTCTGTCTTGCTTTTTGATTTTCACACTGCTTATTTTTAAGCCATAAAAAAGTTGCTTTTGTAAACGTTGCTTACTTTTAGTGTTAAAATAGATTTGTAAAAGAAAATCCAAGAAAAGCCAAACATAAAATTAGTGATAGCTTCTATTTAAGCCATTTGGCTTATTGTTCAGCTTTTTCAAAAAGCAATCTTCAATTTTATATTTTGATTAAGTATATTATATATTAAAATAGTTTCAGAAAAATTTTCATAATTTTCTGAGTTAATTTAGTATTTATAATAATTAATTTAAGTTTAAATAGTTTTAATTAAAAAAGCCAAAAATTAAATTTCTTTCTGCTTATTTATAAGCAATAGTATCTTTTTATATTTTTGCTAGCTTTTATAACTAATAAATTATTTTTAGAAAATTTTTCATAATTTTTACTGTTCATTTAGTATTTTTCATAATTAAATTAGTTAAAATAGATTTTAATTATTAAATAAGTAAATAATTAGTAGAATAGTTTAAAAATAATTTTTATAAACTTTTTATAATTTTTTTTTAGATTCCTGTAATGGTTAATTAGTTTTATAAAAAAATCATATTTTTCTAAGTTACTTTAGTATTTTCTTAAAATTAAATTAGGTTTAAATTATTATTAATTAATTATTAAATAGTTTAAATAGTTTTTAATTAATATTAAATAATAAAATAATCAAAAAAATAATATTCTATTTATTAAAAAATTCTTTTAATATTAAGTTTGTAAAAATTTCATTTCCACCCGCTCTAGTTTAAATTGTTTAAGACTCACATTTTTCTCTGTTCGTAATCATATCTGTTTTAAATTCCAGTTTACGTTTATTACATATCTGTTTCTGTAATTGTTAATACTGTTAATCTCAATCATTCCAGTAGTGTAAATCAAATCCAAATCATTATATGTTACTTTTCCCAAATCACTGAATCACTCAAAATGTTTCCCAAAACACAATTTCAATCTCGTCGGGACATAACGACCCGGGAAAACACTGTGCTTACACCAAATCATAAATTGATCTCTCCTCTCCCTCAGGTTTGACCTGTTGACCATCCTTGGTTAATTTGGACTGACTGTTTGGGAGGAGTCAAATTTTGGCGCCTCTGTCGTGGAGGTTGTTGTGTGTTTCAAAAAATGTTAGGTTTAAGTGATTTTCAAAACCCTTCTTGTACAAATTTCACCACTTTGTAAAAATCTTAATCATATCAGAAAAAGTTCATTAACACTTTTCCTAAAGTGTTAACAAACACCAAAAAAAATCATAAACAACAAAACAAATCGTGAAGTTAAATTAATTCGGTTTCTTTAAGATTACAACCTATACAGGTGGTCAAGGTAAGTTCTGACATTAAATTGTGAACTGAAAAGAGATCCATTCTTCTCTTCCACCACCCTGCGAGTAATCTTAAAGGAAACGATTTCGGTTAACGAATCGATACCAAAAATATTTCCAAAAGTTTTTCACACACATACCCAAAAAAGCCAAAAATATTTTGTTTTCTGTCAATAAATTACTTAAAATACATTGTCGAAAACCAAGGCAGAATACCTACCAACTGGGGGTATGAACATTAATAAGTTCCCAAACTAAAGATAAAAACTTGCCTTCGTATCTTTGTGAATTGGTGTACCTTTTTCAAAGAAGCCATTCATGTTGTGATTATTCGTTTAAGTTCACTGTTGTTTTGCTTCGGTCTTGTTTTAATTGACTTTGTTTTTAGTGCATGCGCACTCGTTCATAATCAAGGCGTAATCATGAGAAAAATGTACACGAGTTACGTGAAGTTATTTAAGAACCTAAAATAAAAATGGACGAGCCCCCACCACCCTCACCTGACCCTTCCAAGGATGAGACAGCTCCTGATCTCCGAACGATGGAGGAGTTGTGTCAGCCTACCATGCAAGGGAGAGGTGGACCTATTGCACCACTCACTATTGGAGCCACGGATTTTGGACGCAAGCACAACATGATCCAACAAGTCCAGAATTCGTGCTAGTTCCACGGATTGCCGGGTGACGATGCTAACAAGCATCTCGATAAATTTTTAACCGTCACCCAGAGCATGAAACAAAATGGCGTCATCGAATATGGCCTTCGTCTATATCTCTTCCCATACTCTCTCACTCATCATGCGAAAGCCTGGTTCGATCGTCTTCCCAAGAATTTGATCCACACTTTTGATGAAATGGTTACCAAATTCTTGGCAAAATACTTTCCACCATCCATGGTAACTAAGCTGAGAAATGACATCAGCAACTTCAAACAGCTTCCCGACGAGTCCTTATTTGAGGCATGGGAACGATATAAGCTTGCTATTGATCGATGTCCCAATCACAATATGCTTCTTGTCACCATTATAGACACCTTCTACAATGGTTTGACACCTCGTTACCATGACACCATCAATGCTGCTGCTGGGAGCACCTTTATGAAAAGGACCCCTGAAGAGTGCTATGATTTAATTGAAAACATGACTGCCCATCACAATTTTTAGGATTCCTCAGCCGAGAGGAATGACTCATGTAAATCCGTCACTCCAGCATCTTCTGAAATAGCGACTCTCACTAAAAAGATGGATGATTTCTCTACAGCTTTGTTGAGGATGAACCACACAATCCAAAATCAACAAGTCAAAGCTGTTACCCCAAGTTGTGAAACTTGTGGTGGTCCACATCCGTACAATGAGTGCCCAGCCTCCGGTGGCTTCGCTCATGAAAACGTGTATGCAACTCAAGGTTCCTATAATGCGGTAGGTAATTCTTACCAACCACAAGGGGACCGTAACCTTTTGAGCTATCATTCTAATAACTACCTTGGACCACCAGGTTTTAATCAAGCTCAGAATCAAAATGCCCAAAACCGGTTCCACAATTTCAATCAAAATCAGAACCAAAACCGAATGAACCAAGGTTTTCAAAACGAAGGGAATTTCAATTCCGATCACAACCAGGCTTTTCAAAATCAAAACCAAGGAAATTTTAACCGTAATCAAAATCATTTTAATTAGGGTAATAATTTCCAACAGGGTAATTTTCAACAAGGAAACAATTTTTAGGGTCATAACAATAAACATAAGGGAAATTTTCAAAGCAACCGTACTCAAAATTTTCCTAACCAAACTCAAGCTGTTGTTCCAACTGGACCATCCTCCGATGAGTTGTTGAAACAGTTTATGAAATCCCAAGAAGAAATGAACAAATTGTTGGTCAGCCAAATCTCAGAACTCAAGAAGTCTTTAAATGATCGACCCTCGGCTCAGGTACACTACCAAGCAACATGATCGCTAACCCGGGGGGCGATGTAAAGGCGATCACAACCAGAAGTGGAGTTTCTTATAAAGGACCCACGGCTCCGTCTACCTCTTCTCCTATCCAGGTAGAGGAATGTGAAACTGAGGATACAACGGACACGGTACTTTCTACTAACAACGGAGGTACCAATGACGTCCCTCCTCCAGTTATCCTGGTCCCGATCCCCAAAACAAGGGTCGTATTCGAACCTCCCGGGAATCCCGTTGAAAATCCAAAACCCAACCCGAAACCTTCAATTCCATATCCTTCACGTTTACAAGATAAAAAGCTCCGCAAAAAAGCAAACCATCAAATGGAAAAATTCTTCCAAATTTTTCAAGAATTATACTTTGATATCAGCTTCGCAGATGCTATCCTCTTGATGCCCAAATTTGCATCCACAATCAAAAACCTATTGAGCAATAAGGAAAAACTGTTCGAGATGGCAAAAACTCCCCTCAATGAAAACTGCTCTGCAGTTCTGTTGAAACAGCTTTCCGAAAAGCTGGGAGATCCTGGGAAATTTCTCATTCCATACATATTCCCAGGAATGGTTGAATGTTGCGCCTTGGCCGATCTTGGTGCTAGCATCAACCTGATGCCTCATTCAGTATGGAAGAAACCCTCTCTTCCGGAACTCACACCCACCTGCATGACTCGTGAGCTTGTAGACCGTTCAATATCTCGTCCCCTCGGTATTGCCGAGGACGTATTTGTCAAAGTGCGAAAGTTCCATTTTCCAGCAAACTTCGTGATTGTTGATTTTGATGCAGATCCAAGGGTTCCTTTCATTTTTGGAAGAGGATTCCTTAGGACGGGTCGTGCTTTGATTGACGTATTCGATGAGGAAATCACATTACGTGTTGGTACTGAAGCCATAACCTTTAACCTTGATCAAACCTCGAGATACTCCTCTAACTATGATTCTAAATCAGTTAACCGCATCGATGTTGATACAGAGGAGTACTCTCAAGAAATTATTGGTTTTGCTGATGATTCTCCGAGTGGCAATCCCACTCCCTCCTCTCAACCTATAATTGTCAATTCTTCTCCTTCCCTCACTCCGTTTGAGGGAAGTGACTTTGTCTTAGAGGAAATGGAGGCCTTTCTCAAAAGTGACTCAATTCCCGAGGGTATTGATAACCAAGAGATTGACCCAGAAAGGGATATACTTCTCCTTGAGAAGTTGTTGAATGAAGATCCCTCTCCTCCTCCTATTCTTTCATAGACACTTAATAAAGAGGAAATAAAAAATGTTGAGAAAACTGATGAATTTCCTGAGGTCGAGCTTAAGGACTTGCCTCCTCATCTTGAATATGCATTTCTGGAAGGTGATGATAAATTACCCGTCATAATTGCTAAAGACTTAAAGGATGAGGAGAAAACTGCTCTCATAAAGGTCTTAAAATCCCACAAGCAAGCAATTGCATGGAAACACTCCAATATCAAGGGTATTAACCCTGAATTCTATACTCATAAGTCTTAATGGAGGATGATTTCAAACCAGTAGTTCAAAAACAGAGACGGGTTAATCCCAAAATCCATGAGGTTATTAAACAGGAGGTTCTCAAACTTTTTGATGCCGGATTGATTTACCCAATCTCTGATAGTCCTTGGGTTAGCCCAATCCACTGTGTTCCAAAAAAGGTGGCATTACTGTTGTCACTAATGATGAAAACGAGTTAATTCCAACTTGATTAGTTACGGGATGGCGTGTGTGCATTGACTATTGAAAGTTAAATGACGCCACCCGAAAAGACCACTTTCCTCTACCCTTCATGGACCAAATGCTCGAGAGATTAGCAGGGAATGAGTACTATTGTTTCCTTGACGGTTTCTCGGGTTACTTTCAAATTCCCATTGATCCGCAGGATCAAGAAAAGACCACCTTCACGTGCCCCTACGGAACTTTTGCCTATAGATGTATGCCTTTCGGCTTATGTAATGCTCTAGGCACGTTCCAAAGGTGCATGATGGCCATATTCCATGACATGATCGATAAAACCATGGAGATCTTTATGGATGACTTCTTGGCCATTAGGGATTCGTTCCAATCTTGCCTCTCCCATTTAGAAAACATGCTTAAACGCTGTAAAGAAACAAACATGTGTCTAAATTGGAAGAAGAGCCATTTTATGGTCAAAGAGGGTATTGTCCTCGGCCATAATATTTCCAAAAGTGGGATTGAGGTTGATAGAGCTAAAGTTGATGTTATAGCAAAACTACCTCTTCCCACTACTGTCAAAAGTGTCAGGAGTTTTCTCGGTCATGCCGGATTCTATCGTAGATTCACACAAGATTTTTCAAAAATCGCCCGACCGATGACCCATCTTCTAAAAAAAGATGCTCCTTTCATCTTCTCACCCGAGTGCATCGAAGCTTTTCAAACTCTGAAGAAAAAGCTTACTGAGGCACCCATTCTTGTTGCCCCCGATTGGGACCTGCCCTTTGAACTTATGTGCGATGCTAGTGACTTTGCTATAGGTGCAGTCCTGGGGAAACGTAAAACCAAACACTTTCAGCCTATACACTATGCCAGTAAATGACTGAAGCTCAAACTCACTATACCATTGCGGAAAAGGAACTCTTAGCGGTGGTGTATGCCTTTGAAAAGTTTCGGCCATACTTAATCCTGACCAAATGCATAGTATATACCGACCACTCGACTTTAAAATACCTCATTACAAAACAAGATGCAAAGCCGAGACTACTCCGATGGGTTCTCCTCCTACAAGAATTTGATATCATTATACGTGATAAAAAAGGAGCTGAGAACCTAGCGGCTGATCATCCATCCCGACTAGAGAACCCTCACCAAGATGTCCTCGAGAAAAAGGAAATAAATGAAACCTTTCCCCTCGAGACACTCAATGTGATCTCTTCTCGTGGTGATTCTGCTACCCCATGGTTTGCAAATTTTGCAAATTACCATGAGGGTAACTTCATTGTTAAAAGGATGTCGTCCCAACAGAAAAAAAAAGTTCTTCAAAGATGTAAACCACTACTTCTGGGACGATCCCTATCTATTCAAAATCTGTACAGATCAAGTCATCCGGCGGTGTGTCCATGGCCAAGAAGCCATGGATATCCTCAAAGCTTGTCATGATGGACCCACGGGGGGACATCATAGCCCAAATTACACCGCCAAAAAGGTGTTTGATTTCGGATTCTACTGACCCACAATCTACAAGGATGCTCATGAGTTTGTCAAAACCTGTGACGCTTGTCAGCGTCACGAGAATATTTTTAAGAAGGATGAGATGCCTCAAAACGCCATCCAAGTCTGTGAAATCTTTGACATATAGGGCATTGATTTTATGGGTCCATTCCCATCTTCACGAGGGAATAAGTATATACTCGTGGCCGTCGATTATTTGTCCAAATGGGTTGAAGCCAAGGCTTTACCCACCAATGACGCTCGGGTTGTTGTGAAATTTTTGAAAGCTCTTTTTGCCAGGTTCGGAATACCACGTGCCATAATTAGTGATCGTGGTACACACTTTTGCAATGACCAATTTGCAAGAATAATGCAGAAGTACGGTGTCACTCACCGTCTTTCAACGGCGTATCACCCCCAAACAAGTGGGCAGGTGCAGGTTTCCAATCGTGGTATCAAAAGAATTCTTGAGAGGAAAGTAGGAGAAAATCGTGCCTCTTGGTCGGATAAGCTAGATGATGCACTCTAGGCTTTCCGTACAGCTTACAAAACACCCATCGGGTGCTCTCCATACAAGCTGGTATACGGGAAGGCGTGTCATCTACAGATTGAGCTAGAGCACAAAGCCTACTGGCCTTAAAACATGCCAACTTCAACCTTAAGACTGCGGGTGATGACCGCAAGGTTCAGTTGAATGAATTAAACGAACTTCGTGATCAAGCTTACGAGAATTCTTTGATCTACAAAGAAAAGACAAAGAAGATTCACGACTCAAAGATTAAGAACCGCGTTTTCAACGTCGGTAATCGAGTCCTTCTTTTTAACTCAAGATTAAAGATTTTCTCGGGCAAACTAAAAACCCGTTGGTCTGGGCCTTTCACTATCACAAAAGTGTTTCCATATGGAACCGTTGAGTTATCTCAACCCGACGGTCCCAACTTCAAAGTGAATGGTCATAGGTTGAAGCACTACTTTGGAGGGGACATACCACCCATGGTTGTCCCGGATCTCCAAGTTTTCCCCACGAACCAATGAATTCGGGGATCGAGTCAAGCTAGTGACTCGGTAAACAAAAACATTAGCATGCACATGGGTTTTCACCCATGTTTCAGACTTCTCTATTTTTTCTAATAAATAATAACCGGAAGAGGGCAACCTCTTCTGCATCTTTTGTCTGTGGTTGTTATGTTTGTACATGTAATTGTTCCCGAAGCATGAAGGCTCTCGTGCTCGTGTTTTTGTCCTTACTTCATAAAAGCTTCATTGTTCAAGAATTCTGATATCCTTTACTAACGTTATCTTTTGGCATAATTAATAAACGGCCTTAGATACAACGTAGGATGACCCTCGCCTTTGAAACATTGAGGACAATGTTTAACTTTAGCCTGGGGGGTATCATTCGATTTGACTTGCACCATTCATGTGCCGTTTACTAATGCAACTCCGTTTTTCTCGAAAAATCCAAAGGAAATTGAAAAAAAAATCATCAAAAAGTACCAAAAAATTGAAAAAAAATTGAAAATTTTCTACAAAAATATAATAAGTTTTGACACTTTGTCTGACTTTCCGCTGGGTAGAGTAGGAATAGAAATTTTGACCTGACCGGGCATGTTGAGCCCTAGCTTGTTCTCTTAACTTTTTAGGCTAAGCATCTACGGATCTCATTACTTGGGATTTTAAATTTGTGGAGAACGAGGAATGATAGTAAATCATTAGTGTGATTAGATGCTAAGCTTGGAATAGTTGGATTTCTTTAGAGCTCATAACGGTTACTTGTAGTCCTTGCTCCCGCAAGATTGAAAACCTAAAAATAAAATAATTAGAATTACGTGTTTTGTTATATGCCACATGAGGTTCATAAATAACACCATCAATATGAAATAAATGCCAAAAATAGCTGCGGTTCGACAAGCGGATCCTTGCATCCTTTGTTCTAAAAAGCGCTTAGGTCTGGGAGTTTCACCGTGAAGCTCCGTATGCTTGAGGCAAAGTAATAAGTCATAAGTACAAAACATAACTGCGGTTCGACAAGTGGATCCTTGCATCCTTTGTTCTGAAAGGCGCTTAGGTCTGGGAGATTCACCGTGAAGCTCCGTATGTTTGAGGTACAAGTTATATATAAATCCAAGTGAAAAAAAATGAAATGATGAAAAAAATGTTGAAAAATGAAAAGTGAAAAATATAATAAATGTGGTGTGAACATATGAGCCTTGTGAGTTAAAATTTAAATGATTTTTAAATCCGACTAAATCTATTAGACTTTAAACTTATTGGAACGAAAATGAGCAATCATTTATTTAACAAAGTCTAGATACAATAAGACTTGGGAGAATTTACAAGTAGCATTTATGAGTAGTCTTAGCATCTTAATGACAGTTTTGGCTATGATTTCGTTTTTACGCTTAGCTTGGGAACTCGTGAAAAATCAGGGACGATGAATTCTATCCGTATGGACACTTTTCTCTGAGCTGTATTTCCTACTCTGTGACACTAAACATTATTGAAAAATGATGAAAGTCAAACATCCCGTCACATAATAAGTGTAAAAAGTACATAAATACTAATGTAGAAAATAAAAGCTGAAAAACGGAGGGTTCTCACGAATAAATGATATTGTACTCTCTTTTAAACATTTTGCTACTTCTTCAATGTAAGTAAAAAGAGTTATGAAAACTATTTATCTTATGGGGCGTGAATTGATCCCATTGCTTGAGGACACGCCAATACCTTAGTCTAGGAGGATTTGTTGTGTGCTTATTCACACACCTTTTTCTAGCCAAATTAAGACCAAAATAGACACAAACTAACTATAAATGCTAAAGATATTGTGTTTTTGTGTTTATGATCGTGCAGGAACGGATATTTCAAAAATTGGCAAAAATCAGGCCAAAAAGGACAAAAATGAGCACGAGTTTGGAAATCATGTCAAAAGCCAGAGACGGGGAAGCAAATTACCACTTTTGAGCTCAGATTGTCAAAACACACCTTGAAGAATCACAAAATGCTAAAAAATAGTTCTTGGAACAAAAGATTGCAAAATTGGTAGAAATGGTCCCTCAAGTTTAGAAAATTGACAGAAATGGCCCCTGAGCATTAGATTTTGGAAGAAAAAGTCAACAATGGTCCTTGGGAATTCACAAGTGTCACTATTAGTCCCTGGGTGAAAAAGATTGAAGAAATGACAAGTTTAGTCCCTAAAGTTTCAACTTTGGCAGAAATAGTCCCTGGATTTCCAATTTTGGAATATATCACTTATGGTCCTTGGGTTATTCATATTTGGCAAGAAAGGGACCTTGTAATACTTTGGAAAAATCTCAATCTCACCCCCTCAAAAATCAGTAAACTACAAATTTGGTCCTGGTGATATCATAAAACCAAACGGACCCTTTTGTGTTATTACTAAATCCAAACACAAACAAACCCATCACCCAGGCCTGGTCCAATCCCTATCCTAAGCCCAATCTCACACCAGCCCAATCACATCCCTTTTATTAATAATAATAGCAGGGTCAAACACCCTTCCCTCCCATCTTCGTCTCCACTTGCACTGCAACACATCACCTCACCTCCCCCCACCATCCCAGTCACATCCACCGCCCAACACCCCCTTAAACCTAACAAGACAACCACAATAAATGCCACACCCCCCCCCCAATTGGTATTTCACAGGGCAATTTGTCCTACCAGGATTTCCCCCCAAAATCATCCAAGGGCTTATATCACTCAAAAATGATCCAAGGGCTCAGAATCATGATGGGATTTGCTCAGACCACTAAGTGGAACCCTAAAAATCCACTATAAAGAAGGAAGAAGTACAGAAGACAAGCAAGTAGTTAATTAGCATAATTACATGTCGTTTTTCATAAATTCTCAATTTTAGTTGTAAGCTTTGGCTTTAAAAGCTTGTACTCAGTATCTTTAATGTAATTTAACCTTTCTTCAATCTTAATTTCAAGTTTCCATTCTCAATTCAGAATTTAGATTTTTTTATTTGAAATTTCACTTTAGCTTATTAGTTGTTAAAATATGTTGTTTTCTGTTTCCTTAAGCTCATAGTAGTTCACTTGTAAGATTTGAAAAGCTTTTAAAACATAGGGAGCAGTTTAGCTTAGAAAATCAAAAATACAAAAAAAAAATACAAGAAAAATAGTTAAAAATCAAAAATCAGAATAGGAAGAAGAAGAAAGCTGGAGCACTGTGTATCTTGGATGGCAATGGTTTAGAGCCTCAAGGGAGGCAATAGGATTGGTTCTTGGTCCTTGGTTCATGGTGTATTGGCAGGAAAGCTTTTGTAAGAAATTTCTCAATTTTCTAGTTTTTACTGTTTCATTTCTTATTATCTGCTTATATGTGCTTATTTGTGCTTATTAGGTATTATTAAGTCATATTGTAGGTTAAAATCAAGTGGTAGTTCATTAAGACCCATTGTCCTGAAAAATTATAGTTTCACTGCCATATTAGCATTTAATAAGATCTTAGGCAATTGTGATTCAAATTGATGTTTCTGTGTTCACTTGAGCTTATTTAGTCCTAATAAGTCAATCAAAAGCAGTTTCAAAGACCTAGGAATCCAATTGCTTAGTAAAAGCTGAAAATCAGTTAAGCTAAGGGTTGTTTAGATCAATGGGATTCACTGTGATTCAAGGTGCTTTTGTTGTTACTCTTAGTTTACACAAGTCATTTTAGGTCACAATAGTTCATACAAGCCATAAAATCCAGAGTCCATAGCATAAAAAGTCAAAACCTATTTTGAATCTCATTTAAGTTTAACTGTTAGTGATTTAGGTTTCCAAATCTTTCATATCAGTTCATTATTAGTTTTTATTGCTTAAATTAGTCTTAAAATATCATATAACAACTTATTAGGTCATTAAGATTAGTTAAAAGTTCATAAAAGTCAAAATAGGATCAAAAATCAAAAAGTCAAATTTGATAGGTTTGGCAGAAATCCAAAAAATTTCAAGATTTTTCATGATTTTAGTTTTCAAGATTAAGCCCTGATCTTTTTGGAGATTGAAATTTACCAGCTTAACTTGTGGAATTTTCATTTGGCTTATTTTTAAGATTTTATTAAAGTGCTTATTCAGGCACTTGTTTAGGCCTACAGGGCAAGACCCTCCCCTGCACCAGGATATTTACCCATTTTTTCATAAGCTCACCCTGAGCTTCCTTATGGACCCCAGCCCTCAACCTTGTCTTTTTGAGTAGCTTATTAGTCCAACTCCATAATCCAATGCTTATTTTGGATCCCTGACCTTTTGCTCTTAGCTTATTTTGGTAACTTGGGAGGACAAATAAGCTAAGAGCAAAAGGTCAAGGATCCAAAATAAGCACTGGATTATGGAGTTGGACTAATAAGCTACTCAAAAAGCCAAGGTTGAGGGCCGGGGCCCACAGGAAAGCTCAGGGTGAGCTTATGAAAAAATGGGTAAATATCCTGGTGCATGGGAGGGTCTTGCCCTGCAGGCCCAAACAAGTGCCTGAATAAGCACTTTAATAAAATCCTAAAAAAAAAAAAGCCAAATGAAAATTCCACAAATTAAGCTGGTAAATTTCAATCTCCAAAAAGATCAGGGCTTAATCTTGAAAACTAAAATCATGAAAAATCTGGCAGTTTTTGGATTTCTGCCAAACCTATCAAATTTGACTTTTTGATTTTTGATCCTATTTTGACTTTTATGAACTTTTAACTAATCCTAATGACTTAATAAGTTGTTATATGATATTGTAAGAATAATTTAAGCAATAAAAACTAATAATGAACTGATATGAAAGATTTGGAAACCTAAATCACTAACAGTTAAACTTAAATGAGATTCAAAATAGGTTTTGACTTTTTATGCTATAGACTCTGGATTTTATGGCTTGTATGAACTATTGTGACCTAAAATGACTTGTGTAAACCAAGAGTAACAGCAAAAGCACCTTGAATCACAGTGAATCCCACTGATCCAAACAACCCTTAGCTTAACTGATTTTGAGCTTTTACTAAGCAATTGGATTCCTAGGTCTTTGAAACTGCTTTTGATTGACTTATTAGGACTAAATAAGCTCAAGTGAACAAAGAAACATCAATTTGAATCACAATTGCCTAAGATCTTATAAAATGCTAATATGGCAGTAAAACTATAATTTTTTAGTACAATGAGTCTTAATGAACTACCACTTGATTTTAACCTACAATATGACTTAATAATACCTAATAAGCACAAATAAGCACAGATAAGTAGATAATAAGCAATGAAACAGTAAAAACTAGAAAATTGAGAAATTTTTTACAAAAGCTTTCTTGCCAATACACCATGAACCAAGGACCAAGAACCAATCCTATTGCCTCCCCTGAGGCTCTAAACCATTGCCATCCAAGATACACAGTGCTCCAGCTTTCTTCTTCTTCCTATTCTGATTTTTGATTTTTAACTATTTTTCTTGTATTTTTTTTGTATTTTTGATTTTCTAAGCTAAACTGCTCCCTATGTTTTAAAAGCTTTTAAAGTCTTATAAGTGAACTAATATGAGCTTAAGGAAACAGAAAACAACATATTTTAACAACTAATAAGCTAAAGTGAAATTTCAAATAAAAATACCAAATTCTGAATTGAGAATGGAAACTTGAAATTAAGATTGAAGAAAGGTTAAATTACATTAAAGATACTGAGTACAAGCTTTTAAAGCCAAAGATTACAACTAAAATTGAGAATTTATGAAAAACGACATGTAATTATGCTAATTAACTACTTGCTTGTCTTCTATGCTTCTTCCTTCTTTATAGTGGATTTTTAGGGTTCCACTTGGTGGTCTGAGCAAATCCCATCATGATTCTGAGCCCTTGGATCATTTTTGAGTGATATAAGCCCTTGGATGATTTTGGCGGGAACCAGGTAGGCCAAATTGCTTTGTGAAATACCAATTGGGGGTGGCATTTATTGTGGTTGTCTTGTTAGGTACAAGGGGGTGTTGGGCGGTGGATGTGACTGGGATGGTGAGGGGAGGTGAGGTGATGTGTTGTAGTGCAAGTGGAGATGAAGATGGGAGGGAAGGGTGTTGGTCAAAGGGTGTTTGAACCTGCTATTATTATTAATAAAAGGGATGGGATTGGGCTGGTGTGAGATTTGGCTTAGGATAGGGATTGGACCAGGCCTGGGTGATGGGTTTGGTTGTGTTTGGATTTAGTAATAACAAAAAAGGGTCCATTTGGTATTATGATATCACAAGGACCAAATTTGTAATTTACTGATTTTTTAGGGGTTGAGATTGAGATTTTTCCAAAGTATTACAAGGGCCCTTTCTTGCCAAATATGAATAACCCAAGGACCATAAGTGATATATTCCAAAATTTGGAAATCCATGGACTATTTCTGCCAAAGTTGAAACTTCAGGGACTAAACTTGTCATTTCTTCAATCTTTTTCACCCAGGGACCAATAGTGACACTTGTGAATTCCCAAGGACCAGTGTTGACTTTTTCTTCCAAAATCCAATGCTTAGGGGCCATTTCTGTCAATTTTCCAAATTTGAGGGACCATTTCTACCAATTTGCAATCTTTTGCTCGAAGGACTATTTTTGGCATTTTGTGATTCTTCAAGGTGTGTTTTGACAATCTGAGCTCAAAAGTGGTAATTTGCTTCCCCGGCTCTGGCTTTTGACATGATTTCCAAACTCGTGCTCGTTTTTGTCCTTTTTGGCCTGATTTTTGCCAATTTCTGAAATATCCGTTCCTTCACGATCACAAACACAAAAACACAATATCTTTGGCATTTATGATTAGTTTGTGTCTGTTTTGGTCTTAATTTGGCTAGAAAAAGGTGTGTGAATAAGTACACACCACACTCAAAGATCATGCGTGACAAGTTTGAGATGAGATTGATAGGCGAATTAAAATACATATATACGTGTATATATATATATATATATATATATATATATATATATATATATATATATATATATATATATATATATATATATATATATATATATATATATATATATATTCGTAACATGTTTAATATTAATCAATAAAAAAATTCAATTGCGCAACAATGAAACTTACATGAGAAGATGAAGGTGAGTGCATAAGTCACACTAGGTATTGAAGCATGATAGACTGTTTGGTCTACCTAACGACAAGTAGGCTTGATGTCGTGTTTAGTGCTTGCTCTTGAGCCTGTGTCTAAGAAAATACCAAAATCTCTTACTCTAATGCAGTTAAGTGTATCATCAGATAAACTAAAGGCACTATACATTTGGAATTGTATTTTCCAAAGGGAATTGATGTAGAATTCAATGTCTATTTCAACTTTGACAATGCGGGAGAGAAAGTGGATTGAAAAAGCATGAGTAGCGTTTGTGCCATCACAGGTTGTTATTAAAACTTCTTGGGTCATCTTGAAATAAACAATTCATGATACCTCCATGACCAAAGCCGAATGCGTAAGCGCCCGAAAGGCATGACAATAAGCACTATGGATGATGCAAGTTCTAATCACTACATCATCCATCCCCGATGAAAAGTTCGTGACGCGTACCTATAAAGGAGAGATTGACTTGATCAAGAACCCCACACTTTGCTCATGCACTAAACACGCATCATCGCCTTTGTCATTAAATGCTCAATGATGAAACATTTCTTCAAAATAGGATTACTCATTAGGCAACAACGATGACATCTTTTTCAAACCTCTCTAATGACAACGCTCTTCCTTTCTCCATCCAAGTCTAGGAATGATGGAACACAGTTAGTGTATTTCATAATTTACATGTGTTCAAGAGTATCTTCCAAGTCTTATCTCTTGAGCATCCAAATATTTCACTGGAAATATTTAGACATCTGTCATATCCTTCTAATGACTTCCTATATATTTCATTGGAAATATTAAAGTCATCTCAACGCGCCTATTCATGTCGTTCAAATCCAAACGGATTTACTCCTCTTAATTGTTCACGACTACTCAACTATTTCACTGGAAATATTCATTCCCTTTATCCTCCAAATGACTATTCACGCATTTCACTAGAAATGCAAAAGTCATCTTCTCACGTCAAAATTCATCACTCTAATCCAAATGGATTTATTCCTCTTAAGTATTCACGACTGCTCAATCATTCACTGGAAATATTGAAGTCACTTCCCATACTCCCCTAATGACTATTTATATATTTTCTCAGAAAATATTAAGGTCATTTCTTATCATCCAATTCGTTTTCCCTCGTCAAAAGAGTTTATTAGGTATAAATTCTTTCCTCGTCTCAAAATACTAAATAAGTAAGATACATTTTTTTTTTAATCTAAAATCAAATTAGGATAAAAATCTGTCTCAGAAGTGCACGGCACCACTAAATGTGGCACAACACCATTAAATTTAATGGTACCGTGGTACCGTACATCTGCTAAAGCCCGTCCTTATCTTCTTCTTTTCCCAACTTTTCACACTTACACTCACACTAAAAACCATCACTCAAATCCAAAATCCTATCACACTCATCCAAAATCTAATCAATACATTAGACTTCAAGATCTTCAAACACAATATATTTCTTAACAAAAATTGTAAGTCTATTTTCTTTCAATTATCTTTAATTTCGAGTCTAGGATTTGTTCATACACAAAAAATTCAAATTGGGGTTTTTGATTTCATTTGCATTTCTATGCAATAAGGACTAGAATTAGATAATGTGCACCTAACATGATTCCCCAAACATAAGATTTGCATAAATCTATTTTATAGTTTTAATCTAAATCTCATTTAAATTCAAATTAAACCAACCATCTTAGAGAAATCATGTTTAGGATAATCATGACTTAAATTAAGAAGTCTTTGACTCCCAAAATCTTTAAGCTTTGAAAATCATAGCGCCAATTTTTTTAATACCCCAATTTCATTATCTTTAAAAAAAATACCACAAAAACTAGGATCATGGAATGCCTTTCGTGCATTGTTGATACAAACTAAAAACGGTTTTATGCATACATGATCTCATGAATGTTGGCCGAAGTACATAACTAATATGTACTTATCGACATATTCACTTGAGCTAAATTGAAATTAGGAGTATTTGGGTAATCTTATTAGGTCTATTTCAGAGTCAAGATTACTGCACCTCCACATAGTTTCCTATATCTTCAAAACAATTTATATTCTTTTAACTTTGGTTTTATTATAGGTAACAAGATGTTTCATATGTTTGATTATGATCATGAACTTACGGATGAGTACATTCCTACACCATCTCTTGAACCAAACACTCCTTCCTCTCACATCAAAAGCCTTCGCAACCTTGAGTCTCGTTTCTTTTATGAGGGTCGAATTGTTGAACCTTCCTTTCTTGATCTTGATCACATCACTTCCATGTTTCGTGAAATTGGATTCACTTGTCTATTTCACATCAATGAGTCAATTTGTCCTTGCCTTCTTCTCGAATTCTATCGAAAAGTTAAACTCATATATAATGAGAATCAAACTTTGTCTCTTCAATTCTCAATTCAAAACCAAACTTTCACTCTCACTCTAGATCAATTTACTCAAATTCTTGGTCTTCCTAATCATGGGCAATGTGCCTACACTGAAGGTATGTCTCTTAAGTCACTCACAAGTCATCGAGAAGAGTATGGTCCTTATCACACCTACATACCTACACCAAATGAAATCATTGAACATATTCGTCTCCCTCAAAAAGTCTACGGTACTCTTCTTGAAAATGGTCATGTTGAATTCCTTGAGTCACACTTCTATGATCTTGACCCACTCAAGATTTGGTTGATGAAATTCATCCGTATCTCCGAAGATGGGTAGAAGTACTTCGTGAAAATGTCTTTTGTTTCCCTCACAACCATGAGCATCTTCCGACGTGTTGTGCTCACATTTTGTATTGTTTCGTTACTGAGCAACACTACAATCTTGCCTACTTTGAAGCAAAAAGAATTGTAAATGTTAAGGCTCGTCTAGATAAGGCGATACCCTATGGCATGTTGTTGACTCGTCTCTTTAGACGTCATGAACTCATCTCCTCAACTCCATAATGATCAATACTTACTTGTCAAACCCGTCATGGCTCCCTTGACCCAAAACACATACGTCTCTCTTTACTGGAAGTGTTCATCAAATCAACTCGATCATAGTAATGATTCCATCACATACTATGATGTCTCATAAAGCGATGTTGAGTAATTGCAAGAAGTGGCGGGGATGCTCAAGTCAATGGAGTAATAGGAAAAACTAATTTTAGCTACTAGAGCATCTTATCTTTATGTTATTCTGAATAACTTACCCTCTTATCTAGTATGCATGACTTAGTTCTATAACCTATTTAAATGAATTATATGCCTTCCTGGATGCTACCTCTTTTATCCTTTTGATAGAATGCTTATAACTTGTCTTAGGTATTTGCATAACAATCTTTAAATGCTAGAACTAGCTTTGTATAGGTTAATTTTGGCAAAATGATCTTTAGTGATTTGAGGCACTAAAATTTCCTGTAAAGAGTCTCCCTAGAACACCTTTCTAGATGCCAAAAAACTAGGTTCTGCAGAAACATTCACAATCATCAGGTCACGGCACCACTAAATAAGGGACGGTACCGTTAAATTTAACGGTACCGTGTCCAAATTAGTGGTACCGTACCCCAAACCGACAAACTTTCCCTATTCACTCTAGATTCCTACATCCCTATCCTCAAAATCTGCAATGAATTGCAACCCTACATGCACCTTGAGATTCCTTTAGCCATCCTAAGACATCCTATCAACTTTAATTTAAACCACACCACCTTTGCCTATATAAGGCCTCACCATTGCAAGCATTTCTTGAAACTCATCCTCCTCTTCAACCTTTCCTCACACAAATATCATGCAAACTTCACCAATTCACACTCCCAAGAGATCTAGGGTGATCAATAGACTACCAAACAACAATGATGAGGAAATCATTACACCACCTTGCCAAATCACTCCTAGCCCACCATGTTGGACAATTATATACCAAATTCATCATTACCACACACATCACACCTATAATCATCACCACCATGCTTACCATGATGCATGGGCAAATCTAACCAACCTCATTCGATTGATATACATAGTGCTTGTCATCTATGTCATTCTCTTTTGGTAACCTCATCATCATCACTGTCCATTAGCCCATTCAACTAAACATCCTCATGTTTGGTGCTCATGAATAAACACTTAGGATCTCCTCTTGGACTAGACGCAAATCTTAGGGCCTCTCAAGTCACTAAAGATTATCATGTGCTTCTTGTTGTCTTATTACTTCTTGTACTCACACATTATGTGTGATCATCTTTTCTCCTTTAATGCATGGGCTTAATTCTTGTCTGTGGTTGGTTTACTTGCTATTTTTGGTTGGATTAGTCTTCTCATGTTTAGATCTTTTAGCCAACTCATACTATGGTTGGATATTTGTCTTGAATGCTACATGTTAGATATTGTGTTTGTGTCATCTAACCTTGTCTTGTAGCATCAACCATTGCTCGATTCCTTGGTATGCTCCAAATGAGGGGGGTTATACATCAAGGGGGAGCCTTAGTAGTATTCTTGCTTCGACAAAAAGAGGGAGAAGTGGGATATAAACTCATATTAAAAACTTGTCAAAGTTAATCTTTCACCTAAAACGAGTTTATGTTTTGTCATCATCAAAAAGGGGGAGATTGTTGATGCAAATAATGACTAAAAACGTTATTTCTATCTTTTGATATCTCTATGTTTTGATGATAACAAAATGTGAAAACATTTTACATCAAAATTAATGTAAACAAGTTTTTAATCAAAATATCCGATTTCTACGCAAATCACTCTAGGTATGAACAAACAAAGTGATTACTTGACATTAAGAAGTGAATTTGTGTTTTAAACTCTACATTTGTGAGGTGACAAAACATTCTTTTCAAAAATACATCTTACAAATTATTTTTGAATTATAAAAAAATATTTTATTTGGAAAAATAATTTCAAAATGCTTAACAGCTATCCCCCCCCCCCCCCCCCCCAAAAAAAATAAATAAGCTCCTAACTTCCCCAAATAAGCCTTCACCACTAAAAACAAAAATGGGAGCGTTTTTGTCTGGCACAGTACCACAATACCACTAAATTTAGTGGTACCGTGTAAACTTTAGTGGTGCCGTCCCTCCATAACGGTCAAATTTTCATTTCCTATAAATACCACCTCACTTCTCTGATTTTGGCCATCCTTTTTTACACAAAACTTTTTGTATTCTTCATCCCTTTCTAGTTACACTTCTTAGATCATTAGTTAGTTTTCTTTTGTTTAAAGAGTGATCCTTTCATCCAACCAAAGATCACCTACATTCCTCTACTAGTCAAGAGAAGAACACAAGGTGTCAAGAAGACACAAAGTGTTAGAGTCTTTGAGTAGTGCACTTGCATTACCAATTGTTTGCTTGATTGTATCTTAATATACATCAAGTGTTGTAATCTTGTAGTTACTATCTTGTGTGGATCATTGTGATCGTGTTGAGATCTTGGGGATCTCTTGTAGCTAGTGTGTTTGTGTGTTGATCAAGTGGATCAAGGTAGATTGAAGAGTGTGTAGATTGTGTGAGGATCGTGTTGATCGTGTGAAAGGTTAGGATCGTATTGATCGTGTAAAAGGTTAGGATCGTGTAGATCGTGTGATTAGTTTGGGTCGTGTGGATCGTGGTAGATTGGTACTAGCTAAGATTAGTACTCGACATCTAGCTTAGTGTCGGAAAATAACATAAGCGACGTTGTACGGTTTTCTCCGCCTGAAGGGAGGTTGTTGACATAGTGCTTATAACTCTCGAGTTGGGTACTCGGGGAGTGGAGTAGGGCGAAGAAGAGCTTCGTGACCGAACCACTATAAATCACTTGTCTCGGTTTGATCTTTCCATCTCTATCTCTTTATTTATTTATTACTTGTTAGTGTTAGCTTAAGGTTGTATTCATATCGGTGTTGATTGATTTCATCTACATACGAATCAAAGTTTTTCACAAAGTAAACTTTAATAACTAGACAAAAAGTCGGCAAACTATTCAACCCCCCTTCTAGTTTCCCACAACTTGAGCTGCAGGCCCCTTTATCTATTGCTAGCCTTGTCTATTATGATAATGTCAATATCAGTGTTGTGTATTTATCTACCAATCCGGTTCAGCATCAGCGTACTAAACACATTGAGATTGATATTCATTTTGTCCGCGACTATGTTGCTTTCGGTCAAGTTCACGTGCTTCATGTTCCGTCCAGGTTTCAATATGCGGATATCTTTACTAAGGTTCTCCCGACTGCCTTGTTTCTTGAGTTTCGCTCCAGCTTGAATGTTTGAAGACCTCTCATTTCAACTGTGGGAGAGTATTAGTATAACTTATTAGTAGTTATAATTGTTATTGGTTTATTAGTGGGCCTAGCCCAATGTTTGGCCGAGTATTTCACAAGCAATCTTCTGTATACATACATTCGATTATTAATGAAGGATTAAGGGGAATAAACCTATTCTAATAATAGTTACATGACCATTTATGGAGCTCATGAGAATGACATACAATACATATGCTATAACACCCCCAAAAACGAACAATACAGCGGAAGACTAATATTGACAGCGGAAGACTTTTGGGGTATTATATCGAGGATCTTTATCACAATTATAGAAAACGACTCTAATGAGACGTTTTAAGTTTTATTTAAAATACCAAATATCCATGTTTCCAAGATGTTTCATTATTCAACAACAAGTTTTTATTTAAAGAGAAATAAACGTTTCTTTATTTGCCCACTTCGTGCCTTTACCATCCATTCCATTTAGTTACCTGAGATAAACATGTTAAAAGTCAACAAAAGTTGAGTGAAATTCATAGGTTTATAATTAATAGTTTGAACACAAGAGATAGATGTTTATTGTAATATCGATAAAAATAAACAAGTTAAAAATTACATTCATTATTACCTTAAGCTCATGACACTCAACGATTCAACAGACATCAAAATTATCCATAATAATGATGTGAAATAAGTTGCCTCCAAGATAGGTATTTGCCAGTAACCTATGATATCAAATAAAGTGCATTTGGTGACTTTCCTCTAGCAACCAAATGGGGATTGTCAATCCCTAATAGATCTATTCACAATTATTTACGTTCACCTTGCAAGTGATTAAGGTTCATGATCGAGGGACTTTTGGCAATAGCTACTTATGCAATAATAATATCAGGAAAAGACTTGTGTTCGATTTGTAAGCATGTATCCCCCCCCCCCCCCCCCCAGAAAAACAAGTTAAATGTGGGCTATAAACTCACCTTAGTAGTACGGTCGGATAATCGTAATCTCAACGATGCAAGGCAACGGCTTCACACACAACCTAAAAGATATGGCAATTTCAGTTTCTAAGTCTCGTTTTATTGCGAAAATTAATTATTAGCCATGAATAATTTGTGATGTGTATAGGTGATGTGTTACGTCATAGATGTAAAAGAAAAATAATTACGTATTGTTTTATCGTCTAAAATCTAATTATAGTTATATAAATTTTATACGTATATATATATATATATATATATATATATATATATATATATAAGTTACGTTTATACTTTTATTATCTCAATATATATATATATATATATATATATATATATATATATATATATATATATATATATATAGGGTAGGGATCCAATAAGAAGAATAATTAAAATGAGAAGGGTAAGAAGTAATTCTAGCCACACATTTTTATATGGGAGGGAAAATTTGAATGAAGATGCATCCATTTTTGTAGGTGCATCTAGAATATGTGGTTGTGATTACTTCTTATCCTTCCTATTTTAATTATTCTTCCTATTTGATCCTAACTCTATATATATATATATATATATATATATATATATATATATATATATATATATATATAGGCAAAGGATCACGTGCGGATGTTTTGTTTTAGTGCGGACGTGCGGATAGATCTAGGCCGTCCATTCCAGATCTGATCTTGACTTTTTGTAAAAAAGTCAAGATCTACGCAACTATCACGATACCAAATCACCGTTCAAAACGATTTTTTTAATTTTTTTTCTTTTGAGCGATCCTTACCATTGTTGTGTTCTTTACTTTTTTTATTTTTTTAGATTTTTCTGAGCACTTTTTTTGTTTTTGATTATGAGTGCTACGATGATATTTAGGATATTATGAGTCTTACCGTGATATTAACGATTTTACTTAAAAAGTTACGGCGATATTAGTAAAAAAAACTTAATATCACTGTTTTTTTTATTACGATATTAAGAAAAAGTTACGGTGATATTAAAAAAAATTAACTTTGATATTAAGAAAACATGATAGTTACGGCGATATTAACAATTTTTATTAAGAAAAAGTTTTTACGATATTAAAAAAGTTATTGTGATATTAAATTTTTTATTAAAAAAAAAGTTTATGTGATATCAGAATCTGATTTTGACTTTTTTACAAAAGTCAAAATCATACGCTAATATCACAATATCTTTAACGATGAAAATGATTTTTTTTTTGAAATTTTTTTCAGCGATTTATAATTATTTGTTGTTCTCTTTATTTTTTTAATTTTTTCAGATTTTTTTGAATTTTTTTCAATAAAAAAATCTACTGTGACATTAATGATTTTTAAAAAAGTCGAGATATTTACGATAATGCCACTCCGCTTTTTTCAGATGATTGACTAGAGGGAGGGCTGAGATTCGTCCGTACAATCGCACTAAAATCCAAAAATGTACCGGATCCCTTCCCTATATATATATATATATATATATATATATATATATATATATATATATATATATATATATATAATTATATATGAAATTATTATTCAAAATTCAATATTACAACTAAATCCTTCAAGTTTCTCTACTTTACACTTTTTACCCTTAACGGAATATATTTACGTCGTTAGTCCAAAGTTATATATTATTACATTTTAGGTCCAATCATATCACTATTTACATTTATTAATACTAAGTTTCAATATTAACAGTTTATAACCTTGGAAAACAGTTTTTGACAGTTTTTACCCAAACTTTACAAGTTTGACAGTTTTAGTCCCTAGTTAACGAAAATTTGCAAAAATAGTCCAAAAATTACCAAACTTAAAGTTTAACATTTTTATTATTCCAATAAGCTCAGAAGGTTCAAAATAGCTTATTTCAAAAGCTTATTAGCTTAATCTTCTTGTTTTTCATTAAATGGGCTTAACGAGTCCAAATTAAGGGCCCGTTAACGTTTTGTGATCCAAGGGATTTGGGGGAACACTAGGTTTATCAAAATCCATTATTTTAAGTTCTAAAAACATTTCAAAAGAGCTTTTATGCTCAGCTTATCGTAATAAGCTAAAAATAGCTTTTTGGGCTTAACAGCCCAATTATAGTTTTTATTTCCTGAAACACTTATGAAAATAGCGATATACTTTAGGTTCGTTTAAGCGACTGATGAGTGTTCAAACACTCATCATTTTTGGTCAAATCTGAACTGCGAAACATACAAAAACACTCAAAAATGCATCAAAATACCAAAAATATTTCAAAATCGTGTTTTATATGTTTTAGATGCAAAACGAGTAAAAACAAATGAAAAACGTACAAAGTTTGCAAAATTGGCAGTTTCAGTCTCCCAACTTTCATAAAATTACAAATCTAGTCCCTGGTCATTCAAAATATGGAAAGTTATCACCAAAGGTCCTTTTGAAATCATAAATTGTCATATTTAGTCCTTTGGTGAAAAATTGGAAAAGTTTTGAGAATTTACAGTTTGGTCCCTGGAGTTTCAGGTTTTGGCAGAAATGGTCCCTGGTGGGATAATTTTGAAACAAAAATCATTTTGGGTCCTTGGGAAGTTACAAAAATCATTTTTAGTCCTTGGTGTGAATTTTGAGGAAATTACATGTTTGGTCCCTGGACTTTTCAAAAATGACAGTTTTGGTCCTTGTGAATTTTATATGAAAAATAAACATTTAAGGACCTTATACTATTGAAACTTGGCAATAATTCACCCTTGAAACAGGTTTGGAAAAATGACGTAATCAGCCCACAAGTTTCGGATATTTACATATATGGTCCTTGTAATATTATTACTAAAACAAACAAACCAAACCATCCTTTTAACCCAAAAACCAAACCTGCCCAATCTATCCTAATCCACCAAGCCCAAAACCAAACCCCTTGGCCCATGTATCTCTCCCAGCCCACCACCACTAATAAAATAAACAAACACCCTGTTTTTATATAACCGGTCAAACCAACTCCCCCAAACTTTGACCCTTCTCCAAAACCACCTTATCCCTCCCACAATACCACTCACACTTGTACCTCTGCATCCCCATCATCACCCTACACTGCTTTTCCCTCCTACACACTCCACTCCCCCCCCCCTTGCCACACCAAACAAACACAAAACAACAAACCCACCCTCTGGCATCAAGTTAGCTGAAGGAAAACGCCAAACCTAGTTTTGGCGCCAAAATTTTCAAACGGCTAAGATCTCCCCAAGTCATCCAATGGCTGAAACAACAGCTGGGAAAGCTTAATGGGTCCCACAGAAACCCTAATAGTCACTATAAAAGGAAGAAGAAAGAGGCAGAGAAGGGTGTTAGTTAATTAGAGTGTAGTGTAGTCTTTAGTTTATTTAAATTAATGTCAGGATTAATTGTAACTTTTAATTCCTAGTCAAATTTTAGATTGTAATCTGTTTTCTCAAGTTAATTTAAGCTTTTGAGTTCTTATCTCAAGCCTTTGTTCTCATTTTCAGTTTATGCAAAATTTCCAAGTGTGAACCTGAATTCCATTGGTAGTTGATAAAAATGCAGGGAACTTGAAGCATGGTTAAAAATGGATGAAACTTGGTTTTAGTACCTCAAGGGAGGTTTTAGGAAGCACTCATGATTCTTGGTTACTTGTTCTTAGGCTGGATTAACTTATAAGCTTTATTATCAATTTTTGCATTTTTACTGTAGAAGTGGTAAATTGCTATTTATCTTGTTTTTCTGTGCTTATTAGGTATGATTGAAGTGGAATACTGATTAGTTGTATTGGTTATACATCAGTTTTAATATTTAAAGTCTTCACAATTTTTAGCAGTCAAATGGCATTTCATAGTTATGCTTTTAAGTTATGGTTCAAACCTAGGTTTCTGTGCTTAAATGAGGTTCTCAAACCTGCATACAAGCTCAGTTGGTGATTTCATAGGTCAAAACTTCCTTGTGCTTTGAAAATCACATGATACTCTTATTTAAAGGGGTGTTTGGTTCAGGGGAATACTCTGTGACCTAGTAGATTTGAGTAGTTGTTTTTGCTTTAGACATGTTCAATAGGTAATATTAGTGTAGTCAAGGCTTAAAATCAGTATGGTATAACACAAAAAGTCAAAATCCCATCTAAATCCTTCCACAGTTGACTGTTGTGGATTTTGAGCTCCAAATCTTGGAATTCAACTCAAAATTAGTTCATAGTGATATACTTTGCTTTATTTAACTTTAACAAACATAATTTAGTCAGTAGTGATCATCCAAAGTCCATTTTAGTCAAAGTTTATGGTTTTGCTTAAAAAGTCAAATAATACCATTTCAGATTTTCACCAAACTAGCATGATTTATTCTGAATTTTAGGTGATGAATTAGACATTGAAACTTGTTCACATTTGTTGTCTATTAGTTCAACTTTAGGATCTCATATTTCTTTGATTTTTGGAAAATTTTCCCTGGGCTCCACTTAGCCCCAAACACAACTGCAGGGTAAGATAGTCCCCTGCATCAGTAGGTTACCATCCCACCACCACCACTTTGGTGGTGGCTGCAGCCTTCCTCTGTGGTTCCCATGGCCACAACTCAGCTCCTTTCAGCCCCCCCCCCCTGGTAGGCACCATGGATTGACCAACCATTTGACCCCTAGGCCTGTGGAGCCCACCTAAATCAAGGCCTCAAATCTGTCCCCATTTTCAGTCCTAACACAAGTTTCCAAGTGCTTATTTTTAGCTTAATAGCTTATTCTGTGGTTCCCCTTTGCTTTTTATAGCTTATTCATGATCTCTTAACTTGTTTGGACCTGAATCAACCAGTGTGGACCCCACTTTAAGCCATTTTAGCTCATTTCCACATCTGTTCAACTTTGGTCAACTGTCTCACCATTTAGCTTATATTTTGCTTATTTTTAGTTTATAAAAGTTTGTTTTTACAAAAGTTTTTCATTTTTAGTTATAAAATAGTTTTCCAAAAAGAAAATCCAAAGTAATTTTAAGTGATAGTTTCTATTTAATCTTATTTAAATTTTATTTTTCATTTTTAGATTTTTTTAAGTACTTAGCTATTTTATATTTTTCTTAAATTACTCTTATATTAAAGTATTTATAATAATTTTTTCAGATTTTTATTTTATTATTTAGTATTTATTAGAATTAATTTTAGTTTAATTAATAATTAATTAATAATTAGTTTTAAATAGCATAATTAGTTTTTATTAAGCAAAACTTAGTTTTTATATTTTTCCTAGCTTTTATATAATGTAAAATAATTTTATAAATTTTATTAGAATTTTTACTGTTCATTTTCTATTTTTCTTAATTTAAAATAGTTTAATTAGGTAATTAATGTTTAATTAGTAATTAATTAATATAAAACCACAAAAAGACAAAAACACTTATTTTTAATTTTAAAACTTATTTTTAGTTATTTTATAATTTTAGAAAATTTATTTTCATTTTTCTAGTGTTTAAATAATATTGTATTATATTTAAGTTGTTTAAATATTAATAATTAGTAATAATTAGTATTTAATTAATATTAAATAATTAATTAGTGTAAAAATTAATTTTAATTTTCTAAAAAATTTCTTTTACCTTTAAGTTTGTAAAAAATTCATTTTCACCCCCTGGGTGTTTTCAAATTTCCGTTTTCACTTTTTATTTTGTACGTTTACGTTTTATTTAAACGTGAACGTACGCGTTTTAAGTTTTAAACGTTTCTGGTTTTTCTGACTTTCCAGTCTTGTTAATATAGTGTATTTAAGCTATTTTCTTTTACATTCCAGTAGTGTAATCATCACAAATCTCTTATACCCATCCCTATCCAATTTCACCCGATCACAAACCCGTTTTAATACCATCCACACCTCGTCGGGACATAACGACCCAGGGAAACCCTATACTTCCACAGAGCATTGGTTTAGGCTGTTTGACTATTATAGTTGACCATTCACAAGTGGTTGACCAATAATTATCTGACGGTTTAGCACCAATCAAATTTTGGCGCCGCTGCCGGGGAGGTTGTGCGCGTATTTCAAACGGTTTTGCGTATTAGTGATTTTGGGATTCATCCATTATATATTTACCATCCTTGTGTATATTTTCATAAAAAACTGTTCCCGAAAACTTTGTAAAATTAGTTTTCAACGAACACAAAAACACAAAAAGATTTTCTTTCTTGTAAAATGTTTATCAAAAACCCCAAAAATATCCATCTTTACCCTCCTACCTTTTTTATTCTTCATCCCTTTACCCTCTATCATTTTGATTCTACCTTCGTCCACTTGTCTCATAATTGATTCTAATGGCATCTCTCGATGACGACTTCTTTTAACAAAGGGCCTTTAAAAGCAAAGTTGAAAAACTTATGGCCTTGTCAAAAATGTCGAGATGTCGTGTTGATTATGATGGACCTTCGATTCCTATTCCCTCTCCGGTGAGGGAAAGAGATCAAGAAACCAAGGTGACAAAGGACCATGTACTTCCCTCTGACGATGGAAGTGCTAAATACGTCGAACCTACGGTTATCCAAAAACCTAAGCTCACAAATGATCCTAAACCTTCAAGAATCAATCCTGATCTTTCACAACATAAGGTTATAAGGTCATCAAGCAAACGTACAGAGCTTAGGGCAGTGACTGAAAAGAATGACTTGCCCAATCTTCACGTTTATCAAGAACCAAAACCCGAGACCATAACAGAAGTGGTGGAAATTGCTAGCTCTAAGAGCACACCACTTGTCCCACCTCCGGATTTTATCCCTTGTGTTGGTTGTGGTGAGCCACTTTTTGGTTTACCATGTCGTTGGTGTACATGTGTGCAATGTGGTAATGATATTCGAGACGGGAGCTGTTTGTTTTGTGGTTCGAGGAATTCATTTGCTTATGATCCTAATCAGAACTCATTCAACGACTCCCCAAATTTTTCCAATTACCCATCACATTCATACGAGCAAGAATCATATTATCCAAACCACAATGATTGTTCGTATCAAAATACACCAAACATTTCTTGTGAGTATTGTGGAGGTCCTCACCAAGGTTTTGATTGTTATAATAGTCAAAATGTTGGTTACGACCAATATCCATACAAATCACCGAACCAGACTCAACAGTTTAACTGTTGTGAGTACTGTGGTGGCCCACACTACAGTTCTGATTGTCAATCCGGCAACACGCTTGTCTATGAGCAGTTTCCTGATAACAATTATGACTCTAGCACATACGACTCACAGCCACATCAGTTTTACTGTTGTGATTACTGTGGAGGTCCACACTTTAGTTCGGATTGTCAAACAAGGAATCCATTTCCTTGTAACAATAACGACTATTCGTTTTCAGACCAACCTCCACAACACCAAATGATCCAAGCAACTCCTCATGATACCGAGCAAGACCTTTTACTAGAGGCTCGTGAAATTTTGCAAAAACTTAAGGAGGAGTTTGCCACTACATCGTTTCAAGAATCTCGTGAAAAATAAATGGCAGAATTACTTGCTAAAGAACGAGATGCTAGAAACGAAATGAGCATGGAAGAATTACTTGCTGAGCAAAGAGCGGCTAAAATACGTGCCAATCTTCGCTATGCTGCTCTATATGATGATGATGATGACAGTGATGATGATGAAGATAACATTGTTATTATTCAAAAAGATTCATCAGATTCATCAGTTGTGATTCCTTCCATGGAGAATCAGGGAGAAAATAATGTGACGAAGTCACTAGCCGTTGATCGAATGGATCTTGAAAATTCCATAACCGCTAGTACTTCTAAACTCCCTCAGTCTATTGATATCACACCCGAAGTTCACACTCACTCTCCGAACATGGGGGACGAGCATCTTGACACTGTTCCTGCAAAGGAATCGGACGAATTCATAAAGTCTAGTGTTGAGAACCTTGTCCCAATCCCAGGAGAGTCACAGGGAACTTTTGATCCTATGTGTGATATTCCTCCTCCCCTTGTCTTCCCGAATGATGATGTTGAGATGCTCTCCGATTCTAATGATGACGTTTCGTTATCTTGTGGAGACATCAGTTATGTGGAAGATTTACCTTCTCAGCTAGTTAGCTTAGAAGAAGAGAATGATGAGATTGACACTGAAATCAAGGATGAAGCACTTCATGCAACATTAGTGAAAGTCAATCTCCTCATTTCTAAAATCGAGGCTTTCAAAATGAAACCTATTTCATCTACTATCCCGATTAAGGATAGTGACATTTTCTCCGACGATCCTATTCCGGAGTTTGAAGCATTTACTTTTGATCATATGGGAGAGAAGATTAGTGGCAGTACCACTTCTCATTCTCAAATTTCTCTCCCCGAATATGATTCATTCACCTTTGAGGAGTTCTCCGGTGAACTCACTTTGAGGAGTTCTCCGGTGAACTCACTCATATCATGACTCCTCCGGAGTATGATGACCCGGGGGGAGATGCACTCAATCATGAGGATTTGCAAATTCCCACCCACCCTCCCGGGATGTTTTCGAGCTTAACCTTTGAAATCCAAAATCAGGCTAATGAGCCTGCCTTCGAGGAAGAAGATCTTATCATGATTTTCATCATGGTTTTCTTCCTTTTCTTCTCATACAGGATAACTTCTCCTGTTCTTCACTCCTTCGGGAATGAAGATACCATCTTTGATCCCGACATTTTCATTTACCATTATCTTGAGCCGAGATTATGTCTCATCAGTGTGGAACTTTCACGTGCTTCAAATGTTTATCCAAACATCTTGAATGAAAGTCCGATTGAGATTGTCTCTTCCACATCATGCTCCCCCAAGGACAAATGAATTCGGGGTCGAGTCAAGCTAGCGACTCGGTAAACAAAAACAGTAGCATGCTTATAGGGTTTTCACCCTAAGTGTGGGGGAGTCCCCCATGCTATGGTTACAAAGTGAAAATACAAAATGATGTTTTCCACGCTTAGCTTGTAATGTTGCCCTTTTACGTTCAAAGAGTCGGCATAATAGCGGGGACTTTGAATATTGAGGACAATATTCATGCTAAGTGTGTGTGGGGGGGGGGGGGGGGGGGGGGGGGGGTATTTCGCTATTCTAGCGAATTTTATCACATTTTACTATCTTATACCCCCGTTTTTGACCAAAATTTTTCAAAAATTTTTCACTAAAGTTCAAAATTTTTTGTGGTAATCAGTCCACCTTGACTAAACGACAAAAAGGATTGGCTAGTCCAGGAGTAAACGGCTCTTGGTAAAGACATCTCAAATCCGTTTATGGCTTGCAATTTGCCCAAAATTGTATGGTTCCTCAACTCCCCAAAAACAAATGAGTTGGCTAGCCCGCAAGATTATGGCTTGTGGTAAAGGCCGTGGAAAATCCATAATTGGTAATCAGCTCACCAAGATGTTGACTATTCCATCAAGAGTTGGCTAGTCCAGAAGCAAACGGCTTTTGGTAAAGACTAATCAAATCCGTTGACAACAGGTGGTTTGCTCAAAATCGCATGGTTATCAGGTGTGCCACAGTTCTTACACCTGGCTACTCCAGAAGTGATGGCTTTTGGTAAAGAGTTTAAAATCCATCAAGTTTTCAAAACAGTATTGCTAGGGACTAGCAATAGTTTAGTGTGGGGGATTGATGAGTGCTCAAACACTCATCATTTTTGGTCAAATCTGAACTGCAAAACATACAAAAACACTCAGAAATGCATCAAAATACCAAAAATATTTCAAAATCGTGTTTTATATGTTTTAGATGCAAAACGAGTAAAAACAAATGAAAAACGTACAAAGTTTGCAAAATTGGCAGTTTCAGTCCCCCAACTTTCATAAAATTACAAATCTAGTCCCTGGTCATTCAAAATATGGAAAGTTATCACCAAAGGTCCTTTTGAAATCATAAATTGTCATATTTAGTCCTTTGGTGAAAAATTGGAAAAGTTTTGAGAATTTACAGTTTGGTCCCTAGAGTTTCAGGTTTTGGCAGAAATGGTCCCTGGTGGGATAATTTTGAAAGAAAAATCATTTTGGGTCCTTGGAAAGTTACAAAAATCATTTTTAGTCCTTGGTGTGAATTTTGAGGAAATTACATGTTTGGTCCCTGGACTTTTCAAAAATGACAGTTTTGGTCCCTGTGAATTTTATATGAAAAATAAACATTTAAGGACCTTATACTATTGAAACTTGGCAATAATTCACCCTTGAAACAGGTTTGGAAAAATGACGTAATCAGCCCACAAGTTTCGGATATTTACATATATGGTCCTTGTAATATTATTACTAAAACAAACAAACCAAACCATCCTTTTAACCCAAAAACCAAACCTGCCCAATCTATCCTAATCCACCAAGCCCAAAACCAAACCCCTTGGCCCATGTATCTCTCCCAGCCCACCACCACTAATAAAATAAACAAACACCCCGTTTTTATATAACCTGTCAAACCAACTCCCCCAAACTTTGACCCTTCTCCAAAACCACCTTATCCCTCCCACAATACCACTCACACCTGTACCTCTGCATCCCCATCATCACCCTATACTTCTTTTCCCTCCTACACACTCCACTCCCACCCCCTTGCCACACCAAACAAACACAAAACAACAAACCCACCCTTTGGCATCAAGTTAGCTGAAGGAAAACGCCAAACCTAGTTTTGGCGCCAAAATCTTCAAACGGCTAAGATCTCCCCAAGTCATCCAATGGCTGAAACAACAGCTGGGAAAGCTCAATGGGTCCCACAGAAACCCTAATAGTCACTATAAAAGGAAGAAGAAAGAGGCAGAGAAGGGTGTTAGTTAATTAGAGTGTAGTGTAGTCTTTAGTTTATTTAAATTAATGTCAGGATTAATTGTAACTTTTAATTCCCAGTCAAATTTTAGATTGTAATCTGTTTTCTCAAGTTAATTTAAGCTTTTGAGTTCTTATCTCAAGCCTTTGTTCTCATTTTCAGTTTATGCAAAATTTCCAAGTGTGAACCTGAATTCCATTGGTAGTTGATAAAAATGCAGGGAACTTGAAGCATGGTTAAAAATGGATGAAACTTGGTTTTAGTACCTCAAGGGAGGTTTTAGGAAGCACTTATGATTCTTGGTTACTTGTTCTTAGGCTGGATTAACTTGTAAGCTTTATTATCAATTTTTGCATTTTTACTGTAAAAGTGGTAAATTGCTATTTATCTTGTTTTTCTGTGCTTATTAGGTATGATTGAAGTGGAATACTGATTAGTTGTATTGGTTATACATCAGTTTTAATATTTAAAGTCTTCACAATTTTTAGCAGTCAAATGGCATTTCATAGTTATGCTTTTAAGTTATGGTTCAAACCTAGGTTTCTGTGCTTAAATGAGGTTCTCAAACCTGCATACAAGCTCAGTTGGTGATTTCATAGGTCAAAACTTCCTTGTGCTTTGAAAACCACATGATACTCTTATTTAAAGGGGTGTTTGGTTCAGGGGAATACTCTGTGACCTAGTAGATTTGAGTAGTTGTTTTTGCTTTAGACATGTTTCAATAGGTAATATTAGTGTAGTCAAGGCTTAAAATCAGTATGGTATAACACAAAAAGTCAAAATCCCATCTAAATCCTTCCACAGTTGACTATTGTGGATTTTGAGCTCCAAATCTTGGAATTCAACTCAAAATTAGTTCATAGTGATATACTTTGCTTTATTTAACTTTAACAAACATAATTTAGTCAGTAGTGATCATCCAAAGTCCATTTTAGTCAAAGTTTATGGTTTTGCTTAAAAAGTCAAATAATACCATTTCAGATTTTCACCAAACTAGCATGATTTATTCTGAATTTTAGGTGATGAATTAGACATTGAAACTTGTTCACATTTGTTGTCTATTAGTTCAACTTTAGGATCTCATAGTTCTTTGATTTTTGGGAATTTTTCCCTGGGCTCCACTTAGCCCCAAACACAACTGCAGGGTAAGATAGTCCCCTGCATCAGCAGGTTACCATCCCACCACCACCACTTTGGTGGTGGCTGCAGCCTTCCTCTGTGGTTCCCATGGCCACAACTCAGCTCCTTTCAGCCCCCCCCCCTGGTAGGCACCATGGATTGACCAACCATTTGACCCCTAGGCCTGTGGACCCCACCTAAATCAAGGCCTCAAATCTGTCCCCATTTTCAGTCCTAACACAAGTTTCCAAGTGCTTATTTTTAGCTTAATAGCTTATTCTGTGGTTCCCCTTAGCTTTATATAGCTTATTCATGATCTCTTAACTTGTTTGGACCTGAATCAACCAGTGTGGACCCCACTTTAAGCCATTTTAGCTCATTTCCACATCTGGTCAACTTTGGTCAACTGTCTCACCATTTAGCTTATATTTTGCTTATTTTTAGTTTATAAAAAGTTTGTTTTTACAAAAGTTTTTCATTTTTAGTTATAAAATAGTTTTCCAAAAAGAAAATCCAGAAAATCCAAAGTAATTTTAAGTGATAGTTTCTATTTAATCTTATTTAAATTTTATTTTTCATTTTTAGATTTTTATTAAGTACTTAGCTATTTTATATTTTTCTTAAATTACTCTTATATTAAAGTATTTATAATAATGTTTTCAGATTTTTATTTTATTATTTAGTATTTATTAGAATTAATTTTAGTTTAATTAATAATTAATTAATAATTAGTTTTAAATAGCATAATTAGTTTTTATTAAGAAAAACTTAGTTTTTATATTTTTCCTAGCTTTTATATAATGTAAAATAATTTTATAAATTTTATTAGAATTTTTACTGTTCATTTTCTATTTTTCTTAATTTAAAATAGTTTAATTAGGTAATTAATGTTTAATTAGTAATTAATTAATATAAAAACCACAAAAAGACAAAAACACTTATTTTTAATTTTAAAACTTATTTTTAGTTATTTTATAATTTTAGAAATTTTATTTTCATTTTTCTAGTGTTTAAATAATATTGTATTATATTTAAGCTGTTTAAATATTAATAATTAGTATTTAATTAATATTAAATAATTAATTAGTGTAAAAATTAATTTTAATTTTCTAAAAATTTTCTTTTACCTTTAAGTTTGTAAAAAATTCATTTTCACCCCCTGGGTGTTTTCAGATTTTCGTTTTCACTTTTTATTTTGTACGTTTACGTTTTATTTAAACGTGAACGTACGCGTTTTAAGTTTTAAACGTTTCTGGTTTTTCTGACTTTCCAGTCTTGTTAATATAGTGTATTTAAGCTATTTTCTTTTACATTCCAGTAGTGTAATCATCACAAATCTCTTATACCCATCCCTATCCAATTTCACCCGATCACAAACCCGTTTTAATACCATCCACACCTCGTCGGGACATAACGACCCGGGGAAACCCTATACTTCCACAGAGCATTGGTTTAGGCTGTTTGACTATTATAGTTAACCATTCACAAGTGGTTGACCAATAATTATCTGACGGTTTAGCACCAATCAGCGACCAAATCAAGTTATTAGACAAAGTTATTTATTAGTCTCGTTAGTTTACCAGTTGGTTAAATAGGTCACGTTCAAATATATGGTGGTCATGTGTTGAAATATAAAATGGCGAGGCCAAAGTATACGGTCAAAACTCTTAACGCAAAACTATAAAACTTGAAAAATATTCTAAGTGTTTTTCATATAAATTGTATAGGTCCAACTATATTAGAAACGTGTGATTTTTGTACTTATTCGTTGGTTATGAGTTCAAAATACTTATAGGGTCTCGTTAAGGACCTAACTAACAATTGGTATGAGATATAAAAAGTATAGGTCGCGTTTAACATTAGAGTGATTATATATAGTAAGTGTTGTGCAAAAATCATACGTGTATAAGTCTAAAAATAGAAATATAGTTTAAAGTTCTTACCTCACCTTTCAAAGGTGTCGTAAAAACTTATGTATGGGTCGAGGGAGAGTAAAATGGCTATGTGGTTCACTTCACGTTCCACCAAAGGTTCAAGATTCGTAAAACTTGGAGTCCTAGGTTCACTTGAGTCGTGGTTCTCTTGGCAATCCGTTCGTCCCTTCACAACTTCTCCCTTCGTTAATATTTGGTGTAATATGGTACGTATAAGTGTATGCATCGATTTGTGTTTGCATGTGGAGTCTTATATAGCGAGTTTATGAGTGTAAGGACAAGTTGGGTTCACAAGAGTTGGAAGGTGGCATGTTAAGCGAATAGTAACACCCCAAATATTGTCCAATCGGTTATTTACAAAGCTAGGATTGTGTAAGTGAATCCCTGTTCATTTCTGACATTGACAAGGTGCATATGGTTCATTTTGTTGCCATTGGGAAGCATGGCAGGTTTGTAGGAATGTTATGCCACGTTTTGGACTTATCCTTCAAGGGTGAGTTTGGAGCTTTACTTGGGTTGTTTCTGGGGTAGCAAACGAGTGAGTGAGGGTGTGATATTTATCATTCATGATTCTTGGCAACATGGTAAATCAGGAGATGTGAAAATATGTATGTGTCGTGTGTAGAAATTGCAAGAAAGTAGGGGTGTTGTGGATGGTTGTCGCGACAGAAACAAAGAAAGAAAAAGAAAATAAAACAAGGGTGCGTTTGGGCTTGGCCTGGTGAGCTGCTGGTTTGGATCGGCCAAAAGATAGAAAAGAAAGAAAAATAGTCCGTTTGGTTTGTAACTTGGTATCCGTGGCCCATTGGGTGATGGGGGCCCACATGGCGTGTTTCGGGTATCGTGTCGAAGTTCAAAAATATTAATGATCATTCTCGGGAATTTTCGTAGGCTCGGGAAATGTATAAATAGTATACGGTATTTAGACGAAACGTATAGTTATAAATATAAACGTTTTATATATTTATAGTTCGCAATAAATATAGATTATCTAGGTTGTGTTTAAGCATCGTTCCTAGGTAAATAGTCAATCACAGTTATCGTAGTGGTTCCAATATCAAGCCATTAGTATAAAAAATTTTGTTACCCGTAAAAGTGGTGTTAAGTTATCGTAACATCGTTTTATTTCTTCGTGAGCATTTACTAATCGTAAGGGAAAATTACGAGAGGTTACATTACCTACCTCTTACAGGGAATTCCGTCCCGGAATTCTAGTCTAAGATAGTTGCCAAGGGTGTCTTAGGTGAAGAGATGTGGGTACTTGGAGCGAATCTGATCCTCGCGCTCCCAAGTATATTCCGGTCCTCGCTTGGAGTCCCAACGAACTTTGACGATAGGAATACGGTTTTGTTTGAGTTGTTTGACTTCTCTATCCATGATTTCAATAGGTTCCTCGGTAAAGACAAGGTTGTCATCTAGTCGAATTTCTTTCAATGGAATAACGAGAGGTTCATCGGATAAACACTTCTTAAGGTTTGACACATGAAAGGTGTCGTGAATCCGACTAAGTTCTTCGGGTAGTTCGAGTTTATAAGCCACGGGTCCTATCCTTTCTAGGATTTTGAATGGACCGATGTATCTTGGGTTCAACTTTCCATGTTTTCCAAATCGTACCATTCTCTTCCAGGGAGATACTTTTAGTAAGACTCTATCCCCTACTTGAAATTCCATGGGTTTCCTTCTTATGTCGGCGTAGCTTTTCTGTTGGTCTCGGGCTGCTTGTAAACGTTGCTTAATCTTAATGATTTTCTCAGTAGTTTCCCAAACAAGGTCTGGTCCTATAAGTTGTCTTTCTCCAACTTCTGCCCAACAAACGGGCGATCTGCACTTTCGACCGTAAAGTGCTTTAAATGGTGCTGCTTTTATGCTGGCGTGGTAACTATTGTTGTATGAAAACTCTGCTAATGGTAAGTGCTTATCCCAACCTTTTCCGAAATCAATAATGCATGCTCGGAGCATGTCTTCCAAGGTTTGAATAGTTCTTTCACTTTGACCATCAGTTTGAGGGTGGTATGCGGTACTCATATCTAGTTTAGTTCCTAAGGCTTTTTGTAAGGATTTCCAGAAATGAGAGGTGAAACGACTATCTCGATCCGAGATGATTGAAATTGGCACTCCATGTCGGGTGACAATTTCCTTTACATACAGCTGAGCAAGTGTATTCATTTCATCGGTTTCTTTGATGGTAGAAAATGAGCGGATTTGTGAGACGATCAACAATAACCCATATCATGTCGTATCCGGATGAAGTTCTTGGAAGTTTGGTGATGAAGTCCATAGTGATTCGTTCCCATTTCCACATAGGAAGTTTAGGTTGTACAAGTAGACCTGAAGGTTTTTGATGTTCCGCCTTTACTCTTGAACACGTCAAACATTTACCGACATATTCTGCGATGTCAGCCTTCATGTTTGGCCACCAATATAGTTTCTTTAAATCCTGATACATCTTGTCGGAACCTGGGTGAATGGAGTATTTTGACTTGTGGGACTCATGCATGATGAGCTCACGAATACCTCCAACCAGAGGGATCCAACTTCTGTCCTTGAAACACAGCGTTCCATCGGATTTCTTCACGAAACCGTTCTTATTTTCGGGCATGCCATAAATCTTTTCCTTGGGTCGGTTTTCTTCCTTAAGAGCTTCGTTCTGCGTGGTAAGGATTTGGGATAGAAGGGGTGAGTGAATAGTCATCCCTAGTGATCTAACTCTGAGTGGTTTCAATCGTTCTTTCCGGCTTAACGCATCTGCTACTACATTAGCCTTTCCTGGGTGGTAACATATCTCGCAATCATAATCGCTGAGTAGTTCTAGCCAGCGATGTTGTCTCATATTTAAATCATTTTGATCCAAAATATGCTGGAGACTTTTGTGGTCTGTGTACACGGTACATTTGGTGCCATACAAGTAGTGTCTCCATAACTTGAGCGCAAACACTACAGCTCCTAACTGCAAGTCATGAGTCGTGTAGTTTTCCTCATGTTTCTTCAATTGTCGAGATGCATAAGCTATCACTTTGCTTCTTTGCATCAAAACGGCTCCTAGTCCATGATAAGATGCGTCAAAATATGCTATAAAGTCCTCATTTCCTTCTGGGAGGGCCAATATTGGAGCTTCATAAAGCTTTCGTTTTAACAATTAGAAGGCTACTTCTTCCTTTTCTTCCAAGACGTACTTCTCGTTCTTTTGGGTTAACTTAGTCAAAGGTTTTGCAATCTTGGAAAAACCTTCAATAAATCTTCGGTAGTAACCTGCGAGACCTAAAAATTGACGTATCTCCGTGGGGTTTGTAGGAGACGACCAACCTTTTACAGCCTCAATCTTTGCAGGGTCTACGTGAATGCCTTGACTATCTATGATGTGCCCTAGAAATTGTACGGTGCGAATCTAAAAGTCGCATTTGGAGAACTTAGCGTACAATTCTTCTTTCTTGAGTAGTTCTAGAATGATTCGCAAATGTTTCGCGTGTTCCTCTTCACTGCGAGAGTAGATCAAAATATCGTCGATGAATACTATTACAAACTTATCCAAGTAAGGTTTGCACACTCGATTCATCAAATCCATGAAAACTGCTGGTGCATTGGTCAAACCGAACGGCATTACTTGAAACTCGTAGTGACCATAGCGTGTTCTGAATGCAGTTTTCAGAATATCCTCTTCTCGAACTCTTAACTGATGATATCCCGATCTCAAATCAATTTTTGAGTACACACTCGATCCTTGCAATTGATCAAACAAGTCATCAATTCGAGGTAATGGGTATCGATTATTTACCGTAAGTTTATTCAACTCCCGGTAGTCGATGCACATTCGAAATGATCCATCCTTCTTCTTAACAAATAAAATTGGAGCTCCCCAGGGTGATGAGCTTGGTCGAATAAACCCTTTTTCGGACAATTCCTTTAATTGTTCTAACAATTCCTCCATTTCAGATGGCGCTAGCCTATAAGTTGCTTTGGCCACTGGTGCCGCTCCAGGCACTAGTTCGATTTGAAATTCTACTTGACGTGTGGGTGGAATACCAGGTAATTCTTCAGGGAATACTTCAGGAAAATTCCTAACGATAGGAACATCATCAAGCTGCTTTTCTGATGACTTATTTTCCGTAACACGAGTCATGAATACCTGACATCCTTCACTCATGTATTTTATCACTCGCATACATGAGATAATTCCATATCGAGGTTTACTTTTGTTGCCTTGGACAATGAGTGTTTCATCCTTGAGTGGTATATGAACGGCCTTTTCGTCACAGTGAATCCTAGCACGATGGTGGGATAGCCAATCCATGCCAACGATAGCATCAAAACTACCAAGTTGAACCGGCATAAGGTCAATGGCAAAAGGTTTTTCTGATAGGGTTAGGGTACAATCTTTTATGACAGTATTGGTATCTATTAAATTCCCGTCAGCCATCTCGATTTCGTAAGTGGTCTTCAGCTTAGAGGGGGTAACATTAAGTAAAGGGGCAAACGTATCTGATATAAAACTCTTATCTACGCCCGAATCAATTAATACTCTAGCATTATGATGGTTTAGTAGAAACGTACCGGTGACTACATCAGGTCCGTTTCTATCTCCGAGGAGGTATACCCTAGCTTGAGCGTTGGTTGGTTCATTTCCTTTTGGGCAGTTCCTCCGGATGTGTCCTACTTCTCCGCATCCGTAACAAGTGGGTGATACAGCCTGTGTGTTGCTTCCTGTAGCCGGAATTCTACAATTTCTGGTTTGATGGCCAATCTTACGACATTTGTCATACCGGACGGTACAACGACCCTCGTGATGAAGTTTGCATCGTTGACATTGGGGTTTCTGACCGTTGTATCCTACACCTTCTGTGGTGGCGTAGACTCGGGGGTTCTCTTGTCTTCGATTCTGCTGTTGGTGGTCAGTGTTCCGATCGTTGTGGTATTGTTGGTGGTTCCGATTATTGTTGCAGTGGTTGTTGTTGCGGTGATGACTGTTGTTACCTTGTTGGTTGTTGTTGTGATGGTGGGTGGTTCTCTTATCGTCCAACTTCCTTTTAAGCTCATTGTATTTAACTTCTCGATCTAGAAGTTTTTGAGCAAGTTCCATTGCTGCTTCCAGGGTTGGCGGGTTTGCGGAGGTGACATTTCCTTCAATACTTCGAGGGAGTCCTTCAACATATTTTTCTAAGGTTTTCTCATGATTGGGTACCATGGAAGGGCATAATACTTTGAGTTCTTGAAATCTCCTATTGTAACTTCTCAAATCAACGCCTTTCACTATTAAAGCATGGAACTCATCATCGAGTTTTCGTAGTTCGGAACGGGGACAATACTTCTTTAGTATTTTAGCCTTGAATTCAGTCCAAGTAAGTTGATGTGCTGCCTCTGTTCCTAGTGTTTGAACAGTAGAGTTCCACCAGGATAGAGCATATTGCATCAGTGTTCCCATTGCGAAGCTAACTTTGTTGTTTTCCGAGCATCCACTTCTTTGGAAAACTGTTTCACTTCTTTCAAACCATTGAGCTAATTCTGACACTCCTTCGGTTCCTTTGAAGTATGTTGGTTGGCATGCTATAAAGTCCTTATAAGTGCAGTAACGGGGTGTAGGTGCATTTCCATCTCTATTGCGGGCTTGTCCAGCTAAAACGACATTGACACCATCAGCAGTTGCTTGCTGTATTGCTGTTGGGGTCATGACTTCAGGGTTTGTTGGTGTATCGGTTGTTCTCCTAGTTCTAGCCATGTTGCTATTTTAAAAGAAGGTATATTATTAGAACATTTATAAAAATCCTATTACGTTGAAATATATCGAGTAATAAATAGTAAATATAGGTCATAGTTACAATGATTTGATCATTGAAAAGGTCTAAGTCGTAATATGTTATCGTATGTTGGGATGACATACATAGGAATTACGAATAAGTTTGACCTGCATAAACCAATATATTACGATATAATGTATAAGGTTGCAACGTAAATAAAGATAAAATAAATTACATAGATCAATGTCAATGTGTTACAACACTTATTGATACTTGTGCTAATGTTGACAAAACATGACAAGATTCCTTTATTGGTAGGACATTGATTATACTAACAAGTCGATGGTCTCATCGTTTCCCTAAGGCTTTGTCTAGGCGGTTTTGGAGTTCTTGGATGGCAGTGGACATGGTTTCCATTGTTTGATCTCTAGTCCTTTCCCTTTCTCGGGATTCTAGCAAGGCTTGCCTAAGGTGTAGGTTCTCAGTGCTAATCTTTTCAAGTTCTCGGTCCAAAGTTCCCATTATTATTTCTATCGAAGTGTTAGCCCCACATAGTGCTCCTATGAATTCCATTGACTCCCAAAATAGAGAATCCAACTTTTCAACCTTATCTTCCATAGCAAGATGACCAATTATAAGACTATTTATATCATCTTCAAAGGTTTCGAGATGCCCATGAGGGATCTTGTTGAGTATGCTAGCAATGGAATCAAGTCGATCTTTGTGACGAACCATTCTTGCTGCTAACAATGGTATGGTGTGATGTATAGGTTCCCCAGTGACTGGAAGAACTCGTGAGGTGGAGTAAGAACTTTCCCCAAGTTCTCTTGTTGTTGGTGTTCCTTCTTGAGATCTCCAATATCGCATGATTGGTAACAAGAACGACCATTTACGAACATCCACTCGCTTATGGGTCCTTCGGCATCTGCGGCGAACACAAGATTCTGAGGTTGTTGGGCTGATTGGGTAAGTCCTTTGGTGAGGTGATACTGGGACACTTCGGTAAGGTACAGGTGGTGATGCTAGTGGAGGAGATGCTATGGGTGAAGGTGTTAGTGGCACAGTAGTGGTTTGGCTGTAGAAGATAGGTGGTGGTGGTATCACAGGTGGTGCTGGTGGTAGTGGCATAACTGATTCAGGTGGTATGACAAGAGCTGGTGCTGGTACAGCAGTGCTTGCTTCATACGGCTGAAGTTGTCTAATTTGCCTAGTTCGGCGAATCGGACCAAATGATGCCAGAGGAGAAGCCTCTGTGTCAGATGCAGGCAGAAATTGCTGGCTTTGCATGTATCTGTCTGTAGCAGGAGACATAGGCATAGGTGAGGTAGCATAGGCTGAAGTAACATCTTCAGTTCCTGAGTTTGATGACAAGCTGATAGGGTGGGTGTTCGAACACATGACACTGTAATAATTTCCCGATTAGTAAATGTAAGATAATCATAATCAATTTAAAATGCCATAAAGTAAATAATACTTTTTACCAATTATTGGAATGCTCAGGCACGAAGGGCGTAGGATGGTATTTTATAAAAGTTTTGTCCCGTTAAAAATCGTAGTTATAGTCCAATGTTCCAAAAACACTTGGTTCACTATAACCGTGGCTCTGATGCCAATCTATAACACCCCCAAAAACGAACAATACAGCGGAAGACTAATATTGACAGCGGAAGACTTTTGGGGTATTGTATCCAGGATCTTTGTCACAGTTATAGAAAACGACTCTAATGAGACGTTTTAAGTTTTATTTAAAATACCAAATATCCATGTTTCCAAGATGTTTCATTATTCAACAAGAAGTTTTTAATTAAAGAGAAATAAACGTTTCTTTATTTGCCCACTTCGTGCCTTTGCCATCCATTCCATTTAGTTACCTAAGATAAACATGCCAAAAGTCAACAAAAGTTGAGTGAAATTCATAGGTTTATAATTAATAGTTTGAACACAAGAGATAGATGTTTATTGTAACATCGATAAAAATAAACAAGTTAAAAATTACATTCATTATTGCCTTAAGCTCATGACACTCAATAATTCAATAGACATCAAAATTATCCATAATAATGATGTGAAATAAGTTGCCCCCAAGACAGGTATTTGCCAGTAACCTATGATATCAAATAAAGTGCATTTGGTGACTTTCCTCTAGCAACCAAATGGGGATTGTCAATCCCTAATAGATCTATTCACAATTATTTACGTTCACCCTGCAAGTGATTAAGGTTCATGATCGAGGGACTTTTGGTAATAGCTACTTAAGCAATAATAATATCAGGAAAAGACTTGTGTTCGGTTTGTAAGCATGTATCCCCACCACAAAAACAAGTTAAATGTGAGCTATGAACTCACCTTAGTAGTACGGTCGGATAATCGTGATCTCAATGATGCAAGGCAACGGCTTCACACACAACCTAAAAGATATGACAAGTTTCACTTTCTAAGTCTCGTTTTATTGCGAACATTAATTATTAGTCATGAATAATTTGTGATGTGTATAGGTGATGTGTTACGTCGTAGATGTAAAAGAAAATAATTACGTATTGTTTTATCGTCTAAAATCTAATTATAGTTAGATAAATTTTATACGTATATATATATATATATATATATATATATATATATATATATATATATATATATATATATATATATATATATATATATATATATATAAAAAAGTTACGTTTATACTTTTATTATCTCAATATATATATATATATATATATATATATATATATATATATATATATATATATATATATATGAAATTATTATTCAAAAATCAATATTACAACTAAATCCTTCAAGTTTCTCTAATTTACACTTTTTACTCTTAACGGAATATATTTACGTCGTTAGTCCAAAGTTATATATTATTACATTTTAGGTCCAATCATATCACTATTTACATTTATAAATACTAAGTTTCAATATTAACAGTTTATAGCCTTGGAAAACAGTTTTTGACAGTTTTTACCCAAACTTTACAAGTTTGACAGTTTTAGTCCCTAGTTAATGAAAATTTGTAAAAATAGTCCAAAAATTACCAAACTTAAAGTTTAACATTTTTATTATTCCAATAAGCTCAGAAGGTTCAAAATAGCTTATTTCAACAGCTTAATAGCTTAATCTTCTTATTTTTCGTTAAATGGGCTTAACGAGTCCAAATTAAGGGTCTGTTAACGTTTTTTGATCCAAGGGGTTTGGGGGAACACTAGGTTTATCAAAATCCATTATTTTAAGTTCTAAAAACATTTCAAAAGAGCTTTTATGCTCAGCTTATCGTAATAAGCTAAAAATAGCTTTTTGGGCTTAACGATCCAATTATAGTTTTTATTTCCTGAAACACTTATGAAAATAGCGATATACTTTAGGTTCGTTTAGGCGACCAAATCAAGTTATTAGACCTAGTTATTTATTAGTCTCGTTAGTTTACCAGTTGGTTAAATAGGTCACGTACAAATATATGGTGGTCATGTGTTGAAATATAAAATGGCGAGGCCAAAGTATACGGTCAAAACTCTTAACGCAAAACTATAAAACTTGAAAAATATTCTAAGTGTTTTTCATATAAATCGTATAGGTCCAACTATATTAGAAACGTGTGATTTTTATACTTATTCGTTAGTTATGAGTTCAAAATACTTATAGGGTCTCGTTAAGGACCTAACTAACAATTGGTACGAGATATAAAAAGTATAGGTCGCGTTTAACATTAGAGTGATTATATATAGTAAGTGTTGTGCAAAAATCATATGTGTATAAGTCTAAAAATAGAAATATAGTTTAAAGTTCTTACCTCACCTTTCAAATTAAAGGTGGCGTAAAAACTTATGTATGGATCGAGGGAGAGTAAAACTTGGAGTCCTAGGTTCACTTGAGTCGTGGTTCTCTTGGCAATCCGTTCGTCCCTTCACAACTTCTCCCTTCGTTAATATTTGGTGTAATATGGTACGTATAAGTGTATGCATTGATTTGTGTTTGCATGGGGAGTCTTATATAGCGAGTTTATGAGTGTAAGGACAAGTTGGGTTCACAAGAGTTGGAAGGTGGCATGTTAAGCGAATAGTAACACCTTAAATATTGTTCAATCAGTTATTTACAAAGCTAGGATTGTGTAAGTGAATCCCTGTTCATTCCTGACATTCACAAGGTGCATATGGTTCGTTTTGTTGCCATTGGGAAGCATGGGAGGTGTGTAGGAATGTTATACCACGTTTTGGACTTATCCTTCAAGGGTGAGTTTGGAGCTTTACTTGGGTTGTTTCTAGGGTAGCAAACGAGTGAGTGAGGGTGTGATATTTATCATTCATGATTCTTGGCAACATGGTAAATCAAGAGATGTGAAAATATGTATGTGTCGTGTGTAGAAATTGCAAGAAAGTAGGGGTGTGTTCGGCCCAAAGAAATAAAAGAAAGAAAAATATTCCGTTTGGTTTGTAACTTGGTATCCGTGGCCCATTGGGTGATGGGGGCCCACATGGCGTGTTTCAGGTATCGTGTCGAAGTTCAAAAATATTAATGATCATTTTCGGGAATTTTCGTAGGCTCGGGAAATGTATAAATAGTATACGGTATTTAGACGAAACGTATAGTTATAAATATAAACGTTTTATATATTTATAGTTCGCAATAAATATAGATTATCTAGGTTGTGTGTAAGCATCGTTCCTAGGTAAACAGTCAATCACAGTTATCGTAGTGGTTCCAATATCAAGCCATTAGTAAAAAAAATTTTTGTTACCCGTAAAAGTGGTGTTAAGTTATCATAACATCGTTTTATTTCTTCGTGAGCATTTACTAATCATAAGGGAAAATTACGAGAGGTTACATATGCACATAGCTCTATGCATCAAAATCATTAGTTAAAACTTAAAAGTAGCAAGGTTAACAATTAGCCATATGAATAAAATCTATCATGATTTTCTTGAACTTCACTTGTTAATGTGTATCATTTCTGCGGCTCACCCTAAAATTGAATCCTAGCTTCGTCACTGAATCTTTCTTTATTAGAGCCCCGGGTACAATAGCTGATGGCTTGAACCATAGCCTTCGGCACGACAACCCACACCATGCCTTCGGCACTGATCCTTTCTTTTTTTTCTTTTTTTTTTCTTTTGTGTTTTCAAGTGTATTTGGGGCTGCGTTTTGACACAAATTATCTGATTACCACGTTGAGTTGTTGACGTTGCTCTTGTTTTTGTTGTTGTTGCAGGTTTGTTGATGGAGGCGAGACAAAAAGTGGTAGGAGGAACCCTATAGCTGTTTGTATATAAATTAGTTCTTTGAAGCCCAATTGCTCATGCACTGTTAGAAAGCCCAATAACATTTGATTCATTTTTTGGTCTAACAAGTTACTACTATATCTTCATAAATGTAAAATTGTTTTTATTAGTTAAAACTATAAATTTTCATTAGTTATTAAAAAAAGATCACATGTTAAGTAAAAATAACCAAAAAATTGTCATTAGTTATAAAAAAAGATTACATGTTAATTTTCTTTAAATATGAAAAAATAAAAAATAATTCCAACGGCACCACAAAAATTGGTGTTATGCCAGGGAGAGGGGTTTTGGTGCCATAGACAAAAGTGGTGCCATAGGAAAAAGGTGCTGATGTGGCACCACTTTTTCCCACGGCACCACCTACGGCACCACACGATACCTAGCTCTCTTAGAGTCCGTCTATCAATCGGTTGGGTGTAATAGACTAATAGTAGCCGATATAAGAGATTGGGTATCCCGACTTGATTTCCGGTTCTTTTGAGTTTGTCACACATGTAATCATGTTGCAGATCATGTAACAGGTGTCGTTTTAAAATATAGACAAAAATACACTGTTGGTCCCTAAACTTTCCACAAAACATCGCATGGCACCCTAACTTTCTAAAAACGTCGTGTGGCGTCCAAAACATGTGAAAATGAGGCCGATTGCGTCCCTTGACCCATTTGGGCAAGGTCAACGCATGTTTTATGTTCTTGTTTCAGGGGCATAATAGTCCAATCACTATTTAACTATGATCTAACCCAAGCTAAACCTGACCGTCAAAATGAGGGACCAACAACGTATTTTTGTTTTTATTTATTTATTCGAGCAATAAACAACTTGGGTCAGATTCGTTCTTTCCTTGCTATCTTCTTATAAATACATGGTTTACATAAACGCTAAATCTCATATCCATGTATTTTCTTGATGTTTTATGTAATGTTTAATGTAGTGTTTTTAATCGATGTACTCTTTTAATTATTGATGAACTTAAGTTTGTGTTAATGAGAGATTGTCTCCCTGGTTAAATCCAAACACCCGCTAAACTGCATATGCAGATACAAACATGCAATTGAAAGCAAAAACTCAAAAAATGCAAGATTAAGTCTCTCCTTACTGGAGGCAAGCCTTATGGATATGCCAATTTGATTTTTAAAGTTTGACTATCTAAAGTCATAATTGAAAATTCATGAGTCAAAGTGTAAACACTAAACTTAATAATGCATGTAAGGCTTGCCTCTAGTAAAGACCAAGAGTGTATTTTTGTCTAAAATATATTGCAAACTTTTTAACTTCTTAGTTAAAAAAAGAAGTACTAGTAAAACCGTATCCATCTCTTTCTTACATGTATCAAAGAGTCAAGCAGTAGTAATTGAAAACACCACCACTCCGTACTACTCACATCACATCATAAGAGGTGAGTGGGACCCACAGTAGCTCCAAAAGCACCGCAAATCTCGACCCCACCCTCCTCCATCCCCTCCTTTTTCACTTTCATTTGAAACTCCCCAACATCAAAAACCCCCCAAAACCAAAACACACACATTTACATAATAGTAATCATTTCAATTAAAAGCTTTCTGAAGTGATGACGTCATACAGAAACGGAAGAGGATCGATGAAGACTCCATCTGCTGGTGCTACAGCTAATCTTAGAGGTTCAGCTTCGTTTAAATCTAGGGCTTCTAATGTTCGTCGTAGCAGCTCCGGTGATGATCAGCGTAAGCTTATTTTATAAACTGCTGATCTGTTTCTATTTTACGATCTGAGTTCTAGTAGATATTATTTTATATAATATCAACTTAATGTTTTATTTATTTTTATTTATTTATTTTTAATTAGGTTTATAAATGTAGTTTGCTAATAACGTGTATGTTAAACTAATTGTAGCATTATTTACTACTACTAGTTATAGTTTGATTTAAGTGTGGAGTATATCCGTTATGCATTTTATTAGTAAGAATCGTTTACCAGATAGATGCACGATTAGTTAGTGAACGAATAATAGTTATGGAGTACAAACAGTAATGTGTATTGCATAGGTACTAGAGATTTAGAGCACTAGTTTATGCGTCTTTGGACAGTCGTTACAATTTGGAAGCTTTGATTTTTAATAAAATGAAGGCAAAAACACGGTTACGAGTTTATATCGGTCTTTGTTGTTTTAGATGATTAAGTGCCGTTGCTACGGAGGATACTATTCTTACATGTATTTTCGTTACTATTAGCGAATTCAAATGTAAATAATTGTAGGTTACAGCTAGTAATGCGTATCGTTTATGACTTGTAGCATCATTAATAAAGTTATTAACAAGCTATTGACAGTTTGTATTAAATTTGAGTGAGATAAACATGTGTATACATTTATGCTTCCCTAGCGATTATGATGATGTATTAGTAAGACTATAGTTATTGTAATTTCCATATAAGTTTAGTAATGCTTATGTATCTGAGTTTTTTTTGGTAACTAAAACGAGTTTTAGAGGAAATACTGTCGGCTTAGTTCACAATGAGTTTGGGGTGAAGATGTTTTTTGAGTGTTGCTGCTTAAAATCCGGTTACACCTTCCACCAAATCTTTCCTAATATTACGGTAACATATAGTTATTTGCTAGATAGACAGGAGCATTATTGAGCTATTTGCCTATTTGATTAGCCTATGATGCTATTCTAAAAATTGGTTTCTCAATGGAGAATAACCCTATCATACCCCAATAAGTTAACATTTGAATTATGATCACCTTTCAGCATGTGTCTTACTTTTTTAGATGACTCGGAAACTGAAACTAATCTGGTGAAATGATTGTTATCCCATGTATGATTGGGAATTTAGAAAGTCGATCTTTAAACCTTCACCGCATTTGGCCTTTTGGTACGGATTAGTTCTTTTACCAAGAAAAAGTTATTGACAAACTAATCCGGAGTTTACGTTGCAGTTTCAGGAAGAGTTCGAGTTGCTGTAAGATTAAGGCCTCAAAATGCTGAGGAGACGGTAACAGATGCTGATTTTGCAGATTGTGTGGAATTGCAACCAGAGGTATGAAGTATTTAATTTCTCATAAGTTAGGCTGTAAATTTCGATTGAGCTGCAACTATATTTTTTAGGTGTACTTAATCATTTCAAATTTGATTATTGCATAACGTGATATGTCTCAGCTTAAACGGTTAAAACTTCGAAAGAACAGTTGGGACTCGGACACCTATGAATTTGATGAGGTGCTCACGGAATTTGCATCCCAGAAGCGAGTTTATGAAGTTGTTGCGAAACCTGTGGTGGAGGTATGTGGTGTTGCACACATCTGTTCGTTTTAAGTTACTAAAGATTTAAGTTACATATGGTTATGATTTATGTGCACTGCTAATGTCCACATTAAGCTCCAAATATGAAGTATCTACCCTTAGTTCCAGGGTGTGTCATAATTACAGATCTACAGGTTGATGTAATGATGTTTTCTGCTCCTCTGTTTGCAATAGTGCAACACAACCATATTATTAATATTCAGATATAGAAAATGACGCGTTACTGGCTTTATATAATGGTTCCTTTATTGCCAACTTATTAATAGATCAATAGTGCAACAGTGGGAATCGATATGTTTACTACCCTACCCCTCTTTCTCTCTCTTACACACAATTTTTGAAAATGTAGAAGGTACAAAATAAGAAAGAAATGTCAGGAAAGGTTTAAATCTCTATTGGGATGTTAAAACATATCTTTGGATGTGAGGCACATTAATGCCTGTTTTATTGGTTTAAACCTTAAAAAATGTATCTGCTCCTTAAATTCGAGAATTTCCCTTACTAGTTAATGACTCTTGAATACCTTGATTTATTAGAGTAGCTTTTATTTTCCTTTGTAAGAGAACTTTCAGCTGATGGTGGATATCTAACAAGCTTTAGGTATTGCGTTAAGATTAAGTCTGAGGATGATTTTTCTGAGTCTGAGTATGATACTTTTATTCCTTACACTTGTTCTAGCTTTTCTTGTCAGCCCTCAAACAAGAAAATCCTTGGGTATTTGCAGCTGGGCCTAAAAAGTGACATAACCCTACATATGGCATTAAGGTTAAAAAAAACCAAGCTTAGCTTTTTAATATGTGGTCAACATCTGGTCTTGGTATAGTTTAATTGACGGTCATGAGTCGTGTCGTGACAAAGCTTTACTTTATTTTGAAGCTCTTAATTAATTACATCTTTTGCATTGGACTCAATAAGATTTATACGACTGCAGTGAATCAACATTTGTTAACCTGTCCATACAATATATACAATATCTCCATTGATCTATTTAGCTGTTACAAAATCAATTGACCATCATCAAGAATCATCTGGCCTAAAACTTCTTCTTGACTATATCTTATCAGTGTACCATCAATTTTGTTGACTATTGAGACTTAAAATATTTCAGTTTAAAAAATGCTTAATGAAAATGAACATAAGAAGAATTCATAGATTATATGCTCTCAGTGTAGGGAGATAAGCTTCAAGTGCATGTGCGTGTTTTGTTAAATCATGATATTATGACACTATCAAATGAGCAGGTTTCTGGTGTCTGCTACTTTTTCCTGTAGATATTATATTTGATATAGTTGAACTTTTACTTGCTGATATACACCCTTTTTAGAGTGTTCTAGAGGGTTATAATGGGACGGTGATGGCTTATGGACAAACTGGTACTGGAAAGACTTTCACTCTTGGACGATTGGGAGATGAAGATACATCAGCTCGTGGAATCATGGTCCGTGCAATGGAGGATATACTAGCTAATATATCTCAGGATTCCGATTCTGTAATAATCTCGTACTTACAGGTAGTGTAAACTGTTTCTTGCACTCAAATGCATTAGCGGCTTCTAGTTTTCATTTTGTTGGTAAATGTCTACAGATTTACATGGAGACAATTCAAGACCTCTTAAATCCAGAAAATGATAATATTGCTATAGTCGAAGATCCAAGAACTGGTGATGTTTCTGTACCATCTGCAACCATGGTAGACGTTCGAAGCCATAAGGACTTTATGGAGTTATTGCGGTTAGGAGAAGCTCATCGAGTTGCTACTAACACAAAACTCAATACTGAGTCTTCTCGTAGTCATGCTATTCTCATGGTATGAATGCCCTTCGGTTGCTTGACATGTCTATATGTTAACTACAGTAATGATGCTTACTCTTCTGTAAACCAATATAGGTGCATATCAGGAGATCTATTGCTGAGACTGAATCGGACATTGCTAGTGAAAATGACCATTCTTCTCACATGGGGAATACTCTTAAGCCACCTGTTATAAGGAAAGGCAAATTAGTTGTTGTAGATCTTGCTGGTTCCGAACGGATTCATAAATCAGGTGCTTACACTAAAATTTGCTTTTTGTATGATTTTTTTATTTGGACCATTAAAAGGAAGTTGTCTGACACTAGAGGACATGACTTAATATAAGGTAACAGATATAAAACATGTCTGTATATGAATGTCTATTGTTAGCATACTAATTTGGAAGGTTGTCGTCTATCTATTAAAACTTTAGTCTACAACAATGCATAAGATCTGTGAAGCTAAACTTGTTTTAATTCAATTGCAAGCATTTTGTGATTGTCGAGTTAGTCTTTGAAGTTATCTATATATATATATGCCCATTGAACCAGCTACTTTTGTTGCCTGGTATTGGTATTCAGGGTGGTTGTCATCTGTGGCTTTAACTAGTACACTATGTTCTAGAATATGACTTGCTATATGTGTTAAATTTTCTTGCTCTTCTAACAGGAAGTGAGGGACACACATTAGAGGAAGCGAAGTCTATCAATCTTTCTTTAAGTGCATTGGGGAAGTGTATAAATGCTCTTGCAGAGAATAGCCCTCATGTACCTGTTAGAGATTCTAAGTTGACAAGGCTGCTTAAAGATTCATTCGGAGGCAAGTTTAGTAGAATATGAACACACAATTTGTCACTCCATTTTGCATTGATGCAAATAAGCTATAGTCAACTTAACATTTATTTTTATTCTCTACACATTAATACATAAACTTAAAGGAGATTTTGCATGCTTATATTTCGATGACATTGGCCATAATTCTTTTCTTCTCTCTTGAATATCCTTGGAAGTTGGAACATATTTCAGGCTTTGAGTGACTGTTACGCTAAATTTTGACATAACTTTGTACTATTGACTACTTTATATGCAGGCACGGCTAGAACATCCTTGGTCATAACTATTGGTCCATCTCCTCGCCATCGTACAGAGACTGCAAGTACTATATTGTTTGGGCAAAGGGTAAGCAGCATAAACTTTTGAAACATGAAATTCAACAACATATATTCCACTGTTTTCTGTTAATTTGAATGCGAGTAAAGTTTTGCATACGAGCCACAATCTATTTAGCATAATCATCAACAACCAGTTCCCTTTGATCAAAACCTTTATTTGGTAGCTGTATCGTATTCCAAGGTCACAGTTTAAATGAGAGAAGCAGCCTTTCTGCTTAATGAGGGCGTACTTTGTTTATAAGACCGTTGGATCGTCTTACATTGTACCCAATTTGGTTCTCATTGCATCTTCTTTAGATGGGGTTGCACTAATTTTACCTGCAAAGTTATTAAATATCTGGTCTTGTCATTCAAATCTGTCCCAGGCAATGAAGGTGGAAAACATGCTGAAAGTTAAGGAGGAATTCGACTACAGAAGTTTGTGTAGAAGGCTTGAGATCCAAATTGACAAACTTATTGCAGAAAATGAAAGACAGCAAAAAGCATTTGAGGATGAGGTTGAAAGGACAACCATTGAAGCACATAATCGTATCTCAGAGGCTGAAATGAATTATGCAGATGCTTTGGAGGTTAGCTTAGAGTTGTATAATCTATTTCAATTTTTGTCTACAATAGTTAAAGAAGTATGCCTCCATATTGTTATATTATAATATAAGTATGGTTCATACAAGGCAAAGATTTTTCTGGTGGAAAAAGCGGTTTACTTTATGTGTTCCCAGCATTTTGCAGTTGCTTAAGGTTATATTTTCCTGTAGAGGGAGAAAATGAAATGTCAGATGGATTACATGGAGTCAATTAAGAAGCTCGAGGAGAAGTGGATGAGCAATCAACCTAGATATGGAAACAATGGCTTTTCTAATGGCAATCATGGTGGAAAGGTAGTCATAAGCCAAAATTATATATAAGCATTTGTTCTTCTGTCCCACTCTTACACTATGTTCTCAAGTTTTTTTGGAAATGAAAGGGAGTGAAACAAAATAACGTTGTGTTCTTGAATTTTTTTCAATGAAGGAAAGAAAGTGGAGTGAAGAGGAAAGCTCTATAATGTTTCATCCCATAAATGGGATGAAAGTTGAGAACCCACCACATTCTTTACATTACTTTCTTTACTTTACTTTTTCTTCAAAAAACAAACTTGAGAACATAATGTTAGTTTTCAGAAATTATGACAACGTATCAAACACTTCTTGCTAATCACCAATTTCATGGTTTTAGTTCCCATTATCTTAATCTATGGCACATTCAATCTCATATTATTGTATGAATAGAGTGCCTATACGATTAGAATTCCACGAGATTCAAACTCATTGCATTGTTATTGACCTAAGTTAAGTGTGGCTTGTATCTGTTCCCAAATTATGTGAGATATATCAAAAATATATATTTAATGGCTAAACAGAGAAGAAGGGATGATATTGCATATAGGCAATAGAAACATTTTTTTGTGTCACCATGATCAGCTCTCTTCTATGATTCCTCTATATTGGCAATCTGCTTCTGTTCTCATTGTTTGTAAATATCTTTATAGTCTGTCTAATACACTACTTATTTTTTATCAATCGATTTAGTAGCATGTATGCACAAAAATACAATTTGGCTTTTTTAAACCGTTTGCTCATATTCTCTCTCCCTGTAAATGAACAGGGTGATGGCCATGTATCTCAAGATGTTTCCGAGTTACAGAAAATGCTGCAGAAGGAGATTAGTTTGCGGAAAGAGGCTGAAGAAGAGATCCGCAATCTCAGGAACTCCCAGCTTTTGTCACCAGAGGTATTAATTAAGTTAACATTTATCAGCATTGTTTATCATTTCTCTGTTTTCTTTTAGAATTTGTAATACACAAATTATTCTCATGGATTAGGCAGGTGTAAATGCTGATTTTGCAAAGCTTAAAAAGTTACTGGATGATGAAATTCGTGAGAAACAGAAACTGGAAGAAGAAGTTCAAGAATTACAAAGTAGGTTGTCGCAGCTGACGTTTGAAGCTGGTCAGGTACGCCTAGATTCTCAACAGAGACTTGACATTTCAGTTATATACTTATAGATATGTAAATACCAGATTGTTATACATCCTAATAAATTAGTTTTCATTATGTATCTACTTTTTTATAAATGTCAGAGTAAGAAGGATAGATGTTCATCTTTTATCAAGATTCGTTTCAGGGTTTATAAAACAGGGTAGTGTTCATGAAGGGTCAATCAGTAATTTTGTCAACTTTTTGTAGAGGTGGCAGAATAAGCGGGTCAGTAAACATGTGAAAACTAGTTAATTTTTAATAATAATACACATGGGTCGGCTCATTTTTGGCAGGATGGCCCACATTTTTTTTTGCTATCTGTATATATTTTTTGTATGAACATGGCTCTTCTATAAATTTATAACAGCTTTATTGAATTAGTTCTCTTATTTAAAGAGTGGGACAAGTTGTTTTTAAGCCATATAGGATCACTTTTGGTGACTTTCGACTAGCGTAGCCCCTTTTTATTTTAGCGAAGTTTCTATAACCCGTTGGAGAAATTGCAACCTAAGTCGGTCAATATAATGGCAAATCGGTTCAATCATCAGTTTTATCTTTTAGGCTTTTAAAAAAAAAAGATGTGTCATAGACATATATTAAGTTCTTTGTTATCTGACTCCAGTTTCAAATTGTTTCAGCCTAGAAACTCACAATATGAGGATCAAGGCAATGGAGACAGAGCATCAATAGCGAATATACATGAACAAGGTATGCAGTGGGTTGCACATTTTTTCCCATCTCTAACTAAGATTACTAATAGCTTGTTCCTTTTAAAATAATTGTACAGTTGGATTGCAAAAGATACTGTCTTTGTTAGAGTCGGAAGATCCTAATGTGCGTTTGCATGCCGTTAAGGTGGTGGCCAATCTGGCAGCTGAAGGTCAATTTTTCTGTCCCTAGTACCCTCTTAACAGAATGAAACATCTTTGATAAATATGGTTTACAAAAGCATAACTTTTTTATGTAATAAAATTCTCCAATAGTTTGATTACCAGTGAGGGGGGAATTGCAACCAACTCATAAATGTGTCAATTTGGATCTCTAACGTTTCAAATGGGCATAACAAGTTGAAGGAGCGTAAAAATCCATAATACCTCTTAAATCACTATAATTAAAATCAGATTATTAAATAGAATATAACTTTTGTGATCATATCTGACACGCTAATCAATTATAAATATTCTATAACTTTTGGACAAATGGTGTTCCGGGTCAATGAAACTCTGTCCAAAAGGTTACGTGTATTGACCTGTTAGCGAACTTACTAAACCCACCCATTTGCTACATATACTCAATTAATCACCCTGTCCAAGGTGTATACATTAATTATTATCTCATAAATACAGCCTTTTTTAATTTAGCAAGCTGAGTTTAGTTTGTAAAAAGCTGTGTTCCATGTAATGTGCAGATACAAATCAGGAAAGAATAGTCGAAGCTGGTGGTCTCACATCCCTGTTGGATCTCCTTCGTAGTCGAAGCTTTGATGAAACAATTTGCAGAATAGCAGCTGGCGCAATTGCAAATCTAGCAATGAATGGTAACCCCCCCCCCCCCCCCCCCCCCCCCCCCCCCCCCCCCAATTAATTTATTGACATGTCTAATTATATATTTTTCTGGGTGGTCTTTCTGTTTTTCTCCTTTGTAATTTCAGATATCTTTTAAATTTGGTTGTCTATGCAGAAACTAATCAGGAGCTGATAGTAGTTCAAGGTGGAATTGGTCTCTTAGCAATGACTGCAGTTGATGCCGAGGATCCCCAGACTCTACGTATGATAGCTGGAGCTATTGCCAATTTATGTGGAAATGGTAACGCTTAAATACTTTTGTGAAATGTGTTTACTTTTTGTGAGAAACAATATATTAAATTGTATGTAAAATAGGCTCCAAGTTTTGTTTTTTTGTTTTGTTTTTCTTTTTGTTTTGTTTTTGTTTTTGTTTTTGTTTTTGTTTTTGTTTTTTTGTTTTTTTTGTGTTTTATTGTGTTTTTGCGTTTTTTTTTTTTTTTTTTTTTTTTTTTTTTTTTTTTTTTCGTAGTTCATATATTGCTGGGATGTAAAGAATGGTACAATACACTCTTTTTATTGCTTGGTGAGACGTAAAAGTGATACAAACCTTGTTTAGATTGTTAACATGATATGTCCTGATAAAACATCATGTCTTTGTTACATTGGGATTCCAGATAAACTACAAACCCGGCTGCGGTCTGAAGGTGGAATCAAAGCTTTGCTTGGAATGGTCAGGTCGAGACATCCAGATGTTCTTTCGCAAGTTGCACGTGGAATCGCAAATTTTGCAAAATGTGAATCCCGTGCATCAAGCAAAGGTACATGGCTAGTCCTTGAATTTTATCATTGCACCTCTTTGACTAGATGTAGCAATATGGGCCTGTTGGGTGTACATTAAAATTACAGTATATTTAAAAACATAACCTCAATAAACACTTTCATAAATAAATTGGTTGTTATTTATGCTCAACTATGTTATTTCTTATATAATCTTGGAACCTAAATCGTTCTATAAAACTTCTTTGCTCCTTTCAATATATTAGGGACCAAAAACGGCCGGTCTCTGTTGATAGAAGATGGCGCACTTCCTTGGATAGTGCAAAATGCAAATAATGAAGCATCAATAATCAGGCGACATATTGAACTTGCACTCTGCCATTTAGCACAACATGGTAAGTCTTCATTGCACATTTTGTACTTCTGGAAAATAATCTGTTTGGCAATTGTATTTTTATCAGCTACTTTTAAAGCCAACGAGCCTTGGTGTATTGGATTATAAAAAACTGTTCTTTTTCTTAGTTTGGAACCTTGAAATATACTAATTGTACTTTATATATGTAATTGCAGAAGTAAATACAAGAGACATGGTAAGTGGAGGTGCCCTTTGGGAGCTAGTTCGTATCTCACGTGACTGTTCTCGTGATGACATACGTTCTCTTGCTCGCCGGACTTTGACTTCTAGTCAAACATTCTTATCTGAATTGAGACGCTTACGAATAGAGATATAACTGAACGGATATAACTTTGTATTATTCTAAATATGTTGTGTATTTACTAATCGTATGTTCATAGTTGAACTAGGTTTTTGGTCAATCGCTAACATTGTTTTTTGTTTCTATGGGCGTTACACCCCATTCCGCATGTATCATCTTCAGGTGTTGTTATAGGTTAATATATGGTTTGATCAGTTTATGAATTTTATGTTCTTTGTCAAATGATGTAGTAACTGGCTAAACTTTTCTAGCTTATAATCGAGCATCATTACCCTGCACTTTCCTTGCTTGTGAGTTTCGGCTTTTAGTGTACTACAAAGTCACATCTGTAAATATCTTATAAATTTGGAAAAAACGAATCATGTTCTGGATAGAAGACCTTATCAACGACTTCCAGTCGCTTTCTTGTGTTGATGGAAAGGTGAAAGAGACGATAATTTGTCATTTTCATCAGATCTGAATCTGATTACATAGAAAACAATTATAAGTTTTTTGTTTTTTTTTTTTTTTTTTCCTCCTTCCTTCTTTCTTTCTTTATTTGTACTACCTCGTCCTAAAATATAAGTCCAGTTAGACTTTTTGAATTTTTGATCTTAAATATTTTTGTTTGATTCAAAAAGTCTAACTGGACTTATATTTTAGAACGGAAGACTTTTTGAATTTTTGATCTTAAATATTTTTGTTTGATTCAAAAAGTCTAACTGGACTTATATTTTAGAACGGAAGGAGTATTAAAATTTTATTTGGGAAAATTCCAAAACTACACTTAAAATCGAATTTGTGTTCACTATTGAGTTACAAATATTGCAAATTTCAATTTTGGTCATGCTCGACCTGTGTAAGGAATTATTGAAGATACTGCTGACAGATACTGCTGACAGGTTCCTGCGGAAGGCATAGTGACTTTCTGCTGATGACTAGTTCCTGCGGACGTATAGAGATCCTAAGGATAGTGTTTAGCCGTGGATATAATTTATGTATTTTAGGACAAGATATGTAGAATATCTTTTATTGGTTTAGTATTATTCGTTTCTTGTAAGAAAGGTTAGGGTTTCCACTAGTATATAAGGAACCCTAGGTCATTGTAATAGACACAAGTTTTAGTACGAGTTTCATTAGTAAAAGTTTATCGATCCATAGAGGATCAAAGTTTTAGTATACATTTGTTTTTATATTCCGCATAATTACAAATTCACAGAGATTATCTAACTTAGTCTAGCTAGTGATTACATTAGTTGGCTAACGATCCATTGGCTCGTGATCTATCAAGGTATAGATCCCTACAAGTGGTATCAGAGCCACTAGATACTCTCTGTAACCTCTACACAATCACATAACTATTCATTCAGTTCCAATGGGAGACAAACCAGGCGGTGATGTTGTTATCTCAGAAGTAGGCTCTCTCACTCAACAACTACAACAGGTGGCCTTCTCCAACAGCAATGCAAAACTTCCTTTTCTTAGGAAGGATGAGTATGAGATCTGGGCCATGAAGATGCAGAACTGGATTGCAAGTGTTGACTATAACCTCTGGAATGTTATAGTCACTGGTTGTCGTCCTAAAAAGCAAAGTGTTGATGCTGCTGGTAAAGTTACTATTCTGGAACCTGTTTCTGCTGAAGAATTTCTTGCCATACAAAGGGAGAACAAATCAAGAACCATATTGCTGCAGGCAATCCCTGATGACCACATGGGAGATTTTCATCACATGACTGATCCAAGAGAAATCTGGTGTGCCATAAAGACTAGATTTGGTGGGAATGAAGAATCAAAGAGAATGAGAAAGAGTATGTTGAAGTTGGAATTTCAAGAATTCAAGATTACTGAAGAAGAAGGTCTACACAAAGGTTATGACAGGTTTCAGAAGATTCTGAGTCAATTGAATCGGCTTCTAGCCAGACCTGACAATGGAGAAGTGAATTCCAGGTTTTTAAGAGCCCTTCCTCCCTCATGGTCTCAAGTAAGTATATCATTAAAAACCAAAGGTGGCTTGGACTACCTCAGCTTTGATGACTTGTACAACAAACTCAGAGCTTTGGAAGGTGATATAAAGGGATTCTCTCCATTTGCATCAACTCCTACACAATCTGCATTTGTTAGTTCTAACTCAAACTACATGCCACATACCTATGCAAGTCCATCCCCAGCACCACAGGTTTACTCAAGTCCATCCACACCAAGCCAAAATCTTCCAATGACCACATTGTCATTTTCAAGTGCTAATCTAATAACTCATCCAAAGATTAGCAATGTAATGGAAGATGTACTTCATTCATTTGTTGCTGAAGTTGATAAACAACAACAAATAGCTTATGAAGACTTTGAGCAAATTGATGAACTTGCTTTGGAAGAATTGGACCTTAAGTGGAAATGGCTATGCTCTCTCTCAAGGTTAGAAGATTTGAGTAAAAGGTTGGTAAAAAGCTCAATGTTGAAGGAAGAGATGCAGCTAGGTTTGATAGAAGGAAGGTGAAGTGTTATGCTTGTGGAGAAATTGGCCACTCTGTAAGAGAATGCTCAGCCAAGAAGGGTGAGGCCAGTACCAGGTATTCAGCATACAAGAAGAAAGAACTGGAAGCTGGAGAATCAAAGGCCTTGATCACTGCTATAGATACTAGTGTGGACTGGAATGAGCATGATGATGATACAAGCAACTCTCCTCAAATCTCCTGCATGGCTAAGTGTGATGATAGCTTTGGTCTCATGGGAATCTCTCCTCAGGTATCTATTTGTGCTTGTGATTGTGATTCTAAATACACTACTCTAAAAGAAGCTTATGATGATGTGAAAACAAAATATAATGCTAGCTTTATTGAAGCTGTAACTTATAAAGAGGCGTTTAAAACTTTAGAACAACAAAAGATGTGGTTTCAACAGAATCAGTTAGCTTATGAAGAGAAGATAAGAGTGTTGGAAAGAGATTTAAAATGTGCTAATGATGAGTTAACATGGACTAAGAAAGTAAATGCTAAATTAGATTTAGAGAAACAAGAGGTGCAAGATAAACTGGATAAAGAAGTAGCTAGGCATAAAGAGTGGCTAGTTTCAGGTGATAAATTATCTAGGTTACTCTACAGCAGTAAGTCTGTTACTTCTGAGATAGGTCTAGGGTTTACAAAGTATGTAGGTCCAGAAGCTAATCATCATTTAGATAAGAAGAATCATAATTATTCTATCCCTATTAATTATCTAAAAGAAGGTGAGATGCATGCTGTACCAGGAACTATCAGAGGTGTATTTATGCCTACTACCAAAACTTCTGACTTTGATGGTTCACACCATCTCTTTGGCAAAAAGTCTAAAGACTTGCCACATAAGTCTGAAGTCTCTTCAACCATAGGAACCCCTAAGCTCACATCCAATAAGGTTGACTTACAAGAATCAATGGAAACCACTGGCATTAGGATCAATGACTCCCCTGACACTAGAAGTATATCTAGTAATGATTCTAACAATTATGTCTCTTGTTCTTCCAGGGACAAGACATCAGAGACCTCTAGTTATGCCAGCTGTGATTCCAAGACCCAGTCAGAGTCACCCAAGTCCTCAATAAAGATTTCTGACAAGTCATCTTACAAGTCTGTGGACTCTGAAGTTGCTGCTGATGAAGTTCTTTCTCAACCAGCCTCTTCTGAAGACTTGTTATTTAATTCTTTTAAAAACAATTCCTTTCAGTGTTCACAAAACAATTCTGTTTCTGATGTTTGTTTGAATAATTCTATGTTTATTAAGACATCTTTTGGATTTAATAAATCTTATAAGAAAAAGAAGTGTTTTGTTTGTGGTAGCAAGTTGCATTTAATTAAGGATTGTGACTTTCATGAAAAGAGGATGGGTGTTTCTGTTGTTAACAATGGACCTAGACAAACGTGGACTAATACCTGCATCAAACCCTCAGTAGCTCTACAGACTAAGCCTCATGTCAGCAGAATGTGTTCCACTCCTGCTGATTGGCCTGTTTATTCTAATAGGTCTGTTTTTAATAATAGATATAAGAATGGGAATAGATATAGGTCTCAACCATTTAATGGTGTTCATCAATGGTATGAATATACTGACCAGATGTGTATGGGAAGGGGTTATTGGGATTCTGCTGAAAAGTCCTCAGCAGATTGTTCTTGGATATATCAAAGACCAATTAACTACAGGGAATCCAGGAACAATTATGGATCTAACTCATCATCTTGGGTACATCAGAAAGATCCACATGGCAGGCTCAAGTCTTTCATGACTTAAGTCTCATTGTACTTGTTGTTGTTGTATATTAACTTTCTTTGTTGTAGGCACATCCTCTTCTTAATAAAGACTTAGGTATTGTTGATAGTGGATGTTCAAGAAACATGTCTGACAATGAAGAGAAGCTGCATGACTTTGTTCCAATTAATGGTGGCATAGTAAGGTTTGGAAGTGGAGTAGGAAGGATCACAGGCAAAGGTACCATCAAAACTCCAAAGGTGGATTTTGAGAATGTCTACTATGTGAAGGAGCTACAAGGATTCAATTTGTTTTCAGTCTCACAAATTTGTGACAAAAAACTTCCTGTGCTTTTCACTGAAGATGGTTGTTTCATTCTTTCACCTGATTTCCAAATGCCTGATGACAATCTAGTCTTACTTAAGGCTCCAAGGAATCACAATCTTTATACCTTTGACTTGAATGATGTCAAGCCAGAAGGTGATCTAACATGCTTGGTGGCTAAAGCATCCTTGGATGAATCTACAAAATGGCATAGGAGGATGGCACATGTTAACTTTAAAGTCATCAACAAACTTGCTAAAGATGGATTAGTTCATGGACTTCCTTCCAAGATCTTCACCAATGAACATAATTGTGTAGCTTGTAACAAGGGAAAGCAACACAAAGCCTCTTATAAGGCCATTACTACTGTGAGCACAATCTCAGAACCATTGCAGTTGCTTCACATGGATCTCTTTGGTCCTACATCCATCAGGAGTATTGATCATAAGTACTTCTGTTTGGTGATCACTGATGCTTTCAGCAGATTCAGTTGGACATTTTTCTTAGTGACTAAAGATCAAACCTTTCAGGCACTCAAAGAATTTATGGCTCTAGCTGAAAATCAACTTAACAAGAAGATTAAAAGTATTAGATGTGACAATGGGACAGAGTTCAAAAATGCTAATCTCATTGAACTTTGTGGCTTAAAGGGTATTAAACGAGATTATAGCACTCCTAGGACTCCTCAACAGAATGGAGTTGCTGAAAGGAAGAATAGAACCCTTATAGAGGCTGCAAGATCAATGCTTGCTGACTCTAAACTTCCCACTATGTTTTGGACTGAAGCAGTTGGTACTGCTTGTTATGTGTTAAATAGGGTGTTAATTACAAGACCTCACAATAAGACACCTTATGAACTATTGACAGGGATGAAGCCTACCATTGAACACTTGAAACCTTTTGGTTGTCAGGTGACCATTCTGAATACAAGTGATCACCTAGGCAAATTTGAAGCTAAAGCTGCTGAAGGATATATTGTTGGTTACTCAGCTCATAGCAAGGCATATAGGGTCTATAATTTGGCTGCAAAGAAGATAGAAGAGACTCTTAACCTGAAATTTCTGGAGGATAATGTTAATGTTCAAGGCAAAGGTCATGAATGGTATTTTGACCTTGATTATCTTACAGATTATTTGGGTTATGCTAGACATCAATCTAACCCCTCTGCAGGTATACAAGTGTCATCTTCTAACAATGCAGGTACCCTACAGGATGATTCAGACAGTGATTCAGAAGGTGATGAACCCACTATTGTTGTAACAACTCTACCAGTCAAGATGGCAGCTCCTCTTACCAAAGATGCCACTGATGCCAAATCTGCTGATGATGTGGAAAATTCAACCTATGCAGAAGATCTTGCTAGACTCAAAAAGCAAGAACATGCAGCTGCTGAGGAAGCTAAAAGACTTGGTCTTGAATTTGCTCAAGACACTGAAGCTCTCTTAAAACAAGCTGCTGTTGAAGAAAGCAGAAAACATAGTTCTGCTGATACATCAGCAGATGCAACTTTAGATTCTGCTGATGGCGATTCTGCTGACAATAGTTCAGCTGCAGTTCCTGTTTCCACAAGTTTAGATGAACCTTTTGGCAGGTTTCCTACTCCCTCAGATCTTGCTAATGTTGAGCAAAGTGGTGGCATTTTTCAATCAGCATCTTATGATGAAGACTTTGCTCCTACTTTAACCAATCTTGATACCTCTATTGATGTTAATTCTGTAACAACTAAAAGGATTAACACCATTCATCCACAAGATAATATACTTGGTGATCCAAATGCCATGGTACTCACCAGAAGTGCCATTAAGAATACCAAGTTTGGGCAATGTGCATTTTTGACTTATGTATCCACTCAGAAGAGAGACAACCACACAGATCAGAAGCATTGTTTATTTGCTTGTTTCTTGTCTCAAGTTGAACCCACAAGCATTAAACAGGCTTTGAGTGAGCCTAGTTGGGTTGAAGCTATGCAGGAAAAGATGCAACAATTCAAGAATCAAGATGTTTGGGTACTTGTTGATCTGCCTGCAGGGAAAATTGCAATAGGGACTAAGTGGATATTAAAATGCAAGAGGGATGCCAGAGGTATTGTGGTCAGAAATAAAGCAAGATTGGTGGCACAAGGTTTCAGACAAGAAGAAGGGATTGACTACACTGAGGTCTTTGCACCTGTTGCTAGGGTTGAGGCCATTTGACTGTTTTTAGCATTTGCCTCTTATATGGGGTTTAAGGTCTATCAGATGGATGTCAAGAGTGCCTTTCTTTATGACAAAATAGAAGAGGAGGTGTATGTTACTCAACCACAGGGCTTTGAAGACCCCCATAATCCTAAAAAGGTTTACAAAGTTGTCAAGGCACTTTATGGACTTCACCAAGCACCAAGAGCATGGTATGCTAGATTGTCTACATTTCTTTTGGAGCATGGATACAGAAGAGGAGCTATTGATAAGACCCTCTTTATCAAGAAAAACTCCAGGGACATAATTCTAGTACAGGTCTATGTGGATGACATCATCTTTGGATCCACAAAGGAAGCATGGTGCAGGGAATTTGAAGATTTGATGAAAGGTGAATTTCAAATGAGTGCAATGGGAGAGTTAACCTTTTTCTTAGGGCTGCAAGTCAAACAACAACCTGAAGGGATCTTTATTCATCAAGAAAAATATGTTAAAGATATTTTGAAAAAGTTTGACTTTGAACTTTTGAGGACTGCTACCACACCATATGAATCACCCAAGCTTAAGAATCCAAATGAACAAGATGAGGCTGTGAATGTTCATCTTTATAGGTCCATGATTGGATCACTCATGTATCTCACAGCTTCTAGGCCTAACATTACCTTTGCTGTCAGTGCTTGTTCAAGGCATCAAGTCACTCCACTGACTTCTCATCTCAATGCTGTGAAGAAAATCTTCAAGTACATTAAGGGCCAACCCAAATTAGGCCTTTGGTACCCCAGGGATTCACCATTTGTGTTGGAGGCTTACAGTGACAGTGATTATGCTGGAGCTAATTTGGATAGGAAATCCACAACAGGAGGTTGTCAATTTCTTGGAAGAAGACTCATCTCTTGGCAGTGCAAGAAACAAACCATTGTGGCTACTTCTACTACTGAAGCAGAATATGTTGCTGCTGCTAATTGCTGCGGTCAGGTACTTTGGATTCAAAATCAGATGTTGGATTATGGGTTTAACTTTATGAACACTAAAATCTACATTGATAATCAGAGTACTATTTCCATTGTTAAAAATCCTGTTTTTCATCAGAGAACTAAACACATAGAAATTAGGCACCATTTTATAAGAGATGCTAATGAGAAGCATCTAATTCAAGTGCTTAAGATTCACACTGATGATAATGTGGCTGATTTGTTAACAAAAGCTTTTGATGGACCAAGGTTTAATCACTTGGTTGTCAATATTGGGATGGTTAACCCTTGAATGCAATGTTTGAGGGGAGGCATAAGCCTCAGGGGAGGCATATGCCTCAAGGGAGGATTGTACATGTTGCATTTAAGTAGATTATTATGTTTTCTAGAATTAAGTTTACTAACCTTGTTTTGCAGGTTATTACTAATATTGTATATTATCATGTGTTTGTTGTGTTTTTGTGTTCTGTGTGAATGTCTGGTTTTAGGTCATGCTTCTGCTGATGTTCAAAGATCTACATTCAGTGGCACTAGATGTAAAGACATTAAAGTAAATTTTTATTCTTCAGTGGAAAGTTTGGTACAACCATTACAAAGATCTGTTATTAGAAGGAACACAAAATACATCATTCAACAACAACCAAACACCATCTAACCATCACATCACCAAGCAACAACCTAATCCATCTTTCTCTTCCCTTTACCCAAGTCCTTTGGGTCTGGCATTTTCTTGTGGATTCCTCTGGATTGCATGTCCTTGTTCCAGAGTTTGGGAGCTGCAAGACCAAGCACCATCTTCAATGGACCCTTCTTTCTACTTGAGGACTGTGGCTCTTCAGGGACAGAGATTCTTTTCATATCTGCACAGACTCTTTCCATCTCCTTTGTTAAGAATGCTGCAACAGGGGTGAAATCAGGGACAACCATAGCTAGAGGAGTTGGTGCTTCCTTAGCCTCAGTGGTTTCTTCTGATGAGGTAGGAGATGGACACAACTCTGAAGGACCTTCATTCAAGTAGTAGTATGATCTTTGTATTTGAGGTATGTCAAAGGTGGAGTATGATGAATCAGAGGAGATGTCAATGACATTGGGGGATGGCTTCATGGTGTGAATGTGTGTGAAAGACTTTGGGATATGTTATTAGTGGAATGGTGAGTTGCTTATGACTTGAAGACTGCTTTTAAAGACTTGATTTGGGCTTACTGGGAATTAATGTAAGTTAATGGGAGGTAGTTGAGTCAGTAGCAATTACTAAGTGTGCAAGTTGTCCATTTAATTGGATTCTTCGGATGAAAGTCAATGGTTTGACCAACATGCTGCTGATACTGGTTATTTTGTTGTTAAGTGTGTTCCTGCTGCTGGCTTAGACAAGTTCAAATTGTTCAGGGGAATGCTACTCAGAAGAATTAAAACAAGTGATCATAAAACAAGGCAAATTTTATTAATTCAGAAGTACAATACAAGATTGTGAAAATAAAAACAACAAAGTTCCTATTCTACTTTGCCCTTGCCCTTGCCTTCCACAGTCTTCTCTTTGCCTTTGTTGTTGATTTTGAAGAGTCCTTGCCACTGAGGACAGGGCAAACCTAGTACAACCTTTCTGGTCTTTGGCAATGGGGAATTCATTTTTCTTTTTCTTGGACGAGATGACTGAGGTTTCTCAGGGGTTGTAGGGTTGTATAGTGCATCATTATCATCAGATTCCTCATCTGAAGAAGTGAAGAAGATCAGAGACTCCTCAGGATTGGGAACTCTGTTTGCCCTCTCCAACTCATTCCATCTTCTCTCCATCTCTCTCTGGTACTCAGGATCATCAATTTCAGAGGGATATGGTGGAAGATCTTCTGAAGATGATGCACTAGGAGCAGGCACATCATGTTTCTTCTTCCTGGCTTGTTCTTTTGTGAGACCACGGGGAAGTGTTGGCATTCGGAGTGGTGGTGGAGATCTGAGTGAATCAGAAGTATCTGATGATTCAGAAGAAAGGTTGATGATGGATTGATTGGAAGCCATGGATGGATTTTTATTCGGAGATGTTTTAATTAGGGATTTGATTTGAAGTGACAAGATTTGGGGATAATTAGCCTTTATGTATGTGATCACCCAACCGCGTGTATTTATTACCATTAATGTGAGGTGGTTTGGAGTTAATTAAGGATTCTTTGAAATTTGAATTAAGAAATCGTGTTCAAAGATATTTGGTTACCCCTGATGGGTAGACTCTGCTGATAGATTCCGCGGAAGGTTCATGTTGACCATAGTCAACGTTTGACTATTTTCTGCGGATTGACCATTTGATATCAGCCGTTTGATTTGGTTACTACGGATGAGTCAGTTAATTGGGATTTGCCTTTGTTGATTATTGGTCAAAGATATCTTTCCAATAATTCATATCAGTTTCAATCCACGATTGGTAACTTCTATAATTAACCAAAACGTGTATATCCCACTCCCAAATTAACTGATTCCCTCTCACTATATAATTTAAAAAAACCAACTCAACATCTTTCAGAACACCCAACCCTAATTTGGTATTCACATTCAATGGCTGAACTTTATTTCAAAGTAGATCATAACAAACATGCCTTTCTTGGTCGTGGAAAGGGTGATGAAGATTATTTGGGCATGATGGAATTTCTTCAAAGGTCCAAGATTCGGTATGCTCTGCTTCAATACCCGAATGTTATTCATGAGTCTCTTGTTGTACAATTTTGGGAAACGGCACAAACAAGGACTATTGAAGATGGAACACCAGAAATTGTTGCTGTCATAGATGGGGAAGAATATGTGGTTACTGAGTCTTTGGTCAGGACCAAACTACAGTTGGATGCTGAAGGAGGGGTGACTGATTTGCCTAAGAGTGAGATACTTAGAGGGCTTCGGGCTACTGGTTATAGTGGTGATGGGAAAACATGGTACAAGAATCTGTTTTGTCCTAAATGGAGGTTTTTGACACACACATTGCTTCAGTGCATGGGTTCTAAGTCTGGTGGCTGGGACCAATTCTCAACAGACATTGCTCTTGCCATTGTGTCTCTCTCTCGAGGAGAAACATTCAACTTTTCTAGGTATATCTTTAATGCTATGCTTGAAAATGTTAAGGATACCAAACTTAAATATTTAATGTATCCTAGGTTTCTTCAAATCATTTTAGACATTGAGACTAATGACCCCACTCACTTGCCTGTTAAGGGTTTATCTAAAAAGTTGTTTTCTCAAATGAAAATTAAATTTACTGGTGAACAAAGACCCTTACTTCCAGCTATGTTGCCTGGTGGCAATGCTCCTGATGGAGTAGCTGCTGATGCCCCAGTGGGCAATCCCCTTGATGGAGATGCAGCTGATATAGCTGCTGGTGGTCAGGATTCCCCTGATGCTTAAGCACCAGAGGATTCTCCTGACAGAACTGAAGATGCTCCTGATGCAAATGCTCCAGTTGCTTCTGATGTTCAGCCTCCACTCTCACCAAGATTACCCACCCCTGTACATTCACCAATGGATCTTCATTCTCCTGAGCATGAGCTCAATGAGAATTTGGGCTTTGACCAACCTGTAAACTCACCACAATTTACAAGACTTCCTTCTCTCAGCCCTTTGAGACCTCACTTTGAGGATCATGTAAATGTAGATGTAAATGTAAATTTAGATAATTCTCCTCATAGGACCACTGATGCTCCCAATACCACAGATATCCCTGTTGGTGGAGCTGAAGGTTCTGTTACTCTCACTTCTGTATCAGCTTTGTTGAACAGGTATGTATTAAAGGTGGACAAATTGGAGAATGATCTGAACTTCACCAAAAAGAATCTTAGCAGTGCTGTTCTGACTCTAATTGGAAGAGTTAAGAAGTTGGAGGGTAAGCTGAAGCAAAGAAAGAGACAAGGTGTGGTGTATGTATCAGATGAGGATTCTACTAAAGCATCTGACAACATTGACTTGGAAGGCCTTGAACTTCTTGCTGCTACCACTTTGGAGAGTGTTCAGAAGAATGCTGACATTAGGCCTGAACCATCTGTTGCTCCAACTGCTGATGTTGCTCATACTACTGATGCAAGTGTTCCCAAGGACTCCAGAGATAAGAAATCTGATGATGTTGCTCATTATGTCAAAAGGAAGCATTCTGCTGATAAGAAGTCTGCTGGTGATCTTAGTAAGAAGACTTCTGCTAATGTGGCTACAAAGGAATCTTTTCCTACTACTTTGCCAGAAGTGGGCACTCATGGTCCATCAGTAGCTATTCCAGCTGATCTTCCTCATGATTCTCCTGATCAGATTTTTGTCTCTACTGAGAAGACAGATAAAGGAAAGTCTATTTTGATTGATCAAGACATTCCTTCAAGAGTGAAATCCAAGGTGGAACTTGCTAATGAAAAGCTTAGTGAGAATGTTGCTGCACACTTGCAAGCTAAAGAGGATGCTGCAGTTACTAAAGTTCAGTTGGATTTGAAAGCTTCAGAGGCATTGGCTAGGAAAATTCAAGATGATTTGGATAAGATGGGACCTCAATACACTACAACCTTGCCTGCTGAAAGAAAGAAGGAGCTTGATGAAATAGCTAAGAATCTTACTGCTGCACAATGGGAGAATTTGGCTGAACAGGCTGCTTCCAAGCCTAATTTGGGTGAATCTGTGCTTGGAGTGAATAAACCTGATTTTGTTCAAATGATGGTAGAAAGAGGACAGTTGTTGAAACAACAGGAGGCAGAGATTAGAACTAAGTATCAGAAGGAGAAACCTTGGACAAAGAATGAAATCAAGAAATATATGAGGAATTTTGTGAAGAATCAGGGATGTTCTATGTTTGGGTCTGGCTGGACTAAACAGAGGGCCTGGGGATTATTCGATAAGCAGTTGACCTACCACTATGACAAGATCATTTCCAATCATCATTCTTCTGGTATAATGGTTCAAGATGTGTTGGAGTTTAGAGGAAGACTTTTGGATGAGCCTCAAGCTAAGAAAGCTAAGCTTCAAGAATCTACTGCTCATCCTACTGAGTCTATTGGGTCTGCTCATGTTGGTCAGGAGCATGTGCAATTTTCTTCAGTTTTGCATCCGAAGAATGATACTCCTGATGCTCAGAATGATGACACTCCTGATGCTCAGATGGATGATGTTCCTTCTGGTTCTAATCATGATACTGCTGAAACTCATCATGATACCACTGAAGCTCCACATGATGTTACCAATGATGCTTCAGAAGATACACCTATTGAAGTGCCTGATGATGATGATTCTGCAGATGTTTCTGCTGATCTGTCCACTCAAGTGCCTAAAGAAGAACCTGTTGATGGTCCTTCTATTCCTGTTTCTACTGGCACTAGGAGAAAGACTAAAGCTATCAAGAGGAAGGCTACAAATGATATTTCTTTAGAGGATAGTACTACCTTTCTTGATTATGCTTCTGATGATGGTCAAGATCCAGTTGTATGGGAGAAAATTGTAAAGTGGGAACTTGTTGACTCTGAGCTTGGTCAAGGAAAAGTGAATGTCATAACTAGACAAGATGGAAGTACCAAGACATTCTTGTTTTTGAGTCAGATTTTACATATGGTGGATAAACAAGATCTTCTCTCACTTTATGATTGGGTTACACAGCATTATCAAACTCATTCCCCTAATGACATTGGAATGTATTTGATGGGTGATTTGCAGATTTTGTGTGATTCTTATAAAGGTGATTCTGGTGTAAGGTTTCAAGTCTGGAAAGGTCAAAAGACATGGGTGGTTGAATCTTGGAAGTTCTTTCCACTTCCTAATGTTCACATGATTGTAACAACCACTGGTAAGACTTTGTATTACTGGGCTGATGTTCTATACCCTATCACAAAAGAAGTCATGAATCTCATGTTGGAGACAAAGTTATCTGTTCCTTTGGATATGACTGAGAATGATCTTCATCTTGCTGAACAATTGGTAAGGTTCATCAGAAGAAGTATTTTGACTAAAAAGGAACTGGCAACCAAGCATGGTATTCAAATGGATTCATATCTGCAATGAGCTGTTCTTGGTATAGTATTTTGTTAAGTTTTAGTAAAAAGGAACTGTCTAAAAAAAAAAAAAAAAAAAAAAAAAGGAAAAAAAAAAGAAAAAAAACTAACATATTTGTATAGTTTTGTGTATGTTGTATGCAGGTTTGGTGTTGATTTTTATCACACTCTTTCTGGTCATCAACTTACCTGATGTTGATTATTCCATCATAAAGTTGGCTAGTCCAAAGGGTACAGCTTTGGTAAAGACTCATCAAATCTGTTGATAGCTGTAATGGTTTGCTCAAAATCATATGGTTTTCAACTCACCCATGCTTTATTGTTGAGTAGTTGAAACGGTTGTCAATTGACCATTGATTTTTCCTTTATGGATTCCAAATAATTGGCTAGCCCACATGTATATGGCTTGTGGTAAAGGCAGTGGAAAACCATATTTGGTATTCAATTGACCAAGATGATAATTCATCAATAATTGACTAGTCCTGAGCAAACGGCTACAGGTAAAGACATATCAAATCCGTTTATAGCTGATGATTTGCTAAAAATCATGTGGTTATCAGTGTACCTTTGAACACTTGGCTACTCCAGTAGTGATGGCTATTGGTAAAGAGACATCAAATCTATTATTTTCAATGATTCACTTCTCACAGGAGTTTACACACCTGGATGTGATGAGAATAGTATGAAACTTATTTGTTTTGATGTACATTTAGTCTTGTGTTGCTGCAAAGAATGGTGCTTCTCAAATTGGTTGCTAATCCTAGAGATTCTGCTTATGAAGATTTTTTGCTGCTGCTGTTCAATTCAATCCTCTGGTTTATGTTATTGGCGCTTTATCAAGAAATCTTGAACTTAACTATGTCAAATTCAAGATTAGGGGAGGATTGTAAGGAATTATTGAAGATACTGCTGACAGGTTCCTGCGGAAGGCATAGTGACTTTCTGCTGATGACTAGTTCCTGCGGACGTATAGAGATCCTACGGATAGTGTTTAGCCGTGGATATAATTTATGTATTTTAGGACAAGATATGTAGAATATCTTTTATTGGTTTAGTATTATTCGTTTCTTGTAAGAAAGGTTAGGGTTTTCACTAGTATATAAGGAACCCTAGGTCATTGTAATAGACACAAGTTTTAGTACGAGTTTCATTAGTAAAAGTTTATCGATCCATAGAGGATCAAAGTTTTAGTATACATTTGTTTTTATATTCTGCATAATTGCAAATTCACAGAGATTATCTAACTTAGTCTAGCTAGTGATTACATTAGTTGGCTAACGATCCATTGGCTCGTGATATATCAAGGTATAGATCCCTACAACCTGTGCTACTGCGTGACCCTAGTAAAAAGTTGACATGTGACATGACAAAAATACCATTTTAATCATTTGGTGACACACTTATCACATTTTGAGTGGGTCGCACAACTGACCTCATTCAAAATGTGACAAGTGTTTCTTTTGTCATGCCACATGTCAACCTTTTAATGGGGTCGCGCAGTAGCACAGTCGAACATGATCAAAATTGAAATTTGCAAAATTTCTGACTCCGTTGTGGACACAAATTTGATTTTAAGTGTAGTTTTAGAATTTTCCCTTTTTATTTTTATCCACGGGGAAAATAACCATTTTTTTTACGAGAACTGCTATGCCCTCTTACTTTTCTTCCACTTAACATTCTACTTCTTATGAGTCAATCATTTATAGACACATTAAGAGGACTCACTTTATCACTCGCGATTAGACCATCGACATGTAATACTAGAAAGATAAGTACGAAGAAAAGTACGAGAATATGCATTTTTCATTTTTTTTAGGAGGAATAAATCAACTTATTACTTGAGATAAGTCACACTTGTTAAGTTTGAATCCTAATTGTGCAAGTTGTTCAATAAACAATGTATAATGAAAAATGTCTTAGCAGACAGTAGTTGAACTTTGGACGATAGATATTCTGTATTGCAATTGGATTAAGCAGTCGACTGTTTATTATAATAAGAATAATACAAGTTTTTGGTTGGATGAGGACATGGTCCTCCTAATATTTCACGTAATGCCAAATTGCCTTTTGGATTATAGGTAATGGCATTGCCAAAGGGTGGTAATGGGAAATGGCTTTATGCAATATTTCTTACCCCACTACCACCACCTTCTATGCTTATTACACAAATCGTTGTCACTACTTTTAAGCGTTAAGTTAAATTTGTACTCCGTATTTTTGTAGGATATGTTGTCTCGAGAGTGTCCGAAACTTGTAACTAATAATAAACCTAAATGTTTAAGTCAAATATTGCCAAGAATCACATTTGTACCTTTTAAGTCCATCGTTGCCAAGAATAACATTTGTACCTAAAATTAGTTTACGAATTTCCCCTGTTTGTTCTCTATTATTTTTCTTATTCCCTAGGTTATTATTGATAGAGAAGTTTTACACTTCCAACTTCCAAGTTCAACCATATTTTGCAAACCATTATGATATCCGCGTTTTAGTGTCCGTAACAGTAGCTAGCAGACAATGATGGTTAGCAGTAGCAAGAAAGATTAGGATTTTTTATTTTTTTATTTTTTTATATGGCAAACAATTTGTATTAATGAAGCTATAGATTAGCGAGATCGTAAGATCTTATGAAAATGTTTTATATTATAATATTTTATATGATAAACGAATTTAAATGAATGATAAAAGAAAAAGTTACATATTCAAGTACCACAATAGTAGAACATTAGATATATTGCAATGTATACTTGCACAAACTTATTACATACGTGCACCTACTTCATATTTCAATCACTAAATGAACGATTTGGATAGAATATCACATATGTGCACCTACATCTGAAAGCAACACACCTTATCCAATAAGAAGTTGATTTTTTTTTTTTTTTTTTTTTTTTTTTTTTTTTTTTTTTTTTTAGAACTTAAGAAAAAACTAGAATATAGCAAAGAAGAAATTAGAGTATACCAAAGAAGAAATTAATTATCATATCAACGACAAAGATGAGATTTGGTATCAGTAGACACTATAACAATCAGGAGGACAGACGAGGAGCCTTTTGTCGGGGACGCCGATGTCCCCGCCGAAAGTTGCTAAACGACAAAAGCAATGCTGAGCTGGCACACAAAGTCGCTGACCGTTGACTAGATTTTCAACATTAACCCCGCCGAAAGTTATTTATTTATTTATTTATTTGGCAATCTTTGACCAAAATAGTATCTCTTAATCGTTTCCGGGTTTTTTTCCCGCCTTTACTTTCGGCGATGACATGTCCCCCCGGAAAGGTTTGATGCATAGTGCCACTCTTTTGGTGGGGACATATCCCCGCAGAAAGTAGTTTCTAGTTTTTCCTCCTAGCAATTACTTTATCCCGTCAAAACTTTCTGGTAATTGTAATATCTTTCGGCGGGGACATGCCCCACCAAAAGTGTTGGCGCCAATTTTTCCCACAATAATGCAACTTTATCAGCCTATAAGTTTTATAACAAATAACCCCAAATAACACATACTGGGTATCGTAAATTCGGCAAAAAAACACAAATAACCCAATTGTCAATTCCCACAAAACACACATAACAATGGATGGTTACACGCCGGGACAGGAGTGGTCAAAGATTTTATTACACGAGCTACTCTTCAATGAAGTTCTTAATACGTATGGTTACGAAATTTATGATGAATATGGTTCTTATAAGAACTGCGCACCGTGGATGAGAGACCGGATTCTGGAATGGTTGAGGCAAAAGCCGTACTACAGAGAGTATTTGAAAGCTATTATTGGCGGGGACATGTCCCCGCCGAAAACGTCAAAAAGTCCCCTCTAAAAGCATCGAATGTTGTAGTGAGATCAAATGAGGCAAAAGGAATTAGCCAATTAGGTGTATTCTTTTTTCCTTTTCTATTTTCTATCTTAATAATGAAGAATGGTCAATGGATATCTGAATGGTCAGATTTGAAGAATTCTTAGTTATTTGAGCTTTAAGACATGAGCTTATGTTTAATAAGTTAATATAGAAAAAAAGAGCTAAAAAAGAATAGGTTTGTAATAGGATCGGATCGTAACCGGTCCTACGATGCTAATAAAAGCCTTAAGTGCGACTTATATCAAAGCACTCCGTGTGCGGGAATCTAAACTAGTATGCTAATAAAAGATTTTTTAGGGTAAAAGGTCAAACGACCCGGTAAATGTATTACTTCAAAAAATATTTAAGTACAAAGGATATGGGTGAAGTCCCATATCTCAGTCTGTTACATAGGCGATAAAGCATACATAAAAAGGTGGACATCTAAGTAACTTAAAAAATAACTAAAAACTAGTACTTATGACATGCCATAAGCACTTACATCCAAGAAACAAAACAAACTAGCTAACTAGCAGCTACCGTGAAAGATGAACTTTCACCTGTAATTGGGTTAGCTGATTCTTCATTTATATGTGCAACATGTTCTGCATCTTCATCTTCATCTTCATCATTCACCAATGCAGCATACGAATTAGATTTAGTAATATTACCATCCTTAGAGGTAGACCTAGTAGACTTCAACATAGACGACGATGTAGATGCATTACCCATAGTATTAGCTCCCTTCGTATGTTCATTAGTTGTTGCCTTCTGCGCATATCTGACATTCTGTGTAACAGATGGAACAACAAATTGATTACCATTAGTAGACTTGGTTTTACTATTCTTCTTCTTTTTCTTACCCACCGTTTGGAATCCATCATTGTTCAGAACCATAGTAGGAGTTACAACATGTAAATTAGATACAATAGGAGGACTCACCACCTTTTCTGGACATTGATCATGAATATGACCAAATATTTTGCATATACCAAACCTGGGTGGCCTCCATTCATATTCAACACGGATAGTCTCTTTAGTAAAACCCTTCCCAGAAAGTGAAGGAAAACCAATAGTAACAATGTCCACGAGATCAGCTTCAGAATTGATCTCAATAAGACATATAGCAAAACTACTTCTACCCCACGATTCCTTACACATAGAGGTCGTGTACAAATCAAGCATAACAGGTTTACCAATAAAAGTAGCAATCAAATTGATACCATCCTCTTCAAAAAACTTGAAAAGGAACATCATGCAGTTTAACCCATACCGAAATGCTAGTCAATTCTTCCTTACGCAAACAAGTATCCATAGACCATTTCTTGAGAATAATTGGAGATTTGCGTATCATCCCAGGACCACCTTCCAAAACAGCTAATGTATCAAATTTGAAGAAAAAGAAGCCTTTGAAATTCATCATAATCCTTTTTAGGCCATGTTTCTCCCAGTTATTCCTAGCATAGTATTCAACAACTGTAAACGCCATCCTCTTTCCCATAAAATAGCCATATAAAGTATTTTCTAATCATGAACTAACCTTTTCAACCACTTTGCGGGGAATAGAGATGTTAACACCTTCAAATACAGGTTCAGCAACCAAGGGACGAAAATTAGTATCAATTCTAGGATGATCATCCCTCAAATCTGTAGGTCCAGCATAGGATGTAGCATTAGCATTGATGTCCACAGATCGGACAATAGGAGACTCATAAGAAGTTTTAGAGGTATTAGATTTAGCCTTATGGTTAGCCATAAAAGCCTCCCACAAACCATAGACAACATCCTTAGCCATCTTATGAACATCACTATCCAATTCAGCCCACACCATAGAGTTACCAGCATCCAAACCTTGAGTGAAAGCATCAATATCCTCTAGTGTTTTAAGAGATACACCAAACAAAGTTTCAAAAAAATCTTGCTTACTCTTAATAGAAAACTCCACACCTGAATCATGTGTAAAACCAGAAGCATGTGGAACCGGATCCACACGAATCGCATGATTGGTTGCATTAAGAGGGCATGGTATCGTATCACTAGGTTGTCCAGCAAACGAAACAAAAGTCGGCTGTTCAAGAACATTTGGTTCATCCACATAAGGTAAAACCACCTCACTTGGTTCATAAGAACTTTGATCAGTAGCGGGTGGACGTGCAACCGGCTGCATGTGCATGGAATTGGTCCCCAAGGATTCAGTACAACTATGTTTCTCATGATTTCCAGCATGAACCTGATCAAAATTAATAGCCCTTGGGACATTATTAGTCGAACTCTCCTTAGGGTTATCAAGCTTCTTATGTTTCCTCGTAGTCACATTCGACAAAAAATTCGTATTCATCTCTTCCAACTTCGATATCACAACAACCAAAACCAAGTAATCGCAGAAAGAAACAAGAAGATAATCACGACAAATCTTCAAAACCAAACGAGTAAACCCTAGTTTAGAGGGTTTATAGCGATTAAGTACATTAAATTAACCCATGATGTGTCGTTCCAATGAATGATAATGATTAGGTAATACAAGTAGATCTGGAACCGACTTAATAACCCTAGCAACGATTAAAAAAAATGAAACCCTAATTAAAAAAACCTTATCAATCGCTAATAAAAATAGAAGCAGCACTCGATTCAAGGTAATGATCAGCAGAAGTAGAATCAAAACACAAGAAACCAGAGTTGTTAGTGAATAAATCAGAGTTCGATTAGGAAGAAAATTCGATTAGGGTTTTAGGAAAAAAGTCGCCATAATCGCCAGAGGGTGGGAGAGTTTATGCTAATAAAAGATTATCTAATCAAATTCCAATCCATCTTAAGAGTTTGCTCCCTACTTCAAATCCAACAAAATGCTAATTTTTTAATCTCCATAATAAACATTGTGATAAGATTGTGGTTCAAAGTGAAAACTACCGAATTTCGCCAACACCAAATCACTTGTGAATATGACCATCTCCAAGCAATTTGGATTAATCAAACAAATTATCGCTTTTTCTCTTCATTTAGGTCTCGAGTTTAGTCGATAATATATTAAAAATTTCTAATTTGAGGATGACAAAACCCCACCACTGAAAAACAACCTCCCATATCGGTCTAACCTTTTTGAATACGGTCATCAGGTGCTCCAAAGATCTGGTTTCCACATAACGCATAAGGCAAAGGAGCGAATGCATGTCAATGTTTCTTACATCCCAGTAATAGGATTAGGATTTCTAATCTCTTCAAAGGATCGTGAAATCATATTCTGATAGAATTGTTAACCGGAACTTGCTTGTATATGTATCATGTAACTCTATTTTCCGGTTATTTCTAGCTTTCTTATAGATATACGGTTTGAAAAAGTTCTTTTTTTTCTTCTTCTTCTTTTATTATTATTATTATTATTATTATTATTATTATTATTATTATTATTATTATTATTATTATTATTATTATTATTATTATTATTATTGATGAGGTGAAAAATGATCTGTTTTTAGGGGGTCATTTAAGCCCGAATCCGAATTTATTTGATCAAATATTGCCCTAAATCGTTCCTTTTGTGATTTTAGGTACTTTGGGAGAGAAATCTGGAAAAGGAAGCAATTCGGACGTTTTTGGAGCATAAAAGTGAAGAAAACGCCAAAGTCTTAATTTTCCATGCTGGGAACAGTAGGTGACGGCGTCAAGAGCAAAACCTTGACGGCGTCAAGAGCAAATTTCATGAATTTCCATGACGACCCAGAACAGATTTCACGGCGTCACGTAGGAAGGGCGTCAAGAGTAAAAGAGTCATGACGGCCTGGAAGTGTATAAGTCATGATGGCGTCAGAAGTAGATCTAGGCAGTCCGAGAAGAGTTTTGGCGGCGAGGTGACGGCGTCACAGTGTTTGTCTTGACGTCGTCAAACCTATTTTTCTATATATAGTTTTCTAATTTTCACACATTAAGAGAGAAGTTTTGGAGAAACCCTAAGTACGATTTTGGTGCAACTTTTACAGGTTTTTCAAGGGTTCCAAACCCTTGATACCTTGCATTGTAATTGAGATAAGTGTTCTTCTAATTCAATCAATATGTCTATGTGTTGGTTGTCTATATCTTGTTCTTATCTTAATTCCATTATGCTAGGCTAGATCTATCTTGTGTTTGCTTAGATCTAATGAAACCTAGATGTTAATTATGTGTTGATTACTTGTTTATCTTTGTCTTGGATGAGTGATTTATATGTTAGGCTTAAGAAAACTGGTAGATCTCCACTTGGTAACATGCTTGAACGTCTTAAGAAACATGAACCGAGGCGCACTAGGTCTTTATTGGTTGTATTTAATGCATGAGCCACTGTTTACAATCCCTATAGTTGTGTTGGGCATGGTGTAGGAGGAGATAAGAGCTCATAGAATTGGGGAGTTATGTGTGCCACCCCATGAATGGTATTAAGGAATACGATCCGTCATCCATGCAATTATAACAAGTAATTAACGTGTAAAAGATGTCTAGGGAGTAGTGAAATCTAAGTAAACACATTTTCTCCAATTACTGCTCACAACTTTAGTATAATTTAGCTTATTTTCATTTTTAGTATTTTATTTTGATTACATCTTAGTATTGGGTTAGTTGAATAGCAACTAATTCCGCCCAAATCCTTCAAACCCGAGATTTTACTTGCTTTCATAAAAATATAAAAATACAAAAATAATCATCCCTCATCTTTAGAACTAGTATTTAGGCTTTCTAATCCTAGCGACACTATTCGTAAGCTGAACGATCAATCCCCCGGTACTTGTCACTATACTATACTACAACGATCAGGTACACTGCCTGGTGGGGGTTGTAAGCTTCTCGAGATCCCTCGAGAGGTAAAGCCTGTTGCGATTCCCACGCATCAAGTTTTTGGCGCCGCAGCCCGGGGAATAGTTATTGTCTAGGTTAGAATTTCTTTTTATTAGGTTTACTTGCTAGATTCCTTTCTAGTAAGATTTTATTTTTATTTTTAGGTTTTCTTTAGTCTATCTATTTTCTTTGTGCCTTTGTTAGTAAATCAAATTCATTGACCATTCCGTTGGCCATTATGGAAAACGCGAATCCAACCCTTTCCCCTAGAGAAGTGGCTTTGTTACGTGAACAAATTGAGAGTGAGATTAGGGAACTTAGGGAGCTTAATAGTTTGATCAAGGTTGAGCTCGAACATGCATTTAGTGACCTAGCGACCACCTTGTATTCAAATGAGGACCTAGGGCCTAATGACTTTGTGAATGTTATTAAGGGACTTGAAGAGGGGGAAATAGATCCGAAGCTTAATGACTATTTTAATCTATACCCCACTAAGGAGGAGATTGCATATTATAATAATCTTATTGATAACCCGCGATCTCCTTTCACCATAATTGAACCTAAGATCAAGAGAGGTGATCCTAAGAATGCTAAAATACCATGTATGATTGGATATAGGCACATTAGCAATGCTTACATCGACTTTAAATCTCCAATCAACATTATGTCTTCAACTGTTTATAATGATATAGTGAAAACAAGACTTGAACCTAGAAGGGACCCCAAATACCCCGGTGGAGTTTGTAACTTTGTCGGGAGAGTTAAAGGTTTACATGTTTTTGTTGGTAATTTCACTTTTATCACCGACTTTATGATTGTGGGGGATCTCGCTAATGTTATTGATTGTTGATTGGCTAATGTTGTGTTTGGCAAACCATTTGTTGAGGAGTCTAAGTTGGAATATGATGAGATAGAGGGAACGATTCGATTTGCAAGTAACACCGATAGTATCACTTATAGGATGCCTAATAGGATGAAAGAATTTCGATTTATATCTCGTTTTGATAAGGACAACGTTGGTTCTTTTGAGGATACTAATGAGGAGGATAAGAAAAAGGGCATGGATTATGTATGGGAAAAGAGGAGTCTTTATTACAAAGATTGTTTGGCTCTTGGACCAAGGTATAAAGTCGATAAAGAATTTGCCCAAATGATTATGGGGGCGGTTGAGAAAAAAGTGATTGGTTTCTACAAGGAATATCTCCAATCAGAGAGTGGAACCAATGATGAAATCACGTAGTAACCCATGACCTTGAGTCTAGCTACAAGACTCGTAAATAAAGAAAAGCGCTTCTTGGGAGGCAACCCATGTTTTGTGTGATTTTATTTGTTTGTTTGTTATTTGCTTCCGTATGCATGCTTAATTTTTATTGTTGGTTGATCATGTTTCTAAACTAAATAGTGGAAGTACTTTACTTTGTTGTTTTGGCTTAGTCTTAACTCCACCTAAAGGTATTTTTGCAAAAGATAAGTGTAAGGGGAAACCTCAAATATGTTTTTAAGAAACAAACCGATCATGATTCTCCACAATATTAAATGAACATGTGTATTCGTATTTGTTAGAGTCAAATGCTTGTATTGAGTCATAATGAAGTTTTGCAGGATTTTCCAGGAAGTAGGACCAAGTTTTTCCAGAAAATTTCCGGAAACTTAACATAAGGATTTCTGCAGGTCAATTCTGACGGCGTCAGGGGTTTACTCTTGACGGCGTCAGGAGTTAAAATCTGGAAATTTTACCGGTTTTGTTTTTCTAACGGAGTCTTATGGTTTTTGTGAATTATTAAGTTTTATAATCTCCAGGAGATCTGAAAACTTCATTCCACAAGCATTATATCTTATCTTGTTTTCTAGGGTTTAGTAACTTATATAGAATGCCGCCGATTTTACGCGAGGTTGTCTTGTCTATTTTGTCAGGTTTTACAGGTTATGTATGACAAGAAGATGATTTACATTCTGGAAGGGAAACTTTGATTGTTCATTTTCTTGGAGGAAGATTTAACCTAGCCACCCTATTATCCATACCGAGCGAATCAGGGGAGTATTTGATTTCATTCTCTTTACTTTTTCACTTTTACATTCTTTACTTGAACATTGGGGACAATGTTCATCTTAAGTGTAAGGGGAGGGTAAAAAGATGATACCTTACATATGCACTTTCGGTTGAGTTTGTTTTGTTTGATGGTAGATGTGTAATAAAACTATGAGAAATACTTGTTAGTGTAATTTTAGCTCCAAATTTAAAATTTTTTACAACATTTAGGAGTGAAACTTTAGCCATAGCAAGCGTCTCATGGATAGAAGATTGTATGACTAGCACATAACCGTACTTTCAGAAAAATTTTCCACCCAAATATGTGAGGTTCGCCTTTAGATTTGATAGGAAAAGCATTCATTATTAGTGCTTATGAGTGTATCGGTAGCATTTAGATTCTAGAACTTGCGTTAGTGATGCATCCCGAGACCGCTAGTGAGACTACATTCGTGTGGTAGGATTTACTACATGATAAGAGGCATTAGGATCACCCTTGTGTTAAACCCGTATTACAATTACTTGACCATTTATGTCATATTACTTGGCTAGTTAAGTCAACTAATTTTTCCCACACCTTTAGCGTTGTACTCATTTTTAGTACACGAAACCTCTAGTACACACCTCCGAGCCTATCTTTTCGTTTCTAACTTTAAGCATCTTACTTAAAGGAAGAATTTGTTACACCCCACTTAAATGTACAACCAAATCGCCTTAGCCTTCCGTGTATGCGCTCATTTTTAGTGCATTATTGTTATTTGTTAAACCCTAAGTTAACTTTTTAATTGATTACATGGTTGCTAAGTCGAGTCATATCCTTGTACATATTATTTTGGGACGATTGGGACTCATGGGTAAGTACTTATTTTATGGAGTAATGGGGAAGAACATCATTTATTACCCCCATATGTACGTTAATCTTAAAAGTGCTCCAAGTGTTTTAATTTTCTTAATTCGAGTCACTAGATTAGTTAAATGTAAAGTATGTAAAGATTCAAGTGTAAGGGAAATGTTCATTCCCTATCATGTATTATTTTGGATGGTAGGGTAAGAGTGTATGCAAAAAAAAAAAAAAAAAAAAAAAAAAAAAAAAAAAAATCGAAAAAACAAGAAAAAGAAAAAAAAATAGAAAAAGGAAAAAAGAGAAAAAACATACGGAATACCATCCCGTTTCATTCTATGTTTATTTTATGTTTTTGTTATTTTTCATTTATTAGCATAAGTCGAGTCTAGTCTTGGCTTAGCAACGCCACATTGTACATGTAATTGACTAAGACTGTTAACTCGCCACCAGTAAAACTTCCTTTATCCAACAAAACCGTCTATTTCATATCCCTACACCTAATGTTACAACCCTTTTAAAAGACCTCTTTGATAGTTTATCCTAGGTGCTTACGCCATGTGGTGGAGGTTTGATCCTTTCCCAAGCCTATGGTAATCTATTTTGCTATGACAGGTAGTGAGAGATATCTTCCGTTTCCATATTGTAATTTACACTTTATTACACCCGAGAGATGTGAGTATCTAAACAGTATTTGTGAGGTGCTTGTGTATGACCTCCGTGCTTGTCTATTGGTCTTTAGTGGAACGATTATTTGTTGGAATTACTTTTATATTAGTGTTAAATGACCCCTAACTTGTATTTTGAGTAGAATAAAAGCGCATTTGCTTGAGGACAAGCAAATCTCAAGTGTAAGGGTATATGATGAGGCGAAAAATGATCCGTTTTTAGGGGGTCATTTAAGCCCGAACCGAATTTATTTGATCAAATATTGCCCCAAAATCGTTCCTTTTGTGATTTTAGGTACTTTAGGAGAGAAATCTGGAAAAGGAAGCAATTCGGACTTTTTTGGAGCATAAAAGTGAAGAAAACGCCAAAGTCTTAATTTTCCATGCTGGGAACAGTAGGTGACGGCGTCAAGAGCAAAACCTTGACGGCGTCAAGAGCAAATTTCATGAATTTCCATGACGACCCAGAACAGATTTGACGGCGTCACGTAGGAAGGGCGTCAAGAGTAAAAGCGTCATGACGGCCTGGAAGTGTATAAGTCTTGACGGCGTCAGAAGTAGATCTAGGCAGTCCGAGAAGAGTTTTGGCGGCGAGGTGATGGCGTCACAGTGTTTTTCTTGACGCCGTCAAACCTATTTTTCTATATATAGTTTTCTAATTTTCACACATTAAGAGAGAAGTTTTGGAGAAACCCTAAGTACGATTTTGGTGCAACTTTTACAGGTTTTTCAAGGGTTCCAAACCCTTGATACCTTGCATTGTAATTGAGATAAGTGTTCTTCTAATTCAATCAATATGTCTATGTGTTGGTTGTCTATATCTTGTTCTTATCTTAATTCCATTATGCTAGGCTAGATCTATCTTGTGTTTGCTTAGATCTAATGAAACCTAGATGTTAATTATGTGTTGATTACTTGTTTATCTTTGTCTTGGATGAGTGATTTATATGTTAGGCTTAAGAAAACTGGTAGATCTCCACTTGGTAACATGCTTGAACGTCTTAAGAAACATGAACCGAGGCGCACTAGGTCTTTATTGGTTGTATTTAATGCATGAGCCACTGTTTACAATCCCTATAGTTGTGTTGGGCATGGTGTAGGAGGAGATAAGAGCTCATAGAATTGGGGAGTTATGTGTGCCACCCCATGAATGGTATTAAGGAATACGATCCGTCATCCATGCAATTATAACAAGTAATTAACGTGTAAAAGATGTCTAGGGAGTAGTGAAATCTAAGTAAACACATTTTCTCCAATTACTGCTCACAACTTTAGTATAATTTAGCTTATTTTCATTTTTAGTATTTTATTTTGATTACATCTTAGTATTGGGTTAGTTGAATAGCAACTAATTCCGCCCAAATCCTTCAAACCCGAGATTTTACTTGCTTTCATAAAAATATAAAAATACAAAAATAATCATCCCTCATCTTTAGAACTAGTATTTAGGCTTTCTAATCCTAGCGACACTATTCCTAAGCTGAACGATCAATCCCCCGATACTTGTCACTATACTATACTACAACGATCAGGTACACTGCCTGGTGAGGGTTGTAAGCTTCTCGAGATCCCTCGAGAGGTAAAGCCTGTTGCGATTCCCACGCATCAATTATTATTATTATTATTATTATTATTATTATTATTATTATTATTATTATTATTATTATTATTATTATTATTATTATTATTATTATTATTATTATTATTATTATTATTTATTGAAAGGCTACGTCTTTTAAAATAGTAATCTATTCTATATAATAAACCAGAATAATTTACAAGCCCTCTAATGCAAGCCATGCAATTAATTTGCTGATGTGTCTTGACTGTGATTGGTTGATTATTTAATGCGTACAAGTTCAGGATGCAGTACTTCCTCACACCTTATACTCGAAATAACGCTTCTCCTCCACCCATTAAATTAGTCAAACAAAAGAAACAAATGTACAGCAACTTATTAATGGTTACTCATTCATCACACCCCTCTGTAACCAAAAAATGCTTTTCAAAATCAAAATTCAAATTCAAAACAAAATGAAAACACCGATTCAATATCTCCTTGCAATACACGTTTCAAAATACAAAGAAAATCAACCTCAAAGGTGGATTATTTTGTTTCGATTCAGTTATAATATGTTTTCCTCTTACAAATAAATCGAAGGAAATAGAATTCATGCGTTATGTGGATTTATGTTTGTGATTTGTTTGTTTAAATCTATTTTTATACATGTTTTTAACTTGAGTTTCTCATTGTTATTGCAGTGATATTTGAAAGTGCAAATTCTATAATCTGGGGAGTGCATCAAAGGTGTTCGATGAAATGTGTGATAGGTATTTCACTAGCGTGTCTTATTAGATAGTAAGCAACAGAGTCTTTAGTCTCTAGGTCTTTGATTGAAAGCATGAAACTAATAAACACACCAGATGTGTTGGTCCATATAATGTGTATCTTATTTTCTGAATTAATCTTCAACACTATAACTTATGTAATGTCCTTTTTGATTTTGTATAGTAACTTAAGCAATTTAAATTCATACAGTCTAATGCTCTTCGTGCACACAACAGCTTTTTGAAAGACAAAGGGTTACTCAACAAAGTAAGGGATATCAGTTACGCCCATGTTAGCTTCCTATCTCCTAAAGGTCATTGTTGTTGGGCTCTAGGGTTGGGCTACTGTAAATCCACTGTAGCAGGTATGCTTCACTTGAATAGCCAAAATTATAGTGCAAGGCTGGTAAAAATGGTTTCTGCTCAAAATTGAACTGGTATGGGTTGACTTTCAAACGGTTTTTGTTCAATTTCTGTAAAAGTTAAAAGCATTTAAAACATAATGAATAAGAATTTGGGATGTATATATGTACATCCATCAGGAGTACATATGTACTCCATCAAAGGCATCAAAGTGGTTGCTCGATGTGGTTACTTGACATTATGATATTGGTAGCAGAAGGTGAACCGGAGTCTCGCTGGTCGCTGCTGATGGTGCAAAGGAGGCTGATGCTGCTGCGGCTGGATGGCGTTTTTTGTGTGTATTATTTTGTCGTTGCGATAATATAATCGGCTCGATTTTCTTGATAATTTGCAGCAAAGGAAAATTTTCACCGAGCAACCAGATGTCACATGTTTAATGGTGAGGTGGTACAAATAAAGAGTGTTCAGGTTATAATAGAAACAAGGAGTGTTTAGATTAGGCTATAGAAGCAACAAAGAGTGTTTAGAGTGGACTGCAAGTTATAAATGAACCTAAGTGTTTAGATGCCCTTGATTTATTTTATTTTGTTACAGAATCTGAGCTTTAGGTTCCATAAGAGTGTAACTTCCTTTTCAACATCTTTGTTTTATATAATTTTCTTTATTTAATTAATAATTTAATATTATGGTTTGTTTCATTGTTTGTGATTATACAGAAAACATGGTCTCAGATTTGGCTATTTGGGCAGAAGGATTTGCGTATCCAAGGCCAGATTATTTATGTTCACAAACACCCCACCAATGCTGCTTATGGATAAGTGTTTATTGCACCCCAAAATAGGCAGGTACGCATAGTTTTTTTTCTCCATCTGGCTTTCAAAATACGTAATACGCCGAAAAAAATAGGCAATCCCAAACATCATGCTAGAATCACACATAGAAGTTAGAGTTACATAATTAGACGTAACATAATGGACGGTAGGAGATAGTAGTCACATGTGCTTATCATATATTGTATATCGTCTAGAATGAGGCATAGGTAGTCACATATTCATATAATAACAAGAATGAGTTTCAGTATACAAAAGCATCAGCATGACTGTCCTCATAGTTTTAAACACAATAATCAGTTACAAAGTGTTGATGCCAAACATTTTTGTTGTTATGTAAATTGGGTGGTATTAAGTAGTTTCACTTTACAAGCAAATGGGAGAGACTGCTTCTATGACAGGTAACATTTGACTTTATTAATCTTTTCTGAATATTATAGATCAAGTTGTTAACTCTTTCTTTGTTTTCATGTTATGGTCAGGAATTGGCATATATATCACACTCGGAAAATGCACATGTATATACCAAATGGACGTTCTTAGTATTCCTGAATATTATACAGAAGGTATGATATCAACTGCAAATCAAAATTATTGGAAGAGAAGGAATAAAAGTTGTCTTCTCTAATGGGAAACTTGGATGGTATACTACTGAACTCACTAATGTATTGTAAGCTTAATTTTTAAAATACAACACCTTTATAGTTACTTGCTCTTCTATGAAAAGTGTAGGGTTCCATAAAGTTAGGAAGATTAACAAAACCTGTAGCTGCAGACGTAAATATAAAGTGCAGAGCAAAAGGGCTGCTTCATCTTGGGGTGAGTTGTACAGATTCCCAGTTACATTTATAACTTCTAGAACTGATTTTTACAAATGTATGGTTGTGATTGAAAATCCTAATACCAGTGTATCTCATTTTCTTACTAATGTATTACAGGTGCGAGTAGCTATTAGAAATGCAATACATAAATTTTTTTCGAGATTATAACATGTGTACTATCAAGTCCAGGCTTCGGAAAATACAATACCTCAGGTAACTTAAACTCATATAGACATGAAAATTTATGTTCTCTTATTGTAGTGGCTGATAAGAATTAATATTAGGAAAGGATTGGTTTGTTGTATGCAATTATTATTGATTGACATTGATGCCTTTTTTTTTTTTTTTTTCATTTTTTTCAAGCATGAAGCAATTCAATTTGAGTCATTCTGTATAATGAATATATATGGGCCAAACAATGGTTAAAATAACGAAGAAAAACTGACAAAATTATTTTTATGGTAGTAAATGTTCATCATCTGTAAAGGTGTAAAAACGGGTAGGTCGGGTTACGGGTCATACGGGATGGGTCAGAGCCACCACATCTATCTTTTGTCATTATGAGCTTATAATAAGTATTTAAATAACGTGAGAGATGCGGTTTTATGCCTTGAGTACACTTCCGATCTCTTTGAGTACAAGTTGGTGAAATACTGAGATGAACCGCACTCAGAATATAGGGATGTTAGAAAATTTAGTGATTCTTGATACTTTGGTTTTCAAATTCAGTTTAGAAATGATACAATATAGTCACTAATTGGTCGTTTTGTCAAAAAGAGCTCCTATTGAAATAACAGTCCCGCATTACACACATATGATCTGCACATGCATATTTGTTTTAGTAAAGTCACTTTATATATGTGCTTGGTAGTGGTTAACGTCAATTTATCAGGCAATGCATAATTGCGTTGGAACTGCCATACGAATGAACGATTCGTTTATGTAATCATCAACAAAGAATGTTAGAATGGTTGTTGTATTGGTCGATATATAAGTGGTTTCAGTCAAAGTAATGCAATGATGATGTAATAGTTATATTACATTCACTCTATGTTGTTTTCTAACTATGCAAACCTGCATTTTTTGTGTGTATATCTCATCATTATCATGAAGTGACCCATTTCAGTTTATGTTTCGTAACAGCAAGTTGCCTTAACAGCTTATGATATGAAGATGTTATAGGCTTCTATAGTGAGGTGTACTAGGAACGCAATTAATATGTAGCTAATTCTTAGTTAGATTTTCATCCGCTATAACCAAAGTTTGGTTTTATGTAGTTTATTGTAGGTACATAAGTTAAAACATACTGACAATTAGCTTATAAACTACTATATAGTGTTCAAATGTTGTATCACATCTGGTCAATAAATTGATGTCATGCTTTAAATAACATTAAACATCATGCTTGGTTCAGTGGGTTGGTCCGATCTCACGGGAATGCACCTTATTGTATCATTTTAGTTTGGTCGATCCCATTTTCAGTCATGGTTTTCGAAAAGCAAATTACTAAAGATCAGTCATGGGCTTCGGCGTATCAACAATAACTAAAATCTTTATAATAAAAATCGCTTAAGAAAGCCGTTCTCACATTAAAAAAAATGCATTTCCTTCACATGGCTAAATGTATAACCATCAATGTAAATGTATTAATATGAAAATATGATCCTAATTTCGGCTTTCGTATACAACATTTAAATGCATCGATTTACTCAATATAGTTCATGATGAACAAAGCCCGTGCGTCGCACTGGCCATGCTGTCTCGTGTTGTATATAAAGAAGTTCTTCAAGGTCTATGATCAAAATATCAATATATATGTACAGTATATATATTACATGCTTTGTGGCATTTTTCTTATTTACACTTATTATTAATCCCAAACTTCTTTTACTTATTTTTTTTATACTTATTAGGTGTTCACGGAATGGATTTTTTGTTGAAGTGTTAGAATGGTCACTACATGCATTTGCTTCTCAAGACAAACATATTGGAGATCAAGAGGCAATGAAACGTTTATTACACAGATATTTACAAGCATTGTATTTTATACTTTCAGTCATAACTTATTGTTCCGTTACAAGAAAATTTCATAGCGTTTACGTTCGCTGCTCTTTCTTACTTTATTCACGTACTTATTTTTTTTTTTTAATAAAAAACCTTCTAAAATCCTTTGGATTCCAAGGGTCTATAAGTTAGGGTTATATAATCCTGAAAATATTCTTAAAAATCTTCTTACTATCACATGTTAGGAATTTACAAGACGAAAAAACTGACCCACTTATCACATTGCAATAAATTAATGACACATGAGGTAAGCGTGAGTGCAAACAAAGGTAGAGTGCTAATTATGCATTTCAATCAGGGATAATATCATTTATTTTTGACTTTCCATTTTTTTTAAAGTTTAGATGCTTAGATGTTTCTAAATAACTTTTTTGCTTGAGTACCACGAGTTAGAATCAAGAAAAATATAATTAATAAGAGAAGAATAATAATAAATTATAAATACAGATTTTAAATGCACTCCCAAAACTAAATACATTCTCATTATTAATTATTATTATTATTATTTTATTTGAAATACGTGACTATAATTTTTTCTCATTTCAATAATTCTTCTCACTAGATGTCTCTCCCGTCTACCACAACATACACACTCAATTCAATTGTTTCTAATTTTGCATGTGTAGTCCGGTTCATTAATCTAGAAATGTAATCTTCATTAACTAAATTTAGGCTTTTTAACTTTAGCCAAAAAAAAATAAAATAAAAAAAAATGCATTATAATATAGTTAACATCAAGATAATAGTATAAACCATGCATCCTGGATATATGTCACTGAATTTAGTAAAAACCAATCTCTGTTTTACTGAACCGGATCAAACCGAGGTCAACAATGAGGTTTTCAAAAAAGTAACTGTGATGAGGATAAAGGGAGGGGAGCATGTGGGAGGATCCATTGGAAATTGAACCTGACCCATAATCCAATCAATAAGGTCTCTGGGTCGGTCAGACCGTGTCTTAAGGGCGACCTCATGAGCTCAACCCCCCACCCACAACTCTCACTTTATCAAGGTAAATACACACACACCTTGCTGCATCCCTTTTTTTTTTTGGCTTTAGCCACAACACAACTGGTTCTTTTTGTCTCTATGATGACATACATATGTTTATTTACCTAATGAAATTGTATGCCAAGGTATTAAGTACTCCGTTATTTAATTTAAAAGTTGTTGGACTTGGGTTTCTTAAAGATAATATATATGTATGTACTTGAAAACTCAAAGTGGTGCACGGGCCAAGGTTTCTCTGCCGATCTAAACCTTTGATGAATAAATATACTCGAAAAGTTATCGAAGTTTAAAAAAATTGACAGTCACTTCGTAAACATGTATACTAAAAGTAATTTAGAGTAAATTTCTCATGAATAAAGCAATATTTGGTGCAAGGAGACCAAGGTCGATCCAACGTTTAACCGCAATTTGGTGTTTCCATCTACCTTTTATCATCATGCACTGATTTCTAATATTTGTTTGTATCGTTGTAGAGTCCTGTGATATGATGGCGGATTTGATTTTAAGACATTGTACTCTAGATTTCAGCTACCTTTTTTCTGATGTTTCTCCAAGATTTCCCTTTATACACTGAAATATAACGCTGGTTTCCTCTTAATTTTGTAAAGCTTACTTTTAGTCCCACGTACTACAATCAAAGTACTTTGTGCAACTGTACGTGCAAGTGACGAAACAGAAGAAAAACATTCATATATTGACGATATACATAGGACTTGAGAGGACCTGAATTTAGGCCACAACATCCGGCAAATCGATCAACAACTATTTGATCTCATGTTGGATAAGATGAAAAATATGTCAAGCTAGTGAGGCCATATTTCCCTATGTATATGATACGCCTCCTATCGTGTATAACTATCTATCTTATATTTATGTTGCATTCGAGTCATATTAGGAATGAGTCATGTGAGTCATTATCTATGAAAGTTATCTTTTATTTTGGGAGTTTATCTTGTATCGACTTGTGATACAAGTTAGGATTTATTCGGTATAATTACCGAATCATTCATCAATGAATAATATAGTTATGTCAAACAAATAATTCTCTTTTCTACTCTAATATTCTTAAGGAGCTCGCGCCCGCTTGAAGTGGTATCCTATCCCGAAACAACTTCTAACCGGGTCGTATCAATTGGTGTTTTCATTGAGAGAGTTTCTGATTAGGGTTCCAAATAAAAATTTTTAAAAAAAAAATACTGTTCATAGGTAATGTTCACGGAGTACTGTTCATCAAAAAAAAATTTTGTTCTTTGAGTTACTGTTCATGGCATCAGGCGGCAGCGATCAAGACGCAAAATACACACTCTCTAAGCTCTTGCAAATGGGTACGGTGGCCGAATATGAGAGTGAGTTTGTGGTACTTGTAAATCGAGTAACAGGGATCTCTGAATCTTTACTTATATCATTTTATATCTCCGAACTTAAACTGATGTTACAAATAGAAATGTTGAGGGCAAGCCCTACAACTTTAGGAGAAGCCTTTTCCTTAGCCAATATAGTCGATGCTCGTTTTAAGGCAATTGAAAAAAAGGAGAAAGAGCATATGATTGAAAAGAAATCAGATACCATTCCATCATTACAAAGTGAAATCGCTTCACTTGAGATTAAAAGGTCGTTAGATGCTGATGAATATATTGGTGTTGATGTGGTTAATAACGCGATAGATGATGTTTTTGATATTGGTGAGAGTTTGGTTGTTATTCTAAAGTGGGTTCAGACCAGCACATCAAGGACGTTGCAAATTATTAGTAACTTTTGAAAACATGGATGTTGCCATGGGAATAGAGGCTAAAATTCAAAGGAGAACATGGGATCCCGGAATCAAGATTTTTTTTAGACAACACCTTGAGGACAAGGTGGTTTTTGAAGGAGTGGGGAGTGTTACGCCAATGGTTAGGATATGTGTCATAGTTTATTATGTTTAGGATACGTGTTTGAGTTGTATTAGGATAAGTCTTCGTGTTAGGATAAGTCTTCGTATTTATGTGAGATTATCTCATAACTAGTATTTAATGTTTTACAATGAATGAAAGTCATTAAGCTTTGTCAAATAAAAATATATCTTGTCTTCTTCATTTTTAAATGAATGAAAGTCATTAAGCTTTGTCAAATAAAAATATAGCTTGTCTTCTTCATTTTTAATTCTTAAGGAGCTCGCGCCCGCTTAAAGTGATGCCCTATCTCGATACAACCTCTAACCCGGTCGTATCAGTATAATGAACGTCATGATATTTAATGATGCTAAGCGAGAGAACAATGTCGAACGTAATTAGTGTTGTCTTTTGGTTGACCATTTGTTCTATCGATATGTTACTTGTAACATCAACTGTAAAAAAAATTTCTGGGTTTATATTCTTCTATTGAGAATCAACGAAAGAGTGAGTGTCTACAATCGTTAAATATATTATTGTATTTAGATAGCTGCATTTAGGCATTTAGCTTTTAAAATAAGCGTTGATCAACTAAGAATAATCAATAATATCAACACGTACATAATTATTCCAGGTAAAAGCATCTCCAATTAGGAGTTAATCAATGACTTTTTAAAACAAAAGATGCTTTCAAAATCTTTGTCCCATTGAAGCTAATAGCTTCATTTTGAACATCTTTAATTCTGTCAAAATTTAAGCATCTTAAGTCTTTGATCATTTCACATTAAAAGTCAAACTTCATACACTTATGTGCAAATTAAGTAGAAGTTATTAGGTATAGTAACAAAAAAAGTCTATTTATTTACTTATTTATTTTAAATACTGACCTTTCAAATTTTGACTTTTGTGTGTATTTTGTGACAATTCTATAGTTACGTTTGTTGACCATCATGTTAATATCGAAAGATAAAATAGTCATTGTACATGAACAAAATACATAAAAAATAATCAAAATTTGAAAGATTTGTTTTTTAATAGAAAAAAAATACAGAACAACAAAAATAAACAAATTAAATGCATTTTTTGTTATTATCCCAAGTGCTTAAGTTGTTTCAAACTCTCCCTTAGGGGTGGCAACGTGATCGGCAAAGGCAGCGGCATAAGCGGCATGATTCGGTATCCTCATTGCCAGTCATTCGGCATGGACAAATCGGCAAGTATCGGTGATTGTTACCGATTCGGTATAATGTATAGCATTCAATTTTTTGACCGTTCCACATTAAATAAATGGTTGAGGCATGGTTAGGCATCATTGTCACTAAAAATAAATGGTTATGCATGATGAGGCATAAAATGTGTTGGATTTATTTTATTGACTAATGACAAATTATTTTGAGGCATGGTTAGGCATAATTGGTACCCAAAAATGTTGTTACAAGGTTTCACAATATATAAGATGATTGAGGTAGGAATCTTATACTCAGGAACACTATGCACCCAATCACCCATGACATTAATGTTTGTCAACCATAGGCCGGTTCTGACAGATGTTTTTGGCCATCTTTTGTCTTTTACGACATCTCTATTCTTTAGCAACAAATAAAAATATTTGAACCTTGTAATACGAAAACTATATCTATTCACAAAAAAAATTTAGAAAGGAAAATTATTCACAAATTTAAATCATTTATACTTACGACTACTTGTATTAAGCTACCATGAAGCTAGAAAAAGAGTGCATGATGTTTGTACAATCAAATTTATTTAGGATTTGTTATCTAATCAGTCTAATTTGAACATGAATTCCTACTATGTGTGAGATTCACGAGTGAGACATAATTGTTATACATTCACCTAACGTGTCCTTAATTACGAGGATTATTTGAATTAAAACAAATTTTGTTCCGATATCTTCATAGGACCCAACCAAGTGATAGTTTGTACAACCACGTCGAACTGAACTTTTGTCTTGTTTTCGAGATCTAACAAAGCGGCCTAAGTGATTAGGTTGTTTGAGTTCCTTGGATAACCATCACACCTCCACCAAGCAGAAATTGAACTCCAAAAATGGCTAGCTAGCAACCGAGCAATCAATAAAGAGATGGTGCACATTCTCAAAGCCATTGTTACAAATTGAGCATCGAAATGAATTGATATATGGATACCACAATCGTCTAAATTTCAACAAGTTGGAAGATGATCTTGATATATTTCGACCTTTTTATGTAGAATACTAACTCACGTATAACCTTACACATGTTTCAACTGACACTTACACACAATCTATCGGTTAATGTGGTACTTACATACTACAAGGTTAAAGGCCATTTGGTTAAAAGTTTAGACAAAAAAGTAAATTATAATTTGCATTTTTCTTTCTTTCTACATTCTCACAAATCATTTTTTGTCAAATTAATCAATCAAATCATTAGACACACAATTAAGCATCATTATTAGGCATGCCAATCATTTTTCTAACATAAGAGCTATCTGAACCCCCTAGGAAAATTACCGGCGATGATATTCCCAACAAAATTAGCCGTCGGTGATCCATCATGACCGTTATGGATTTGATTGCCTGTGAACCCTTGCTATCTAGTAGTTATGAGTTTAAGTGTTTAGGATAATACGAATTGTGTAGATTGACATAAAGTATACCTGAGTAAATTATTCAATAACAATTAAACTATATGTCTATTTCTTGATACAAACATAGCTTAGCTCACATTTAGATATAAACTTAATTAAATCCAAAACCGCAAAATGTAAACAAGTTCCTGAAATTGTTTTCTTCACAAAATGTGAAGACTCATAGTTGCTTTCTAAGTTTCCTTAGAGATTTCGACCATGATTTACCATATACTTATATGAATGCTTGCGGTTAACTTTTATTGACTTGATGACTTTCACATTTTTAAACTTACTATGTTTGAGTTGTTTAAAATAATTTCAATTTCTATCATTGCTGCTAATGATATGTTTTCGGATGATAACGATGCATATTTGTTTCTAGATATGGGAAAAGATTCAGTAAGAAAAAAAAATTAAAATGAAAAGAAAGAGAAATATTTTTAACTACACATTTTAAATAAAAGGAAGAAATTTAAAAGGTAGCCTATCTGTTTTTCTAAGTGTATCTCAAATGTGCGGTTTTAATTCCTTTATCACTTTATTTGTTTTTCTAAGTGTATCTCAAATATGCGGTTTTAGTTCCTTTCTCACTTTATTTATTTATTTATTTCATTTTATTCATCATTTAATTTAAACTCTTCTAAATATAAGTAAGTTAAAAAGTGGAAGTAAAATCATCTTCCCTTAAAATGTGAAAATTACTACACAAAACACTAAAAATAGAAACATGAACTCAAGAATTGGAGGAGAACATGGGTAACAATGGGAGACAAATGTAGGACCCACCACACCGCCCATGCGCACGCAAACTTATCTGTCTTCTCTCTCTTCATGACCTAACCCTAACCCAAACAACTTAACATTAGCCAACCACAAAGACCAAACAACATCTCTCTCTAACCTTCACCAACAGCTAGCTAGCTACTAAATTCTTCATATTTAGCTGGTACCCATTTGCTAGCTAGATCAAAGTAGACAGAAAGAAGTTACAAATATGAATTTTTCAGCTCAGAATTTGGTTATGTTTCTTGGTGAAGGTTAGTAGTAAAACGTTAAAAAAACAAAACCAACAAAACATCCCTTAAACTTGCTAAGATTTAGGGCCGTCTTCGAGGGTGTTCGATTATTATTCGTTTCACATGGATCCAGTCACAGCTCGTGGTCGTCTTCTGCCTCCTCCTTTTCATGCTAGAGATCTACAACTGCACCACCACCAACAGTTTCAGCAACACCATGCTCATCAGCAGCAACTACAGCACCATCATCAACAGCAGCAGCCGAATTCGGATGAAGATGAGCAAAGTGGTGGAAGTAGCAGCCTCAACCATGGCCAAAAGCGAGAGCGTGAAGAGATTAATAATGATGGTAATAGAGAATTGGCGTCGGTTGTGACCGGTGGAGATGGAGAGCATAGTAGCGGTGGTGGGGGTAGTGGTGGTGGGTCTAGACGGCCTCGTGGCCGTCCAGCTGGGTCCAAGAATAAGCCTAAGCCACCTATTATTATCACTAGGGATAGTGCTAACGCGCTGAGGTCCCATGTGATGGAGGTGGCTAATGGGTGTGATATTCAAGAAAGTATATCAAACTTTGCAACAAGGAGGCAAAGAGGGGTGTGTATTTTAAGCGGTAGTGGTACGGTCACCAATGTTACACTAAAGCAGCCAGCAGCACCCGGGCAAGTTGTGACGCTACATGGGCGATTTGAGATCTTATCTTTATCAGGTTCATTTCTTCCTCCTCCAGCTCCACCTGCCGCTTCTGGATTGACCATCTACTTAGCTGGTGGTCAAGGGCAGGTGGTTGGAGGAGGAGTAGTAGGCCCTTTATTAGCATCAGGCCCCGTGGTAATCATGGCAGCATCTTTTGGAAATGCTGCTTACGAGAGACTTCCTCTTGAAGAAGAAGAGGTTACACCCGGCTCGGGAAATGGACCTCTAGGATCACCTACGGGTATTGGTAGCCAACAACAACAGCTCATGAATGATTCAAATCCGTCGTTATTTCATGGATTGCCACCCAATATGCTAAACTCAGTCCAATTGCCTACAGATGCATATTGGGGAGCAAATCGCCCCCCTTTCTAAAACGAAAGAGTGTAACTCATCTTTCATTTCATCCTATTTTCTCCGCAATCCTCTATCTCTTTTCGGATTTCATATAAACTAGTTGTGTTTGTGATGCTAATTACTTTATAGCATGTTTGATTTAAGAATTAAGGGTGTAAAAAGTCTGTGAAATATCCTTCTTTATGGCTATCAATTTATTAGAAGTTTTCATCGTATAGTTATGGATTTAGAATGTGATACTCTTATGAATATCATAGTTTGCCTTGCTTGTAGATTGGTTGAGAACTATTATAAACAATTTAGCAGGTGTTTTAGTTCAAATCTTAACCAGTGAAACAGCCAACACCAGTAAACAGTTGAACAAAATATCATTAAATTTTATGTTCTAACTTAAAAAATGAAAGATGTCAGTTTCCCCACTCGATCTAGCACATTGATTTTAGGTAATTATTAATTTTTTTTATTGACTTGCTATCATTAATGGACAATCTTGAATAAATATAATTAACTCGAAAAAGGCACCTAGTTTAGGTGTTTTTATCTGTGTTATATAAGGTTTCTTTTCCTTGAAACATCATCCATGAAAACCTCAAAATATAACTTAAACAATCAAACTTAAAAATCTCATTTTAGAAACCCCACAGTTTATGATTGTATACTTTTTATGTGTATATTTATAGGTTTCTTTTTCTTTAGTTACCTTTCTGTGTAATGTACACATGATATTTTTATTTATTTTACCTCTTTTCCGCTTGAAAACATCTAAAGATTTAATTAAACTCATAATCAAATAAATCTCCGGTATTGGTGTTTATTTATGTTTTGCTAGGTGTTTTCCTTGATATATATACCGTCAAAACGTATACTATACTATCTTTTTAACATATGACTTAAATAAAATTTCTCTTGTTACTAATATATACATATATAAATGTATAAAATGAATTAATATAAGTTGGTGAGGGAAGATTCTTGAAATGATGGTCGCACAGAAATGGGTTGATGAGGAAGAAAACAGATAGGTATGGAGTTAACTGGTAGTTAAAGGATTTATGGTTCTTGCCGAGACATGAATATTGGTGTCACACGTGCAAATGCAATGACTCTGAACTTGGTTCTTTTCCAAGGCAAGCAAACCCACCATTTTTTCAGCTTCATTCTCACACCTATTTCTCTCTCCACATTCTCAAGATCATGGTCGATAAATGGTTTGTCGTATGCTTGTTAATGTACTTTATGTAAGTTAGAGAGAAATGTATAAAGAGAAATGGTACAGCCAAAAAAAAATTCACAAAACCATTTATAAAATGAAGTGTCAGAAAGTGATTGACTTAATCAGAAGGAATAGATAAAAATTATAAAAAAAATACGTCAATCACTTCTCGATACATCATTTTGTGAATGATTTTGTGGATATATATATTTTTTTTATGATTGTAGCATTTCCCATGTATAAATGTGAGAACAAAATGAAGTAATTTAGGCTCTTGTTTTCATTAAAAAGCTTAAAATTTTCTTGGGATGACATTTACATTAAAACAAAATTACAAATGAGTTAGAGATTTATTACAAAGTTTTAACAAGATAAATACCCTTACAAATAAAACGTGGTAAATATTTTTATAATGTGTATATCTTCTTACGAAATGAATTTTATGATTAATGGGGAGTCTATTGGTTCAATCAAGCCTTCCAGAGGTGTTCTTCAAGAAGATCCTATATCACTATACTTGTTTATCTTCGTTGTTGATATTCTGGAAAAACTTATTCCTTAATTCCTGGAATTCCTGCAAAAACATCATTATGATTCGATACAAGCATTTGACTCAAACAAATGCTAATATGCATGTTCATTTAATATTGTTGTGGTCCATGTTCAATTCCGTTCTTAGAAACAAATTTAGATTTTCTTTACACTTATCTTTTGCGAAATACTTTTATATGAAGTTAAGATGAAGTTAAACAACAAGGTAAAGCATTTTCATAATTTATTTTGAAAACATGAGCCACAAACAATAAAAATTAAACACGCATACGGAAATAAATAAAATCAAACAAACAAACAATCAAACAATCAAACAATCAAACAAATAAAGCTTGGGTTGTCTCTCAAGAAGCGATTTTCTTTATTTACAAGTCTTGTAGCTAGATTCAAGGTCACGGGCTATCCTATATGAGTGAGTTCCTCATCGAGGACATCTTTGAGATCAAACTTAGGTTTCAATTTCCTATCGGTTCTCTTAGTTCGGTACGACTTCTCAAATTTTTCTCCATCCGGATCATATAGAATCATCTTCATATGTCATGATCCGTCACCTTCCTTAGGTGGTTTGTCCCAATTCCATTTACATTTATCGCCTTCCCTTTTTCACTTGTTCATTCCTAAGTTGATAGGCATCACTCTTATGAATTCAATCATTTTCCTAAAGACTAAGGGATCCTCAAATGGGTTTAGTTCTTCATCCCTAGCTATGAGTTGCTCTACTGAATGCGTTTTGTTTATAAACTCCTCCTCTAAATGAAATGGGCTTTGAGGTCCTATGAAGTCTCTATTAACCCAAGGTCCGTATCTAGATGGTCTCTTATTCAAATTTACCCAATGAGGCGTTGGTTCCTCACTAGTATCATAGGCATGTTTCTTAACATCATAAACCGACCAAGTTTCTCCTTCTCCTACCGCTATTCTAGATTCCTTATAATCAATCATCGCAATTGCGGTAGCTAAAAATCCTCTTCCTATTAATAAAGGGCATGTAGTGTCATTAACCATATCAAGGACGTGGAAATCGACTAACATTGTCAACCTTCCTATATGCACTAACACATCCTTCACTACCCCAACCGGATACGCTACACTTCCATCCACGAGCCCTATGATTACCTCTGTTTCATCTAATTTTCCCGGCTTAAGAGTGGTGTACAGAGATAACGGAAGTAAATTTAGGCTTGACACAAGATCGGCTAATGTGTCAAAAGCATAAGAATTTCCGATCTTATAGGGTAAAACGAATATGCCCGGATCATCTAATTTTTTAGGCAACTTGTTTTGAACGAAGGCGGTCCCATTCTTACCCAACTTAAGTTTCTCTTCATATTTTTTTAAAAGGGCATTGTAGTAGGGGGCACAGGCTAAGACATCAATGACAAGGCGCTCAAGGAGAAGTTCCTGGAATTCATCGCCAAGGTCTTGTGTAGAAGGTGTTTCAACTATGCTATTGACCAGTTTGATGTTGGGTGGTTTATTCAATTGGTCTTTTTGAAAAATTTGGGTTTGCTTGAAACACGTGCTCACAGCATTGACCAAATAGTATTGTGGAAAAGAAGTGGGAGATGAAACAGATGATATAGCGTTAACGTTTAGTTTCGGATTCTTGACCGTGTTACTTGGGAGTGCTCTCATTTCTCGGTCATTGAGAACTTTCAACAACGTGTCTATCTTATTGGTCAACTCACTTTGTTTTTGTTTGAAATTAGCTTCAAACTTTGCTAAACGAGTTTCTTGAGATGCCATAAATTTGGACATCAATCTTTCAAAATTATTGTTACTACAATAGTTGTTGGAAGGATTGTTGTTGAAAGTACGGTTATGGGGTGAACCGTTTGATTGATAACGATTAGGTGGAGTAGAAGAATTATTTTGGGGCATGTTTTGGTTTTGTTTCTACCTAAGGTTCGGGTGATTTTTCCAAGAGGGGTTGTAAGAATCACAGTAAGGGTTTGGCTCGGGTTTGAAAGTGTACCACTTGTCTCCCGCTCCGTCGGTACGCGAGGATGCGTAATCCGCAAAAGCTTGTTCGGGGAGTTCATGCAATCACGAGTGTCGTGGGGACCACTACATAATTCGCATGAAGAAGTGATTTTGTTCACTTGGTTTGAAGGTTTAGGAGCCTCATAGGATTTCATAAGAAACTTGATTTGGTCTTCAAGTTCCATGATCCTACGGTCGGGAGTGCTTGAATTGTTCGAAGGCAAAGATATTGCCTTGACCATTTTGTTCAAATCACGGGGATCATTCCAACTTTCGTTGTCATAGAGAGCAAGATCTTCTATGATTTCCCATGATTCTTCCACACTTAGATCACGTAGCTTGCCACCGGCCGCTTGGTCAATGGTTCGCCTTGTGGAGAGATCGATATGGTCATAGAAAATTTGGACTTGGGGCTAAAGATCTATGCCGTGATGAGGGACTTTTTGGATTAATTCCTTGAAATGACTCCATGCTTCGTAGAGAGTTTCACCTTGACGTTGTTGGAACATCAAGATGTCATTTCTAAGCTTAATAGTTCTCCTCGGTGGGAAAAATTGAGCAGGAAAACGAGTGGTGAGATCATCCCAAGAGGTGATGGATCCCGCGGGTAAACGCTCAAGCCATTGACTAGCTTGGTCACGTAGAGAGAATTGGAAGAGACGCAATCGGGTCGTCTCTCGAGTTTCGATATCAAGGTCCATGGAATCTATGATTTTTAGGAAACCCTTGAGATGTTGATTAGGATCTTCTGAACGAAGTCCATGGAATGCACAACCGCTTTGCACCAACCGGATGGTGTCGGATCGCAAGGGAGACACATTGTCTCCTTGAGGGAGCTCAATGGTGTTTCGATAGCCTTGGTGGCTAGGACGGGAGTACTCTCCTAAAGTTCGGGGTCTAGGAGGTTGGTTTTGTTGTGGTGGGTTGATGGGGTCAAAGAGATTACCACCTTCCATGATGGCGGATGGCAACAGTTACGAACAAAGGAAACAAAGAAAAAGATAGACTAAAGAAGAGCTATAAAAATAAAAATAACAATCTTACTAGAAAGGAATCTAGCAAGTAGACCTAATAAAAAGAAATTTCAACCTAGACAATAACTATTCCCCGGGCTACGGCGCCAAAAACTTGATGCGTGGTTTTTGCAATCTTTCAAAAGGTTTTACCTCTCGAGAGATCTCGAGAAGTTTGAAATCTCCACCAGGCAGTGTACCTGACCGTTGTAGTATAGTATAGTGACAAGTACCGGGGGATTGATCGTTCAACTCAAAGAATAGTGTTCGCTAGGGTTAAAACTCAATTAAACTAGGTCTAGAAGTGAGGGATGATTCTTTTTGTATTTTTATATTTAATGGAAAGAAAGTAAAAATCTCGGTTTTGGAAGGATGAGCGGAGTTAGATGCTAATCAACTAACCCAAATAACTACAAATGCAAATAAATAAAATAACACTAAAATAAATGTGGAGAAAAACAATAATAAGAGAAAATGTGTTTACTTAGATTTCACTACTCCATAGCTATCTTTTACTGGTTGATTAGTTTGTTACAATTGCATGGATGATGGGTTATATTCCTTAATACCATTCATAGGGCCGTGTACGATCTTCCCTAACTCCATAAGCTTCTACCTCTTCCTATGTCGAGCCGACTACTAGCTCCTAACATGGCCTCCTTAGTAGTTACTTATGCATTAAATATAACGAATTTATCGTAGTGCACATCCGATCATATTTCTTAAGACGTTTAAGCAAGTTACCAATTAGAAGTCTGCCAGTTTTCTTAAGCCTAACATCGAAATCATTCATCCACAACAATTATAAACAACCAACCAACCAATAATCAATATCTGAGTTTCATTACATCTAAGCAAACACAAAGAAAACCTAGCCTAGCATGTTAAAGTGAAGAAAAGCATAAGATAGAATCAAACAACACATAGACATATTGAATGATTATTGAAAAACTTATCTTCAATTAAACATGGATGAAACAAGGGTTTGAAACCCTTAAAAATAAGGTGAAATTCATCTAGGGTTTCTCCAAAACTCTCCTCTCAAAGTTGCACACTAATAAATGAAAAATCAAAAACTATATATAGAGTTTTGAGTCTGACGGCGTCAAGAGTAAATTCTGACACCGTCAACTCGCCACCATAAATACTATCGTGTTGCCTAGATCCAATTCTGACGCCGTCATGTTTAAACTCTCTCTTGGTCGTCTCTTGTGTTTTGTACGTGACGACCTTGGTGACGCCGCCACGTGTAAATCCTCCAAAAATATTCTGGCATGTCACGTGTAACTTGATTATCCACCTCATTGCCAATGAGTGACGGCGTCATAAGCAAATCCTGACACCAGGTACTGTTTTCAGCATGAATTGGAGACTTTGTCGTTTTCTTCACTTTTTCGCTCCAAAAACGTCCAAAATGCTTCCTTTTCCATATTTTTTTCTCAAAAGTACCTAAAATGACAAAAGGAACGATTTAGGGCAATATTTGATCAAATAATCTCGACTTTGGGCTTAAATGACCCCTAAAAGCGGTACACTTTTCGTCTCATCAACATCCGTTTTTGGACTGAACAATGAGTACTATACTCAGAAGTCTTTTACATTTGACAACCTCGTAGCCCTTTTACTTCTTATGCCTTGGTTTCTAATTTTATTAGTGATGGTGCTCGGGACCTGTCAAAACTTCAATTTCTCGTTCTTCTTGAAAAGGTTAAATTCATTTCATAAATTTTTATATCTAGAACCAATAAACTTGTTTGGCATTATGACTCTAAAGGGAACTACACAATCAAATTAGGTTATCGCCATGCACTACTTAAACGTGAAGTTACCTCGAACACTTTGGCTGCTTCGTTATCTACTCCAAACAAATGCTTATGGAAGCAAGTATGGAATACGTTGCCCAAAATCAAGTTCTTATGGCGGAATGCTTGTTCAAATGCTATCGCTACTCAAGAGAATATCTCACGAAGAGGTTCTTATTGCTTACCTATATGTCCCATTTGTAAAACATAGATAAAAACAGTTGAAAATGACAATCTTGATCTCCAAGTAAACCCTTGAAAATGACATTCTTGCACCTCAAGAAACCCTTGAGAAAACTAAAACTTTCACCTCAAGTTCTCTTTTGGTCGACCGAAGCCTCATATACCTTATATCAACAAAATGGTAGCCAAACAATAACAAAAAAAGAACATGCAAACCAGATTTGTCCAACCAACTTTGATAGTTTGTATCTCCCTACTGGGTACTCTGAGGCAAGATCCCTCCAATGAGAACTTAGATCTATGTGTCTTAAACATATATTTCGAATTTCGTAGAGATCCAATGATTAACAAATCCACAATGTCAATTATACCGCACCTGCGCAGAAATCGTCGAACCAAACATGGTTTATTCTTTTCTCTTATTTTGGCTCTCCCCTCGTTGTGTGATTCATACATCTTGAATAAGGCTTTGATACCAATTGTTGGATAAAACCTCCAAAAAAACCTGCAAGCTTAACATGGAATTGATTAAAGAAAAAAAAAGTCAACACATTAAGAACACAAGATAATTGACAAAAGGAAAAAACAACATGCACATATTATATACCCTCAGACCGCCTTTTATTAATAACAAATAAAGGTTTACATCGAAAAGAAGAATTAATGAACTATGAGGGGTACAATCCCTATGAAATCACTTGAGTCTAACCATAACTCAATTTAACTAAGTACAATAAAATCTCAATACATAAGCTAATTACACTTTAGTCCACTAAAAATTGCTACTATGTCATAACAATAGTTGTATTCATTTGTTTGTCTTATAGTGGCAAGAATAACTAACTAATAATGCTTGTTCTTATCAAAACACATAATTAAATAAATCAAGCCCTTTACTTTCCTTAAAGGTAATTAATAATAAATATAAACAAACTATATCGTCGCTAGAAGAGCTTCCTAGGCAACTAATTCCTATGGACCACTTTGAAAAGCAAGAAACATACACACCATTTACTTAATATCATGTGAAGACCACTTATGCCTTAGAATCTTGCATAATATGGTTGCATGTTCACTACTCTTACTTTTCTTTAAGGCCACTTTTAGATTGAAGTGAGTCCGAATTTGAAGAAGTGTGATATTACTTGAGATGGATAAAAACAAAACTTGTTGCATTGGCGAAACCATGTTGATTTGGTTGAAACAATCAGTTAAAATTATTGTAATTCCTATCATCTTAATAGTTAAAATATGTTTATGTATTGGTTTTCAAATAAGCCTTAAAGATGGCTTAAACACTAACGAACATATTATTATGCGAGAGAACTTTATTTTACAGTAAAACAGTCTTCTCATAACTTATAATTAAAACACCTTGTGATTTACCTAAAATATTTTTCTCCTATAGCTCTTTGTAAACGAATTGAATGACTAGGTTGATGGTTCATTAACTAATTACCTTTTGGAGTTGACTCAACTCCCTAACACTCTGCTATCGAACGTACCATGGAACAAAGAGAAATGTAGAGGATAAAAACGAGAGAAAAAAGAGAAAAGGAAAAAAAAAGCTGGTTATATTATTTATGTTCCTAAGTCGGAAAGAAAAGAAAGAGAATGCAACCAACTTATGCACAAAAATCATTTTCTCTCCAAATCTCCTAATTTGAGAATGAGATTAGGTGGAGAAATTTGACATAATTTGTTTATTTCCTCTCTCATTCTCTTCTTTTCTTTTCAAATAAAAACTCAAAAACAGACTGTAAAGTAGTCACATAGGAGCTTGAAAATGAACCTTTAAATTATTGTGATGTTAGGTTCGTTTCCAAGGACATAAATTGATAGAGGTTGTGCCTACATCCATTTTAATTTTTACGAAATCAAATAAAGTTTAACCATTTACACGATCAAATTATTATGAGAATAATCTAGTTGATTATTTTTAACAATATAACCTTATTAAAATATAAACCGTCTCATGGCGAGGACCTTTTTTTTAATGACAAATTCTGTAACACACATTGTTAAGGAGCTAGGTAACAAATATAAGTGCATGGTACGACTTTAAAATGATTCAAAATATTCTATCCGATCAAGAGATACTGTTTTCGGCTCTAACCGAAATCTAAGTAATTGAAAGGGCATAAAATGATTTGGCTTTAAAATGATCTTTTCACCACGAGAACTATGTCATTTCTAGATCTCCAAAGAAGCCTAGAGTTATTTGGACCACCACGTTAACAAAGATTACTATGGCTCGAGGTAGTGGTATCTTGTAAGTTCCACAAATCGAGAACAACCAGCCAAATGTTTTTGCAAAGCAACCCTCAACCCAAAACATGATCTTTGGTTTATATGTCGTCATTACTAATCCTGCAAAGGATTGGATCCAAGTCAATACTTTTTTGTTGAGACTAACTCGAGTTCATAGTTTTCGGTTAAAAATCCTTTGAGATGCAATATAATCCTTTGAGATGCAATATTAAAATCCTTTGAGATGCAATATTAAAAATCATTTGAGATGCTTTTGTGACTCGAGTTCATAGTTTTATTTATTTATTTATTTATTTTTTTTTGAGATGCAATATTAAAATGCAATAATACGACCCTTTTACCCAAAAAAAAATCCAATAATACGCAATAATAACTTCTGAGTGGAGAACTAAAGAGCTTGTAGCTCAATGGTATCACATAATGGTTGTGGGTTCAAAACCAGCCTAAGACATGTGAGATAGATTTGTGGTGCATATATCGTGATGTAGACTCTAAATTCTCATATCTCCAACATAAAGTGGTATCAGAGTTTGTTTGAACCTATTTGGGTTAAACGAGTTACTACAATATTTATAAAGGAGTCATGACACGAGGATAGAGATTTGATCTAAGTCATGTTGTTGTTCGAATTTTCATTGGTGAAACCTACGATTATTAATGTGTTAGAATGGAGACGTTGTTTGATTATTGAGATACATCTAACGATGTCAAGAACACATATGAAAACCCCGTTGATATAAAAAAAAAAGACACTCGTGATTAAATGAATAATTCAAAGAAAAAAAAGCCGAAAAAGTGGTTAAGTATTTTCGTAACAATAAATTGGTCTTCAATTTCATAACCATAACTTTTCATTCGATAAATCAAATCGGTTAATCTGGATAAATAGTAATATAATAAGTCATTTTCTTTTATCTTCGTGTTCTCATAATCTCGTTTGAGATTTTGTAGTCATATAGCTCTCACATTGATGTTTCTATACATTTCTTTCTTAGACACTTCCGAAGCTTCTTTTCTTGTTTATATGCATGATTTTCGGGAAGATTGACGATGTGATTGCCGTTGAATCATACTTAGAATGGCTACGTTTCGTCTCATTTTTTCTTCAAATCATTCATTTGCTAATCGGTGTATTTTTATGTATCAACAGAATGTTCACATCATATCGTCAAACACATCTACAAAATCCAACAACGACTTCGTTATATCATACCAATAATCGCAGTTCTTGCCATCAAAGATTGGGATAACAACATGACTTAGATCAAATCCGTGTTATCGTGTCCCGGCTCCTTCTCAAATATGTTAGTAACTCGTTTATGTTGGAAATGTCAGATTACACCACTAAAATTGCTCACAAATTATTGGGTGGAAATAAAAAGCGCTACTAGGTATATAAATTATTATTGACTTGAAGACTCATAAAACATAAAATCTGGACACACTTTTTTATTATGTAAGCTACTTAATTACACATCTTTTGCATTCCAATGCTACTCCCGTAATAATTCAATTGTACAGTGTAAAACTTGAACCAAACTAGTCAAATATTGTAAACACTTACTGCCGATCAAACGTGTAAAAGGTTATCACATGTATTGAGTATTGACCAATTGTGTAGAAAACAAAGTTACATATCTCTTATTAAAAAGCATGTTTAAAACTTTTCCTAACTATGCCTTTATCAGCACCCAATAGTTGGGCTTGACTTACTTTTTATAAATTAAATTATTTCTTTTTTATTTTCTAGTAAAACACATTAGTTTAGTTCATCAAGAAGACACTACCACGAAAGGCCAAGCTGTTGCAGGCAAGAGCACGGTTAAAAAGAAATAGTATAAACGAAGCTTGGCCGGGTAATCAAGTGTCATTATCGTCTCAAAACCATTGATTGACTGATTACCGAGTGATGATGGCCCCTTTTCTGTTGAAGATTGTACTAGGCAAGCTTTGGAAAGGTTGCTAATCATTCCTACTTTAGCGTCGTGCTTTGCATTGGATAACTATATATGTTCTAAGCTAGTAAAATTAATATTAATTGTTGGAGATTACTTCGTAGCAGAGTTGTGTCATGTGATTCTTCGATCTAGAAGACTAAACCTATTCTTCAATCTAGCTATAGATGTCTGGTACCTCAAAATCTGCAATTTTTATATATATATATTTTATTATTATTATTATTATTTTTTTTTTTTTATGTTGATCCAACATGAGCAGGGCTAACACTTGTGATGAGCAAAACTGTTGACGCTATTGTTCGAGTTGTGATTTAGTTCAGTCGAAAAGGTAAGCTATTGAAAAGTAATAATGCATCGTCGATTGGTCTCATTAATAAGGTTCAGGCGTAACAATTGGATCCGTCATAGATGCAAGAAGTATATAATATAGATGGGTTGATCGGCATGCTGTTTTAAGAAATGGGTGTTGTAACTTGTAACTAACATGCGTAAACTTTTATTTTTTGGGTTTTGTTTTACAATATACTAACAAAACTAGCGAGACAGACCAGACCCAGGATTTGTGAAAGGGCGCTGCACTATTCTTTTTTTATGATTATGAGTACTAAAGTTGCTTCACAAAGAATGTATTAGATAAAATTGGGTGTTGCACGTGCTCAAAAAAGTCATATTTATAAAAACAAATTACACTCCGTTACCTAAAACAGGGTGTGTCCCGTGCCACACTCGGCTCTCATGTGGGTCCGTATCGCTGCGAGATCGAATCTAAGAAATGCAATTCAAGAAGATCTGGTGGAAAATTTACGCCAAGAGATCTGAATCCTCATAACATGAATGGAAATTTAGCACTGAATTAGAAACAAAGCGACATATAAAAAATCATAATGTTTAACTTATTTGACACCCAACGAAGTAAAACACACCTAATATCAAATAAAAAATACGATTCCACAATTAAATGTCTGAACAGTTTTTGAGTCTCGGACGTTCTCAATCTCGGAGATATGTCTATAATATTAAACTTTAACTAATTAACAATTAGCTTACTTCTCTTTGGAGAAAATCTACTTTAACTAATTAACAAGATTGACCTTTAATTATAATAATTTGTAGTTTTGTACATATATAATCCAGTAACTTTCATACAATGAAATATATAAATTCTCTTCGCAAATAATGCGATAGAACACTTTTACGTAAGTTAATCAAACATGCATGATAATAATGCGATAGTTAGTCATTTCTCATTAAATCAATTACCTAGTCAAACATACATCAACATTTGGACCCCTTTCCCTCTTTCATATTTCAAACCCGATTCGTGAATATGATGTTACAACTGATCTAGGATAACAATTATACATTGGCTTAAAATACACAAACACTAATCCTACTCAAGTCTTGGACGACCAAATTAAAATATATCTTTCATTATACTCTTTCTATTTTAAAATAATTGTTCATCAATAAAAAAAACACACTTAAAAAAAACATAATTATCACTCTTTAATTTTTTATGCAAATTAAAATGGTCATTTTACCCTTTAGTGACCCATGGCCTATGGTATAGTGATATGTGAGTAGCCACCAACCTAAAGGTTGTGGGTTCAAGCCTGGCTAGAGGCATTTGTGAGCACGGTCGGAACCAAAATCAAATATGACCGGATATACAGTTTTTTTAGAATCATAATATAAAAACACGTTTCAATGGACCGGGTACATTTAAGTGCATTTTGAAAAAATTAATGTTCTTTTAAAAAATTAACACTAAATCAAAAAATTTATAGGGGTCCCCGAGCACCAGCGGGAACCCCCTTGGTTCCGTTCATGTTTGTGAGATTGGTGATGGTGGTATAAGTGTAAAAAAAATTATCGTTCTAAAATTTTAAATACAAAAAATTACTTCTTTATTGAAAATCTGTAAAAAATTTAGTAGTTAAAGGTAATATAGTAATATCAATCAAAATTTTCTATCGACTTTTAGAAATAAATAGTTAATTTGAGACAATATGAAATAAATACATGGACAATAATATTAGGAGTGAAGGAAGGAGTATTGGTTTAGTTTATTGCAAATTGCTTAACTTTTGTGAGAAATTTTTATATAATTAATAGACTAAAAGCTGCCGACCAAGTTTAGCTCACAACTTGAATGATGTTGATCAATTTGGAATTGTGCTTGCCTGAGCCATCCACTTCAAGTGCTAGACGTTTTCCCATAATGCAACAAATTATTATAATTTGTAATAAACGTACATAAATATTAAGATGTCAACGGCTTTCATTTTCGCTCAATAGTTTTGTCTCGTTCTAATTATCGTCCCCTAATTGTCTTTTGTAATACAATTACAGACTTATATCAATGTCACCTTCAATTTTCTCTTTTTTTCATTTTCCTTCACTCCTGTCTCACCTTTCACCCGTAATTGTTACATTCCTCTCACATTTCATTAAAATAATCACTTTATACAAATACACCATATTAAATACTCCACACACACTAACAAACAAATAAAAATAATTAAATCACCAAAAGTGACCCAATCACCCTTCATTGCACAAACGAAGGTGAAGGGGTGAGGCTGTTATAATGTTCACGCGTGAGGTGAGGACTCACCTTGCCTCCCTCATGCCTATTATCTTTAGTCTCACTATCTTGCGCTATATATGAACCGCTATATATGAATCGTATTTACATTGCTAAAATGCACTAAATTTATTTAAATACTTGAAAAGATAAATAGTATACAATAATGACTTGCCAACATGGTAAAAAGGTGTGAGATTTGAGTTGGTTTCCGTCGGATCAATTACAACAAGATGCTTTTATTTTTAAAATAGCCACCAATCAATTATCCAAGTGATCATCCATATTTGGCCCACAACAAAACCTCCTTCAACACCTTTTCATCAATTAGTTATTTATTTTTATTTTTTTTAAAGCAATAATATTTAACCACAAAGGCAACAAAAACATTTCAAACTAAAAGGCAGCTCCATTCCTCCAGCAAGCTGATTAAGGAGAAGGAGACCCAAAACAAGACACGGCCCTTCACAAATCAGGGCCTTACAAACTTCGACAAATACAAGACAAAAATGACAAGAGAACAAATGAATCCTAACATACATGTCCTTAAACTACTTCGACAAATATAAGATCTATGTCATTCCGTTATTTAACGATTATGCTTCTCGATTCTATAGTTGATCAAGATTACCAAATTTATCGAGACTTATCTAGATCTCTTTTGAGTATGGCCACGCAAATATCTAATTAATCTAAAGAGGGGCCCAATGGCATCATTCTAAAAAAACTGGTTGAAAGAACAAATTATATATTGATTGCATGTGTCATTTATGTGCTTCACAACACTTCTGAAAATAGCCCTTATAACTATCTTATTCAGGATAGTGTTAAATTATAACATGAAATGAGATCCACACACACAAAACCTACTCGCATCTCAAGTCTAAGGATTAGCAACGAAATTCGCTTACAAGATTCATTGATTACATTGATCAATAAAGTGATAATCTTGTTAGTTGGGGTAGTCCATGCAAACTTGTGAATTTCACCTGCGTTTGGCGGACACATCCTTTAGTATTTTAAGAATATTATCAGTCACTCAGATTTGTCTTAATTCAATTATACTCCTGTATTGTTGATCGATAATGGATAATTTTATAATAATATAAATTATTTATGGATTTAAACATGTAAATATATGATACAATTAGTATTAAATGAAAACAAACATATTAAGTACTTTAATTCATTATATAAATAATAATTTTTAAAGCATCCTTATACAAATACTAAACACGTAACATGAGACTATTAGCTAAACGAAGTCCAGTGCTCCCAACATGTTGAGTAAGCTTGCCTTTTGGCAAAGCCTTTGTAAATGGATCAGCTAGATTGTCATCTGTGTGAATTTTGAGTAGATTGATTTCACGAATATTAATTTATTCTCGAACATAGTGATACCTTATCGGATAGTGTTTGGCGTCTTTCTGAATTCCAAGTTCGTTGGCTATAATGATTGCCCCAGAATTGTCGTAATACATTTCCATAGGTTCTTCATTTGTGGGAACAACACCCTGCCCAGTAGTAGTTTGGCGTCTTCATAATCCAAACAACTTTCATCGCAGTTTCTGAAGAAGCTATGTACTCAACTTTTGTTGCAGACGTTGCAGTAGTAGTTTGCTCGGTACTCTTCCAATCTACTGCGCCTCCATTCAGAATGAAGACATATCATGTTTGAGATTTTGTGTCATCTCTATCGGTTTGGAATCCAGCGTCAAAGTAGCAAGTAACTTTAAGCTCTACATCAAGATTCCCACTATAAACAAGAAACATATCTCTAGTAGATCTTAGATACTTGAGAATATTTTTCACAGCAGTTCGGTGAAGTTCACATGGATTCTATTGAAATCGGCTTGTAATATTCTGCGCGAACGCCTCATCAGGTTTAATGCATCTTACCGTATACATAATAGACCCTACAACCGAAGCATAAGGAACCCCTTGCATACGCTTCACCTCTTCAGGTGTTGAAGCACATTATGTACTATTTAAGTCAAGTCTTTCTTGCATTGGGATAGTGCAACGCTTGGCTTTATCCATTCTAAATCTTTTCAAGATTTTATCAATGTAAACACTTTGACTTAGTCCAATTAACTGCTTAAATCTATCTCGGTAGTTCTTGATTCCAAGAATATATGCTGCTTCCCCTAAATCCTTCATAGCAAAACACTTTCCAAGATAGGATTTAACATATTGTAACATTGGAATGTGATTTCCCATGATCAATATGCCATCAACATATACGCTTTTGTTCGTTTTTATACGTTTTCATCCATTTTTATATGTCTTCGTCTATTTTTCTTACGTTTTCATACGTGTTTATCCGTTTTTATACGTTTTCATCCATTCTTATATGTTTTCGTCCATTTTTACACCTTTTTATATGTTTTTGTCTATTTGTATACATTTTCGTACATTTCATCCATTTTTTGGACGCATGAAAATGGATAAAAATGGTTAATAACAGATATAAACGTAAAAAAATGTATTAAAACGCATAAAAACGTATAAAAGGTACTAAAACGTACAAAATCATATGAAAACGTAGAAAAACGTATAAGAACGTACAAAAACGATTAAAGCGTATGACAACGTAAGAAAAACGGAATGTACAAAAACGTATGAAAACATATAAAAACGGACAAAAACGTATAAAACGGATAAAAAGTATGAAAGTATAAGAAAACGAACTAAAACATACAAAAACGGATACAAATGAATGAAACCGTATAAAAACGGATATGAACGTATAAAATGGACCAAAAAGGATAAAAGTGGATAAAGTTTAAGAAAACATATAAAAATGAACGAAAATGTATAAAAATGGATGGAAATGTATAAAAACCGACGAAAACGTATAAAAACGGACGAAAGTGGATAAAAACATACGAAAGCGTGTAAAAACAAACGAAAACATATAAAAACGGAAGCAAACATATAAACAGATGAAAACATATAAAAATGGACGAAAATTGATAAAACCGTATGAAAAAAGATAAAAATGTATAAAAACGGATATTGAGAAAGAGATGTAAGGTTTGTGAAAAGAAGATGTAAGAAATGAAAGACACTCCCTCTAATCCTCTATCTCAAAAATTATTGTCAGGAGATGAAAATCACACAATTTAATAAAAATCAGACCATTATAATTTTCAACCACTTAAATAGAATAATCCTTCACTAAATTCTCTTTTTATTACTTAAAAGGAAAGTGGATGGTTATATTTAGACATGCTAAAAAGGTAATATGGACTATAATTTTGAGACGAATTGAGTAATATTTTAGAAAAGGAAAGAAGTGAAATAAAGCTATTTTGTCTGCAAGAAAAACAAATGAAAAGCTTTGTGCGCCTGAATAGGAAATAAGTGAATTAAAGAGGTGAAAAAATGCTTGTTTAAAAAAAAAACAAACGACACCTTACTTTGCATAATCATGCATACACATATTTTTGAGCACTCTCACACTCACACATACAATTATCAGAGGTTTACCTGAAAGCAGTTTTCCTACTCTCCGTTTTACTTAAAGATAATTGTATGATCTGTCTACATTTTATCTCTTCATACCCCGCTCAAGCGAGATTGAGTATATATCATTGTTGTATTTATGTTCCTAACGCAAACATGTTTCAACCGAACAAAAGTAACCCAAAAATCATACCATCAACAACCACATTGAAACATACAAACATCCTTTTAATAAAGGGTTATTACACAAAGATGTTACTAATGTTTCCCAAAAATTTGCTTTAAGTTACTAAAGTTTTTTTTGGTTCAAAGAGGTTACGATTGTTTACGTGACCGGTTGTATATATCACTAGACCCATTCTTACATGTTGTAACCTATTACTACCAGTTATTATCCACGCTGGCATCCTAAGTGGCAAAGTCAATATTGAAGCTGCGTTGACCAACACATGTATTTTATATTAAGGGTAGATCCCGATCATTTGTTTAATCACAATTCCAAAACCCTAAAAACACACATATCTTCCAAAATCACAAATCCATCTTCTTAAATCAAATTCTGTCATTGATTTATGGTTGTCATCTTCCAACAAGGTAATTTTTGGAGTTTATTTATTATTTTCAATTGATTGTTAAACTTGATTAATGTTTTAAAAATTAGGGTTTTGCGTAACAATTTAGGGGTTTTTGAAATTAACACTTCTTTCTCGCTATTTATTGTTTCAGATGGCATCTTCATCATCACATTCTACTTTTCGCATAAAATTTCATCGTGGTGGTGTATTTGTAAGGGATCCTTTTTCTTATGACTATGACATGCTCACTGAAATAGCAAATATTAATGTGTCTGAGTTGGGGTATGTTGGATTAGTTAAACTTTTAGTAAGTCAAAGTTCTAGTGACATCCAACAATTTTTTTATGTTGTTCCTGGTTTAGACTTAGAGTCAGGACTGAGAGCTTTAAAGAATGAAGGTGACTTAAAAAAGTGTGTTGAATTAGGTGAAAAACATGATCATGTTTTAGATATATATGTGTCTCACTCTGTGTTTGAACTACATGATGCCACTTCCCCTAGTGCTTTACCCCACATTGAAAATGCCCAATCTAATGATGATACTGATAGTGACTTAGAGGGTGACTACAACATCTTTGAGTATGATACTGAAGAAGAGAGTGACACTGCATCTATAGATCACTTATCTGATGGTGAAGATGAACTTTTTGAAGTTAGGACTAAGAGACCAGACCCCGCTCCTAAAGTAAAAAGTAAAAAAATGTTTGATGAGAACTTTCTGACTAGGGTTTACAATGGGTTACCTAGGGATGGGTATGCTGAAGATGATGTGGGTCCTAAGTATAACAGTGTTTCACATGAGGATGATGATAAGATAGGTGATCATTGGCCAGTCCATAATCCTGATATCAAATGGAAGTTAATGAAACCACATTTAGGTGAAAAGTTTGAATCAATTGAACAACTTAAAAGAATGTTGACATATTATGCCTTGGCTGGTGGTTACAAGTTGTATTATAAAGTTAATAATCCTAAGATACTTCTTGCTAAATGTTGTAGAGATGCCAAGGATAGAAAATGTCCATTCAGATTGTGGGCATCTTGGATGACAAATGAAAGAACCTTTCAAATTAAGACATTGAATGAGGAACATGTTTGTTCTAGGACTTATGAATATGGTTCTTTAGTAACAAGTAACTGGATTGCTTTCAACTATGCCAAAAAGATCATGATTAACCCTTGTATCAAAGTTAGGGAGTTAATTGATTTGATTCTTAAGAAGTTTAAATGCAAGGTGACAATAAGTCAGGCTAGAAGGGGGAAAATTAAAGCTTTAGATCAGTATGAGACTTGTTTACAGGATCATTATGGAATGTTGTGGTCATACGCTAGGGAGATTCTTGACTCTAATCCTGGTTCCACTTGTTTGATGAGTGTTAATGCAATGCCAGATGGTAATAACTACTTTAGTAGATTCTATGTATGTTTTAAGGGGTTAAAAGAGGCTTGGTTGGAAGGATGTAGGAGAGTGATAGGTATTGATGGTTGTTTTCTTAAAACCATATGCAAAGGTGAGTTGTTGTTAGCAGTTGGAAGAGATGGGAATAATCAAATATTTCCTATTGCATGGGCTGTGGTGAGTGTTGAAAACAAGGATAATTGGACCTGGTTCTTGTCATGTTTGATGAATGACTTGGGAATGGTAGCTGGTGAAGGTCTTACCATTATTTCTGATCAACACAAGGTCCAATTTTTGTATTATCTAGTTGTCAATTCAGTATACTTACCTATTTGTTTATAACTTATAATTTTTGTATTTTCAGGGCATTATTGAAGCTGCTAAAGATGTCATACCTTTGGCTGAGCATAGACAATGTGCTAGACACATTTATGCTAATTTCAGAAAGAAGTTCAGTGGGGTGGAATTCAGGAATCTGTTTTGGAAAGCAGCAAAGGCAACATATCCATCAAGGTTTGAAAGAATCATGGGTCAAATTCAGAGTGTCAGCAAGGAAGCACATACTCATTTGATGGAAAGACATCCTGAAACTTGGAGCAGGGCATTCTTCAGCACTGATAAGGCTTGCGATGCTGTTGAGAATGGTATCTCTGAGTGTTTTAATTCACTAATAGTGGAGGCAAGGAGGAAACCAATCATCAACATGTTAGAGGACATCAGAGTCTTGTGTATGGAGAGGCTACAAAAGATGAGGGAGAAGCATACAAAGTGGAATGATGCTATCTGTCCCAACATTAGAAAGAAGCTTGAAAAGCTAAAAGATGTACACAGGTAAATCTATATTCACTATGAATCAAGGAATTAGAATTTAAAATACATATAATCATAATATGCCCATTTACTTGCCATATCTGTTTTTTACATGTAGATTTTGGAAAGTGGTTCCAGCTGGTAATACAAGGTTTGAAGTGAGGAATGGTTGGGAAGGTTTTATTGTGGATGAAACAACAAGAACATGTACTTGTAGGGCTTGGCAGTTAAGTGGAGTTCCTTGTCAACATGCAATTGCAGTCATATATTTTTTACACAGAGAACCAGATGAATATGTTTCTAGATGGTATAACAAAGATTTATTTGTGGCTACTTACAACCACTATATTCAAGGTATGAATGGGATGGATCAATGACCTTCTACAGAGTATCAAAAGCCTTTACCTCCCATCAAAAGAAGAATGCCTGGAAGGCCACAACATAAAAGAAGAAGGGATGTAACTGAGGATGATGGAAAAAATAGGAAAAGGGTTAGTGGAGTGGGGCAGATTAACCATTGCAAGCTTTGTGGAAAAACAGGTCATAATCAGAGGAGTTGTCCAACAAATGAAAATGTGAGTTTTGAGTCTAGCTCAAGTGTTCAGACAAGGTCTACTAGAGGAGGCAATGCTGCAACTGCTAAAGGTGGTAAGGAAAGTGGTAGGGGTGGTAACATAAGTGCTAGGGGTGGTAAGGTTACTACCAGGGGTGGTAAGGCAAGTGGTAGGGGTGTTAAGGTACCTGCTAGAGGTGGTAAGGTAAGTGTCAGGGGTGGTAAGGCAAGTGGCAGGGGAGGTAAGGTTACTACCAGGGGTGGTAAGGTACCTGCTAGAGGTGAGAAAAGGAAAGCAATAGTTGTTCAAGAGCCAAGTACACCACCTGATGCACCTGCTGAAGAGCCAAGTACACCACCTCATCTCATTGTACCAACACAAATGTCAACTCCACCTCCAGGATTTGAGATGGTTGCACCCACTGGTGGTGTGACAACAAGAAGTGGTGGTGTAAAGACAAGGGGTGGTGCTGTGATGTTGAGAGGTGGAAGATCCCCTAAACTGTTTATGCAAGGTGGAAGGTTTGTTCATGCTGGAAGGTTTAGTGAACCTGGAAATAGTAGAGAGGGAGATAGACTTACTAGAGTGAATGGAAAATTAGTTAGGACCAGGGGTAGAGGAGATGGAAGCAGGGCAAGAATGTATCCTCAGGGAATTAAACCCATAGGATATGGTGTGTCTTATGATCCAATTGATGGAGAGCCTATGTTAGGGGTAAGTTGATTTCAGTTAATGAAATTTTGTTGTGGTATTGTACATTCATAAAGTATACTGATTTTCCATTTTTTTTAAGATGCAGGATGTTATAGGTATTCCAAGACCAGCATGGCCACCTGGTATTACACCAGAAGATTGCATAATACATGCTCAGAAGCAGGCTCAATCTGAGACCCAGAACCAAAATGATGATGCTCAAGTTCAGGAAGAGATTGCCTTATCACAGTCACAGCCATTGCCATCTCAAGAAAATCCAGTTCAAGCTGCAAATGAAGGACCAGTTGTCCAAGATGAAGAATTGGAAGAAGAAGAACCTTCACTTAGAAGGTCAGAGAGAATCAAGCAGATAATCTTCAACAAGCCACCATCACCTGGACCTGGCTTGAAAGCAAATGATGCTATAGAAGTTTAGGTTGTTAATATGACTTATGGGGGCTTGCCAAATGTTAGGCATTTTTGTACATCAGCCTGTTAAGTCATTTTGAAACACTTGGTAATGTAGTATGTAAACATTATGTAGTATGCCTGGAAGAACAATGGTAATGTTGTGTACACAACAAGGATCTGTAAGTTGGTAATGTTGTGTACACAACATCTCACAACATCTTTTGTATAAGATATAACTGTTGTGTAACCTTCTTTCAATGGTAATAGATCAACATAATCATTATGTTGCATCTTTTGTATAGATTTATGTTGTCTAAAGTTCTATTTCATTTATGCTATGTAACTCTATTATTCATAGTATTGTATAATGACACAAAATATAAACATAACACTTCATAATTTCATTACTTGAGATTTTTTTTACATCATGTGGGATCATAACTATTACAAAAGAGTTGGCAGCATACCATACCAACAAAATACATCCCACAAACCTAAATGACCACAACCATCTTAACCAAAAGACCATCATTTACTGCCAAAAGAAAGCAACAGACCACAACCATCTTAACCTACAATACTAACTTAATAAAACTAAAGAAACTTGATAAGAACCATCCCAACAACCAACAGTATCAACAGCCTATTGTAGAAGCGAATCCGAGAGTTTTGATTGTTCACTTGAATAAGTTGCTCTTGTGCATTCCTCCTATGCAAATGGAGCTGATACATTCTTTCTTGGTACCAACGATTTAGTAAAGGGACATCAACCCATTGGAAAAAGTTGCAATTGGTTGTGGGATCCATGAAATTGGGACAACCAAGAAACCTTCTTGCGGGGTTATGCTCAGTCCAAGAGGTTCGACATTTTGCTAGTTCACCACAGCCGCATAGGATGTTCATGGTTTGGAGATTTGGAGAATTGGGAGAAGAAGATAGATTTGAGTGAGATTAGGGTTTGAGGTGAGGGGGGAGGGGTGTTAAAATAGGTTATAAATTGGGTTTTATTAGTGGAATATACGGGTGGACATATTTGGGTGAGGTGGAATACATTGGTGGACAAGCCTTGGCTGACTTGGCAAGGTTAACTTGTTCTCAGCCAGTAACAAACTATCAAAGTGCTCATAATGCAAATCATGTAAATGTCGAGTGACAAAATTAATCGAACCCGTATACAATGGTAACCTCTTTGAACCAAAAAAAACTTTAGTAACTTAAAGCAAATTTTTGGGAAACATTAGTGACATCTGTGTTACAACACCCTGCCCAGTAGTAGTTTGGCGTCTTCATAATCCAAACAGCTTCCATCGCAGTTTTTGAAGAAGCTATGTACTCAACTTTTGTTGCAGACGTTGCAGTAGTAGTTTGCTCGGTACTCTTCCAATCCACTGCGCCTCCATTTAGAACGAAGACATATCATGTTTGAGATTTTGTGTCATCTCTATCGGTTTGGAATCCAGCGTCAAAGTAGCAAGTAACTTTAAGCTCTACATCAAGATTCCCACTATAAACAAGAAACATATCTCTAGTAGATCTTAGATACTTGAGAATATTTTTCACAGCAGTTCGGTGAAGTTCACATGGATTCTATTGAAATCGGCTTGTAATATTTTGCGCGAACGCCTCATCAGGTTTAATGCATCTTACCGTATACATAATAGACCCTACAACCGAAGCATAAGGAACCCCTTGCATACGCTTCACCTCTTCAGGTGTTGAAGCACATTATGTACTATTTAAGTCAAGTCTTTCTTGCATTGGGATAGTGCAACGCTTGGCTTTATCCATTCTAAATCTTTTCAAGATTTTATCAATGTAAACACTTTGACTTAGTCCAATTAACTGCTTAAATCTATCTCGGTAGTTCTTGATTCCAAGAATATATGCTGCTTCCCCTAAATCCTTCATAGCAAAACACTTTCCAAGATAGGATTTAACATATTGTAACATTGGAATGTGATTTCCCATGATCAATATGACATCAACATATACGCTTTTGTTCGTTTTTATACGTTTTCATCCATTTTTATATGTCTTCGTCTATTTTTCTTACGTTTTCATACGTGTTTATCCGTTTTTATACGTTTTCATCCATTCTTATATGTTTTCGTCCGTTTTTACACCTTTTTATATGTTTTTGTCTATTTGTATACGTTTTCGTACATTTCATCCATTTTTGTACGTTTTCGTCTATTTTTGCACGTTTTCTTACATATTCATACTTTTTTGGACGCATGAAAATGGATAAAAATGGTTAATAACAGATATAAACGTAAAAAAATGTATTAAAATGCATAAAAATGTATAAAAGGTACTAAAACGTACAAAATCATATGAAAATGTAGAAAAACGTATAAGAACGTACAAAAACGATTAAAGCGTATGACAACGTAAGAAAAACGGAATGTACAAAAACGTATGAAAACATATAAAAACGGACAAAAACGTATAAAACGGATAAAAAGTATGTAAGTATAAGAAAACGAACTAAAACATACAAAAACGGATACAAATGAATGAAACAGTATAAAAACGGATATGAACGTATAAAATGGACCAAAAAGGATGAAAGTGGATAAAGTTTAAGAAAACATATAAAAATGAATGAAAATGTATAAAAATGGATGGAAATGTATAAAAACCGACGAAAACGTATAAAAACGGACGAAAGTGGATAAAAACATATGAAAACGTGTAAAAACAAACGAAAACATATAAAAACGGAAGCAAACATATAAACAGATGAAAACATATAAAAATGGACGAAAATTGATAAAATCGTATGAAAAAAGATAAAAATGTATAAAAACGGATATTGAGAAAGAGATGTAAGGTTTGTGAAAAGAAGATGTAAGAAATGAAAGACACTCCCTCTATTAGAGCTGGCAAATTGGGTACCTGTTAAGGGAAAAAATGTACTATGCAATTTTTTTATTTTTTAAAAATAATTGTTTTTAGTATTCTAGGGTTCAATATTTAACTTTTTTGATACATAAAACGTATAACTGTCATACTCAAACCACCAAAACCAAGTGTTAAACGAGTCGTTTTCATGTTTGAAACTTATGTTATTCGCACGCTCCGAACCTGTTAAGACTTGTTAAGACACGATTTGCCAGCTCTACCCTCTATCTCAAAAATTATTGTCAGGAGATGAAAATCACACAATTTAATAAAAATTAGACCATTATAATTTTCAACCACTCAAATAGAATAATCCTTCACTAAATTCTATTTTTATTACTTAAAAGGAAAGTGGATGGTTATATTTAGACATGCTAAAAAGGTAATATGGACTATAATTTTGAGACGAATTGAGTATATTTTAGAAAAGGAAAGAAGTGAAATAAAGCTATTTTGTCTGCAAGAAAAACAAATGAAATGCTTTGTGCGCCCGAATAGGAAATAAGTGAAAATTAAAGAGGTGAATAAATGCTTGTTTTAAAAAAAAAACAAACGACACCTTACTTTGCATAATCATGCATACACATATTTTTGAGCACTCTCACACTCACACATACAATTATCAGAGGTTTACCTGAAAGCAGTTTTCCTACTCTCCGGTTTACTTAAAGATAATTGTATGATCTATCTACATTTTATCTCTTCATACCCCGCTCAAGCGAGATTGAGTATATATCGTTGTTGTATTTATGTTCATAACGCAAACATGTTTCAGCCGAACAAAAGTAACCCAAAAATCATACCATCAAAAACCACATTGAAACATACAAACATCCTTTTAATAAACAAGTCAGAAAGAAAATAAAATTCATTTTTATGATCAATCTAATTATTATACCTCCTGTTTCATAACAAAGTTTATTTATTTATTTATTTATTTCTATTTTTTTTTTCAAACTTTGGGTGTTAACTATTAAGGAGTAAATACCGGTACCAGTAATGAACCGCGCCTATCCCAAAAACGTGTTTCTGTGCGGTATCCGGTAGACCAAAAAAGTTCAAAAAATATTTTGGTAGGTTCGGTACCGTTAAAGCGTTAATATACCGTGCTCATCCTGGTAGTTTATATTTTGAAAAAATAGGTATAATTTTATAACAACTTTTTTTTTGGTCAAATATGCCCTTGTTGGTCCCTTTTACTTGGTTATCAATAACTAAAAAGCTAATGTAACCAAGTTATATGACTTTTATCACAGATGTATATAAGGATTAACAATAAAGCAACGTAAAGATAAGAGACAATATTTTTCAACGTTTAATTCTTTACTAGAAGTTAATCAAAAGAATCGTACCCAAGTGTTTGCGGAATAACACTTGGGATTGAAAATGACAAGTGTGGTATTGACTACTCTCTAAACTTAAAACTTTGTTTAAGTGACAACTGAGGTCCCACTAAGCTATCTCAGGGGCTATGTTGTTCTTTGGAGGAGTAAAAGTGGTTTGTGAATGCTTTGCATTAATTGCACAAACTTGTCAACTTTTACTCCTCACTTATGCTACCTATTTATACACAAATATGAACAACTCTATTATACAATGGACCTAAGCATTCCTTAATAAAATCTTGATAGATTTTATTCTCTGGCAAGGGAAACTTCTTTGGGTTAAGTACAAAAGGTGTTTTTTGATGACATACTGGATTTAACCATTTGAGGAAAGTTTGACATTAAAGTGATAAAGCACTTTAATGAAACAGTTCAAACTTTCCCGCCCAGTCCCGCCAAATCTTCAGTCTTCAGGTCATCAGTCTTCAGTACCATGATAGTTGTTGAGGAGTCTTGGGATTCAGTGAGTTATTGTCATCCTCACTAAACCCATCACCTTCTTCTTGGCTTAGATCTCACTCACTGAGTTCCGCCTCACTGAATGGAGAACCTTTCTTCTTAGGCTCGGTCTAAGCATCCTAAAGATGACTCACTGAGTTACTGTTCACTCAGTGACTTATTTACACTTAGGTGATTTTACGTTCAAATCCTTGTTAGAAGAAGATTGGGGAATTCAATGACCCAACAATCTCCCCCTATTTGAACATACAAATAGCCTAAGTGTTTCTTGACTCAGTGTGAGTTCGCAGGGCTCTTCATCTTTTACTGAATGTTGATGTAATTTTAAGTAGGATACATAATTTAACAAAACATCAAAGTTTATTAATAATTATTACAAGTCCTACAAATTACAAAAATAAAAAGATAGTTGTTGTTGCAGATTAGATGTTCAGGTGGTAACCAAGGGCTTTAAGCTTTGCTTTCTTAGATCTGAGTAGATGTCTTTCAGGATGTTCATTGATCATTGCTTCTAAGTCCTGGCAGAATCTTTTGTTCTCAGTACTCTTGATGGGGGACGCCAACATGAGGTACATGAGCATTGCTTTGACTCCTGCCTTTTCCATATCAGACCATCTTTGGAAAGCTAAGTTTCCATACTCATCAGTAAAACAAAGCCTCTTTCAGGTGGTTCTAGGACCACATTGTTCACAAAAGTGATCCCTTCAGGAAGCGACCTGTCACAGTATAGCCTTGGTACTTTGATCTCAGGCTCCATCTCAATATGCTTCCTTTTCCTCCTGGAAGCCTTAGATGGAGTAGTCTCTATTGTTGAAGCAGGAAGAAGTGAGGGAATGTTCAGTGCTTTAGGCATTGCTTTCAGTCTGTCATACCTTTCCTTCAGTGACTTGAGAAGGTTGGGTACCACAACATTGTTCTTCTTGGCAACGATGGGACGAAGCTCATCAAGTTCAGTGATCCCAAAGTCAGCAAACCTGAATGGATTGTGAATATCCATCACTCTTTTATCTTGTCCCCTGAAGATAGTGATAATTGCAGGATTGATGTTGCGATGAATTTTAATGTCAGTGATGGTTTTAGGTTTTAGCCTTTCTTTCATCACCCAAGTATACCTTTCAATCATGGTCTTTCTTATATGAGCATAACTCCTGAGCTTTTCTTCCATTTTCTTTTTGAGGGCACTCATTTCTTCTTCCTGAGCCTTTTTGAAGGCTGCACCAGCTTGCTCAGTTGCTAGTGCCTCAGTATCTAGACCAATCTTTTCAGCCACCTCATGAACAACCTGTATAAGAGCAGGCTTGCTCATCCTCTCTTCTTCAGCCACCTTTTGTAGTATCTCAATCCTTTCCATGTGAGCTTGAATTTTGGCATTGGTGAGATGATGTACTACTCCATTGATTTCAAACGGGACTCTGATAGGTTCATCAGGGTCATATCTGACTATGGTTGAGGCAGGCTTGAGCACAATTTCAGGCTCAGAGGTGGTAGCAATACTTTTTCCTCTGTCCTGCCTGAGAGTGGAGGAGACTGGTTCCTCTTGTGGTAGAACTTCAGTGATTGGAGTGGCTTCAGTGACATGCTCCCCCTCAGTGTGAGAGGGCTATCCAGCTTCTTGTTCTTCAGTTTCAGGGGTTTCAGTAACATTCTCCCCCTCAACATTTGCCTGAGCGTTAGTGATGGCAAGTGCTGGAGGTACTGAAGAAGAAGTAGATGTACCCTTGAAGGCTTGAAAAATTTCCGTCATCATGGACTTGATTTCCGCAGTATCCTGATGAATGATAGATACTTTGGAGTCAAGTGCAACCTGAGAGTTTTCAAGGGCTGTCATCCGGGATCCCATTGTCCATGCCAGAGAAGTGGACTTTTGGGATTGAGCTGCCACTGATTCTTCTAATGATGTAAAGGAAGATTTGAGAGACTCCATGGTTGAGCTGAGATTCTGAACAGTTGATCCCTTTAGCAAGTCAAGTAACTCAGTGAGGGTCACTGAGTTTACCTGATAAGCCTCAGATGCCTGAAGCAGCTTCCTCGTTAGCTCAGGATCATCTTTGACCGATTCTTGAATAGACTGAACCCCTGTATTCAGCTTTTTGAGGGATTCCAAAAACTGGTTGAGTTGAGAGACCATCTGTGTCAGGGAGTAGGTGACCGTGGAATTCTGTTCCCTGACATCATCATTGTAGTCTTCAACAGCATCCTTGAGGAGGTGGTAATGGACTGCTTGCTTAGTGTGCATGTTAAACACTTCGTCAGTGACCCCCTGTACAAAATGTTAGTAATCTTTTTGATGAATTAGGTGAAAACTTTCTCAGTGAGAGGAGCTTGATCATCTTCTGAGGACTCTGATGTAGAGTGAGTTTCAGCGGCCTCAGTGTCAGAGGGTTGAGGAGACTGAGGAATTGGTTCAGGGGCTGTCTCCTCAACCACCATATCATCTCCAGCTTCAAAAATTAAGCCAGTGAGGTAATCTACAACAAAAGGGTATCTGACTCCTCTTCATAAGAAGACTTGCCTTCGTTTTGGCCAGGTCCTGACCCCTCAAATCCGATAGATTGGGTTTTATCTACCTGGTCTTCAAGGTCAGTTCCCAAGTTATGCGCACCTCCGGGGGTGGTTATGGGTTCCATATCAGCGGGTGGCCTTTGTCCCTCTGAATCTTTGTCCCCCGTGACCCCTTCAGACACTGATGGGTGTTTTTCAACGTCATCCTGAGGAGTCGTGAATGTTGTGTCCCTATCAGCGGGTTGTATGTTTCCCTCTGAGTCTTTAAGATGAGTTTTTGTGCCCTAAGACAAAAGCTTTGATTTGAGAATGTCCTCATCAGGCACCTGAGTGGTTTTGCCCCCTTTCCAACAGGCTTGTACTGGCCTGTCAAAGGTTTAGGGGCGAGAACTCCCTGTTGCTTGGGTTGTGATTTACCCGAGCCTTTGGTAGGATGTGATTGTTTGTGGGTCCCCTTTTCAGTGGAGTAGTGCTGCCCCGCTGAGGATATAGGACCCCTCTCTCCCTAAGACCCTGGTTGTGATTTCCCAGAGCCTTTAGCAGGATGTGGAGGTTTGGTTGGTTCCAACTCTACTGACTTGTTTATGTCAGCAGAGCCTTTGGGAACGAGTTCGCCCGAGGACACTGAGTGTGATGTATCAGTGCCCTCTGTTGGCCTTTGTTTTGGGGCCAAAGATTGGCTAATGATCCTGAGGGTGTCAGCAGTCAGGGTCTTTTGGTGTTGTTGCCCCCTTTTATCAGGCTTAGGGGCAGAGGTCTCAGTGGCGAGTGACTTGGGTTGAGCCACCTTCCTGGACCCCTGTCCCTTCTTCCTCTTCACCTTCTTAGTGGGAGAGGGAACTGGTGATATGATGTTGTCACCCTGGATAGCAGTCAGCATATATGTTGTCAGGGCGACATGTGTTACCTCAATAGGGTCACGAGAGTAATTTGCCTTATGTAAGACATCAAGTTCAAAGCCGACACTGTCAAGCTTGATATACTCAGACCCTAATAAGTCATTCAAGGCACAGGAAATGAATCTAGGGTAAGACATGTGTTTTTGCCTAGACTTCCCACCCAATTTGGCTATGAGGTCCCTGAAGATAATTTCTCCAAGGTCAATCTTTTTACCCTCAATGAGACAGTAGAATATCATTGATTGAGTAGTGTTTAGTTGCTCAGTTGAGGATTTATTCCCCCCAAGGACCTGAATTACAAATGTAATCAGGATCCTCCAGGGGACATGGAACCATGTTTTGATTATGGGGGCTTTGGACAGTAGGGCCCCTGGAGTAACATCAGGATGATGTTTATCATAGGGCCCAGGTTCCAAGAGGATTTATCTAACTTCCTCTTCAGTGGGTTGGGCTACAAAGGTCTCAGTGTAGTCAAGGCCAGTGGCGGTGACAAAGGTTTTGTAGTCAAGAGTTAGGAACTTAGTTCCATTCTTCACTGAGAACCTGATTTTGGCCTCCTTTGGCGCATCAGGGTTTTCAACCACCGCTGTGCACCAAAATTCCCTTAAGTAGTCATGATAGATGACTGAGGGGGTCTTTGTGAATGTGGTGGTGAGAAAACAGTTTTGAAGGAACTTCACCACATCCCTGTATTCAGGGAACCCTTCAGGGTAGGCAAAGTTCCCCACCACATTATTTTTGGTGAGGTCTACGCTTTCCATTTGGAAATCCATATTGGGTGCGTATTTGATGACCTTTGAAGAAGCCATTTTAGTTTGAGAAAAAGGTCTGGTTTTGGTATCAAAGAAGAAAAACACACGCAGTTTAATCAAACAGATTTTTGAAAACAATTTTGAAAGATTTTTGTTAGGTTTTTAAAAGCGTGTGTGTTTTTTCTTTGTGAGGGGTATTTATAGGGAATGGATTAGGGTAGTGATGTTGCGGATATCAAAGGGTTTTTGTTATTAAACCAAAACGGTATAATAATATGTATTTGATATCCGCATTTATTATCACGATTCCCATGGCCCTATTTTCTCTCACATGATGGGGTGTACAGTTGTGGCTCTGCAAATAATGCACTTTTGCAGAAAAATATCATCACAACTATTTGTGTGTGGGAGAGCATTTAATGCTCAGTGGTGTTTGGTGAGAGAGATGTGGGGGCCCAAGAGGTGGATGCTAGTTGTGTAAGCGACAATGCAACATATATTCCTATATTTAATAGGAATCAGTTACCTACCTGGGAAATTTACTAACTAAGTACTTAGAGCATTTAGTTAGGGTATTCAATGCCTTTGACATCTTGAGCCCCCTGAATGATTTTTCTTTCGGAATTGGTTTATGTTCAGGAAGGGTGTGATCAGGGACCTAGAGAATTTACATCAGGTTGGAACACTTTTTGATCAGTTGCCTGATTCTATGTCCAACATGCCCAATTCAGCTTTCAATCTTGTGAAAGTGGGTTCATCCAAGGGTTTTGTGAAGATATCAGCTAGCTGATACTCAGTGGGGATGAAATGTAATTCAATTTCTCCATTCATGATGTGGTCCCTGATGAAATAGTATCTGATGTCAATGTGTTTGGTTCTTTGATGAAGTACTGGATTATTTGAGATGGCTATGGCACTTGTATTATCACAAAAGATAGGTACCATCTTATACTGAATGCCATAGTCACTCAGTTGGCTCTTCATCCATAGTACATTTGCACAACATCCTGCAGTAGCCATATATTCAGCTTCAGCTGAGGACATGGCCACTGATTGTTGTTTCTTTGTACTTCAACACACAAGTTTACAACCAAGGAATTGACAGGATCCTGAGGTACTTTTTCTGTCCATATTGCATCTTGCATAGTCAGAGTCAGTGTACCATTTGAGATCAAATCCTGAACATTTTGGGTAATACAAACCAAGGTTTGATGTACCCTTCAGGTACCTGAAGATTCTCTTGACAACAGTGAGATGGGACTCTTTTGGGTCAGCCTGATATCTTGCATACAGACATACTGAGAATTGGATATCAGGCCTAGATGCAAGTAAGTACATCAGGGAGCCTATCATTCCCCTGTATTGGGTTTTGTTCACTGATTTACCAGTGAGGTCAGGGCCAAGGTTGTTTGGAGGAACCATAGGAGTCTTTACTGAAGAGCAGTCAGCAAGCTCATACTTCTTCAGTAGGTTCCTCAGGTATTTTTCTTGGAAAATGGATATTCCTTTTTTAGTTTGTTTGATTTGGAGTCCAAGAAATTATGTGAGTTCACCCATCATGCTCATTTCAAACTTTGTGGTCATCAGTTTCTCAAACTGTTTGCAAAGTTTTTAGCTTGTGGAGCCAAAGATGATGTCATCAACATACACTTGGACAAGAATGACTTCACTCTTTGTTCTGTAGATGAATAGTGTGTTGTCAATCTTTCCTCTGAAAAACTTGTTTTGGATCAGGAAGGCTGAAAGAGTTTCATACCATGCCCTGGGAGCTTGTTTCAGTCCATAAAGGGCCTTGGTAAGCTTGTAGACATGGTTGGGGTATTCACTACTTTCAAAGCCAGGAGGTTGTTGCACATAGACATCTTCTTTGATGTTAACATTTAGGAATGCACTTTTGATATCCATTTGGTAAATCTTAAAGTTCATGTAAGTTGCATAGGCAAGGAACATCCTGATGGCTTCCATTCTAGCAACAGGTGCAAAGGTTTCCTCATAGTCTATGTAACAACCGTGGTTTTGGCAGGTCAGTTTGACTGATAGTCTTGACTCGGTTGACGTTTGTTTTGTGTGTCCTAGGTGTTTGAAGTGATATAGGTGAGTTTTAGCACTAAATCCCTTTGCGTAAATGGTTTTATGGTGATTTGGAAAGTTTGGAATTTGGTAAAGTTCATTTTGATCACCTTTGTGGTGTAGAAATGACTTTTGTAGTTTTGGTGTTTTTGCGTAACGAGTCTTCGTTCAAGTATTTGAGTGTTAGCAAGTTACGAGGAGTTTGTTTTTATGAGTTATATTTCTAAAAGAGTGTGAAATTCTATTTTTAGAAATTTTGTTTTGAAAAATGATAATTTTTCCGGTTGTCGTAAAAGTTAAGGTTTATCATGAAAGACGTTAGGCTTTGTGTTGGGAGTTTATAAAATATGAAATGTCTGAGGTATTGAGTGTAATAAGTAAATTTAATAAAAAAATATAAAATATATATATATGTATGCATAAAATCGGCCAAAGGGTTTAAAAAGAGAAAAAGGAAATAGAATTTGAGTCAAATTATAACATCTAATTAAAAGGAATCCTAGTCCAGCCCAAACAAGCCTAACCTCCAACCCATATAAGCAATACAAACAACCCATACCCTTATTTTCTGTAAATTTGAGTTGAACACAAGGGCAAGAGAAGAGGAGAAAAATTAGGGTTTATAGTTTTGAAGCTAAAATCAAGAATCAAGGTAAAATTCTTAAAATAAATGTTCAATTGTTTGATTAATTAATATAATTCATGTAATAATTATATGATGGATTAGGGTTTGTGTTAACTTCTGTAAATTAATGTTATTAAATATGTTGGGATCAATAATTAGTAATAGTATGATGTTTGGTTAAGAGAATTGAGCGTAAAACATGCTAGTTATTGAGTTAGGGTTTGGACAAAAAAAATAGTGCTGTAAAGATGTGAGTGTAATTAACAGATGGTGAGGAGTTAAGTCACAAATTTTTGGTCTAAATTGAAGTATAATGAAAGAGATTTCCAAAAAGTTTGGCCACGATTGATTTCAAGGTCGGGAAGCAGGTCTTTTGATTTTTCTTTGATAAGGTGTCAAAGCTGTCAGACCGGGACAGAATTTGGGTAAAAGTTTGAGGGTGAATTGTAGTTTTAAAAGTGGTATTTTGATTAGCCCTTCTGGAATAGTTAAGTCTTAGGTTATCTTAGACTACTAAGAAAAGGATTCGCGATAAAAACTTGTGGAAGTATTTTACGTTAATTAAAAGTTTTTGGTGTGCGTTCAGATCCGAATTTGGATAGTTGACAAGTTTGATTTTCTTTTGAGTAATTGTGTGTGTTATTGGTCCATGGCATTCTGGGATTAGCTTGTATGCTTATGAGAGAGCATGTTAAATTTTTAGTGTAAGTTATTGAGCTTTATTTGTCGTGATTTCATGTGGGCGAATGTACCAAAAAATTCTGCATTTTTTGATTTTTAAAGTGCAAGGGATTTAGTGAGTGTTAGGTTATGGTGGTGGTTAGTATGGTGTCTAGGAGATCCATGGTGGGTCATATGAGTCTTAGAAATCCATCATATGTGTATTACATGGGTTATAGCTTTTAGCTTGACCATGTGTAATGTGGATTATTTTTGTGTGTTATAGATTGTGAATTGTTTTGTGGAAGCTACGAAGTTTAAGGTGAGTTCATAGTCCCATATTTTTACCTTGTTTTAAACTTGGGATGGGAATGATGCTTGTATTAAATGGTTTGAATTACTGTGATTATGTGTGTGTGTCAAAGAGCTTGGACTTATAATGTTATCGTATGTATGCTATATGTGAATGATAATGTTATGTTGTGTGATTGCTGTGTGGTCCAATTGGGAGGGTGCTTACCATGTTGCTCGTGCATACGACCTAATTGGAGAGTAGTACTCATACTCACTTTTATTCTGTGTGGTCCGATCGGAGGGTATTAATTACCCATTATTTGGAGCGGGGGTCACGTTTTGGCCCGAATGTTGTGAATTTGGATCGGTGGGCACGTTCCTCCCAATGGTTGCCTTTTGTGTGATGGTTGGTTTATGAACACATGTAGCTTATATGATAAATGTAATTTATTTGTCCAGCTATATTTTATGATCACAGTAAATTGGTTGCCTTGAGAGTATATGTGTGTCTTAAACCTATGAATCTCACCAACATTATGTTGACGTTTTAAGCATCATTTTCAGGTGAGCTTTCTAAGGATAAGATAGAAGGATGTAATTAGACGAGACCCTAGTAACATTGGAAGTGGTTTATCATCTTTGTTTGGATCTTATGTATTGTTTTGGATTTGGTTTTGGTTATTTTATTTTGGGCTATTGTTACAACACTTTATGTTTGTACTTTGCTCTATTTTGTGCTTGTAGTTGTTCTCTATATAGACACCAGGTGTTGTGATGATATCCATGAAGTTACACCCTCGCATTTCCACCTTGGCGAGGTGTGACAGATTGGTATCAGAGCCTTGGTTATAGAGAAGTAGGTGGTTAAACCTAGACTATAACCTAGGAGACCTTCATATAGTTTCATTTAGGATCTATGTGTAAGTATAGTATCTTATATGTCTATTTTCCTATATTTATGAGATGTTTTATTGAGTTTTGGACGTCTATTCTATACCCTATACGTAGTATTGTATATATCGACTTTATTATATCGTCTTTCGCGCGTAAGATTTTTCGTTGGACTACCATTGTCGCTATCGGATGCTAAAGAAGTGGTAGGATGAAGTGGACTAACCGCATAATCTGAGTTCCCGATAGCATGTATCCATGTTCGGATAAGGAGAGGACGTTTTTGGGAGACGTTGGTGGAGAAGAAGTGGAGAGGTTTGGAACCACAGTGACTTCTAGAGATGGAGACATTACCAAATACCTTGGTAGTGTCCTCACTTCACATAGGAAGGAGAGGTGGTTTAGTCTATACCTCGTGATTTGTATGCACTTGTGAATCATACGAAATTGGAAGAAAGAAATAGAGATGGTTTTGCGTGTTGTCGACTACCTCAACATGTAGGAAATATGAATGGGTGGTTGAGTAAAGATGAAGGGGAGTTAGGATGGAATGGTGTGGATTCGGATCTACAGTCCACAACGAGTAGTATATTGAACTGATTTGAGTGAGGAGGCAAGTACAAGAATGGAGTTTGAGCCATTGTGCGACGTCTTTTGTTTTGTGTTATGTTTTGGAATTCGTATTGTCTTTTACCGTCTGGAGCCATGTTGGAGGGTGATTACTCTTGGATATTGGATCGACCTTATCCAAGTGATTTTGATTATAGAGTTTACGTGATCGTTGGAATTGTTCCATGCGAGATGATTGTTTGCGACGTCTTTTGTTTTTGTTTGCATGATGTGTTGTCATAGGAGGGAGTACACTTGTGAAAGGGGGCATAGATAATTATGGTGGCCAACATAATTATACATGCGTCACAACACAAGTGGACTTGCAAGTATGATGGCATGTATTGCATGGTGTATTAGGTGCTATGTGGTATATGTGCGTTATCATTGAGATGTGTGGTTTTGGGAAGTAAGTATGCGTGTGGAATAGGCTTATAACTATGGTCGCGAACATAATTATAAGGGTATCACACACATGGACTTGTGACCATTATTGCATTGATTGATGTTTGTTGTTATATGTTGTGGTAGATGGTATGTGATATCATGTTGGTGATGGCTGTATGGTTAGAGAAGTATTCTCTTAACCGTTTGGGCAGTCGTTATATGTTGGGGTGTGTAGGTGGTAAGATTCCATTCTACCTATCATATGTTGATACCTCAAATATCGGTGGGTACTTATGTTGTGGTATTTAAGTTGATTCGTTTGCTAGATGCTCCGTTTGTATACCTAATTCTTGGGTTGGCATTCGTATTCGTATCACGATGGTACAGATGCCATATTCTTTCTCTTTGACGTCGTGATAGGTGTTAGGTAATCGAATTCGTTTTGTTGGATACTGGTTCGTTTCTTTTGTTATTCCTTGCATTCATTCCGCGAATGAATATTATGTTGTTCTTCGAGTATTGTTGGTTCGTGACGAGTTGGTGTGGATATTTGATCCCTCATTTACACACACCAATTGAATTTTGTGACCTGTTAGTATCGGTGTTTTTCTATGATTTTGGTTTGATCGTTGTACGAAGGAATCTGTAATTTCAGCGTTTGGTTTGCAATGTATTTGCGTGAGTGTTCACTGGTATGAGGTTCGTTTGATGATTATTTTGATTTTGTGATTCTTCTGTGTTTTTCGCGTTCGATTAAGAGGTTGTGTTAGAGTCTTTATGGCATTTTACAAATTCTTTTTTGGTATTTCATGGTCATTTGATGGAAACTAATATTTTTATGGGAAATGAAGTGTGAAAAAAATGGTTATGTTGATGTCTTACATAAAATGGTTTATATATATTTTATTAAAAAAAAGATGTATAAGTTTAAGATATGTCTTGTGAAAAACGGTGTTCATTTGTTTTTTAGAAGGTCGAGTACGGGAATAAGAACTGTCTATGGTTCTCATTTACCAAACTTGTTATGTATTTGGTTCATCGAGTGTTTCTTTCGTTGAGGTACGCTTGTGGATGTTTTATGGGTACGTGTATTTTATATTTTCTTTGTATGGGTTTTCATGAACATTTTATCCGTGTCTACTTTTATTGGGGAAAATTTCTCATTGTGTTTTTCTAGCTTTGATTTTGATGTTCGTTACTTCGCTAGTCGGTAATTCATACCCCTTTTGAGTTCGTTGATATACGTTTTAGTTTGACCGGTTTCATGGTTCGCGTCGTTTACTTAGGATAGATTGTCGTTTTGATTATCAATTTGTTCGTTGAAGAAGAAGAGGGTGTTTTCCAAGTTGTTCAAGTGAGAGGTGTAGCTTTAAGATGTACGTTCTTTAGGAAGGTGGTCAACGATTGCGAGTGTTTGTGGACATTAGTAAGATAAAAGTAGTGAAGAGTGGAAAGTACCTAAGACACCATCTAAGAGACGATTGTCCTTAGGATTGACAAGTATTATTGACGATTCATTTCTATCTTTCTGTAGATTGTGTAGGCATCGAGGACGTGGAAGATCCATAAGAGGAACTGTGTGATATATGATTTAAAGTTGGGAAGTAAAACTTGGAGATGATATTTTTATGGAGCAGAAAGTGTTATCTACACAGATCATAAGAATCTTTAGCATATATTTGACAAGAGGCTAATATATGTAGAAGAGAAGTTGGGTGTGGAATTTCTCAGTGACTACGATTGTCTGATTCGCCACCGTCAAGGAAGGGCGGACATCGTGGTAAGAGCGCTGAGCGGGAGTGAACGAGTGAAACTTAGATGTTTGTGAGCAATGATTATGATAATTCGGTTCGGAGTTAAGAGGATGATACTGACATCCTAGAGAGAGAGGTTCAAGGATGAGAACATGTAAGAAGAATGATTATTTGGTTTAGGCCAGTAAATGGAAAGGAACGAAGATGGAGGAATGTACTTTGCGGACCAGCTATTGGTTTCATTGAGAGGAAGCGTAAGGGCATTAATCATGCAAGGTATGTGATACATCCGAGAATGGATAAGGCGTATTATTACCTTAGCAAGAGGTGTATGGAGGAGTTGGCGGGACTTTTCGCTCGGTGAGTTGGTAAAGGGCCATGGGGTGTTGCGTTGATCATCAAGAAGCATGATGAAATACTTACTTCACGATAGTGGTAAACGTGTTATAGAGACTTGGGAACGCGTGTGTAGATGAGTATGACTTATCATTCTCTAATGAGTGAACTAAATGAGCGTACAAATCAGGTGTTGGATGGTGAACTGAGAGCATGGGTATGTTTGAGTTTGGAGGGAGCTGAGGTATGCATTTATCTTTAGCTGAGTTCTCCTATATCAATAATTATCATTCTAGTATTAAGAATGTGCCGTTTGAAGTATTATATGGAAGGAAATGTAGATTACCTGTTCTATGGGCAGAAGTTGGAAGAAACCAACTAATTGGTCTTGAACTAGAAAGAGAGACTACGAATAAGGTTTTCTGACTAAGGAAAGACTTAAGGCAGCAAGAGATCGCCAAAAGAGTTGTGAAAATTATTGCTGTAAGCCCTTAGAGTTTGGTGTTGGTGATATTGTGAGGTTAAAAGTATCTCCTTGGAAGGGTGTTGTGCATTTCGGTAAGAAAGGCAAGCTAGCACCGAGATACGTAGGACCATTTGAGATTTACGAAAAGGATTGGATGTGAGACATATCGGTTGAATTTGCTTGGGGAGTGAAGTAGAGTGCATGATACGTTTCACGTATCTAATGGAAATAAGTGGTTGGCGGATGCTAGTCTGCATGTGCCATTAGATGAATGTAAGGTTGACAAGACTCTTCGTTTTGTCGAGAAACCTGTTGAGATTATGGATCGAGATGTTAAGGGTTTGAAGAGTGGTGAGATAGCGTTGGTAAAGGTATAGTGGGATTCTAAGCGTGGACCTGAGTTTACTTGGGAACGTGAGGATCTGATGAAATTTAAGTACCCAAATCTGTTTGCTGATGTGGTTGGTGAAGTAGATCGTTTGTAGTTGGATTTTAGATCGTGGAAGTTAGATGCGGGGTATTCATAAATGTTTGTTTTATGGGTATCTGTCATTTGTGAGTGCGTCTTGCGGTTACCATTTGGTTTTTCATTTGGTTAGGGGGTATCGTACCTACCTATAGGAAGTCGTTTTGATCATTGGTGTTATTGATCGGGGAGTGTATCTATTTGCGTGTATCGTTGGAGTGACGGAATGTTTTTCTATCGTGTGAATTCGAGTATTTAGTCGGTTCAATTTTTTTTTGCGATTCTTTCTCTATGATTTTATGGAGTGGTATTTTTCCACTTAAATACCCATAAATTTTCTTTTGCTGATGCTTTTGGAGAGACGAGTAGTTGAAATCTCGGGATGCGATTTCCCTAAGTGGGGGATGATGTAACAACCGTGGTTTTGGCAGGTCAGTTTGACTGATAGACTTGACTCGGTTGACGTTTGTTTTGTGTGTCTTAGGTGTTTGAAGTGATATAGGTGAATTTTAGCACTAAATCCCTTTGCGTAAATGGTTTTATGGTGATTTGGAAAGTTTAGAATTTGGGAAAGTTCATTTTGATCACCTTTGTGGTGTAGAAATGACTTGTGTAGTTTTGGTGTTTTTGTGTTTTTGCGTAACGAGTCTTCGTTCAAGTATTTGAGTGTTAGCAAGTTACGAGGAGTTTGTTTTTATGAGTTATATTTCTAAAAGAGTGTGAAATTCTATTTTTGAAAACTTTGTTTTGAAAAATGATAAATTTTTTGGTTTTCGTAAAAGTTAAGGTTTATCACGAAAGACGTTAAGTTTTGTGTTGGGAGTTCATAAAATATGAAAAGTATGAGGTTTTGAGTGTAATAAAAAAATTTAATATATATATATATATATATATATATATATATATATATATATATATATATATATATATATGCATAAAATCAGCCAAAGGGTTTAAAAAGAGAAAAAGGAAACAGAATTTGAGTCCAATTATAACACCTAATTAAAAGGAATCCTAGTCCAGCCCAAACAAGCCCAACCTCCAACCCATATAAGCAATACAAACGACCCATACCCTTATTTTCTGTAAATTTGAGTTGATCACAAGGGCAAGAGAAGAGGAGAAAAATTAGAGTTTATAGTTTTGAAGCTAAAATCAAGAATCAAGGTAAAATTCTTAAAATAAATGTTTAATTGTTTTATTAATTAATATAATTCTGTAATAATTATATGATTGATTAGGGTTTGTGTTACCTTCTATAAATTAATGTTATTAAACATGTTGGGATCAATAATTAGTAATAGTATGATGTTTGGTTAAGATAATTGAGCGTAAAACATGCTAGTTATTGAGTTAGGGTTTGGACAAAAAAAGTAGTGCTGTAAAGATGTGAGTGTAATTAACAGATGGTGAGGAGTTAAGTCACGAATTTTTGGTCTAAGATGAAGTATAATGAAAGAGCTTTCCAAAAAGTTCGGCCACGATTAATTTCAAGGTCGGGAAGTTGGTCTTTTGATTTTTCTTTGATAAGGTGTCAAGTTGTTAGACCGGGAAAAAATTTGGGTAAAAGTTTGAGGGTGAATTGTAGTTGTAAAAGTGGTATTTTGATTAGCCCTTATGGAATAGTTAAGTCTTAGGTTATCTTAGACTACCAAGAAAAGGATTCGCGATAAAAACTTGTGGAAGTATTTTATGTTAATTAAACGTTTTTGGTGTGCGTTCAGATCCGAATTTGGATAGTTGACAAGCTTGATTTTCTTTTGAGTACTTGTGTGTGTTATTGGTCCATGGCCTTCTGGGATTAGCTTGTATGCTTATGAGAGAGCACGGTAAATTTTTGGTGTGAGTTATTGAGCTTTATTTGTCATGATTTCATGTGGGCGAATGTACCCAAAAATTCTGCATTTTCTGATTTTAGAAGTGCAAGGGATTTAGTGAGTGTTAGGTTATGGTGGTGGTTAGTATGGTGTCTAGGAGATCCATGGTGGGTCATATGAATCTTAGACATCCATCATATGTGTATTACATCGGTTATAGCTTTTAGCTTGACAATGTGTAATGTGGATTATTTTTGTGTGTTATAGATTGTGAATTGTTTTGTGGAAGCTGCGAAGTTTAAGGTGAGTTCATAGTCCCATATTTTTACCTTGTTTAAAACTTGGGATGGGAATGATGCTTTTCTAAATGGTTTGAATTACTGTGATTATGTGTGTGTGTCAAAGAGCTTGGACTTATAATGTTATCGTATGTATGCTATATGTGAATGATAATGTTATGTTGTGTTATTGCTGTGTGGTCCAATTGGGAGGGTGCTTACCCTGTTGCTCGTGCATACAACCTAATTAGAGAGTAGTACTCCTACTCACTTTTATTATGTGTGGTCCGATCGGAGGGTATTAATTACCCATTATTTGGAGCGGGGGTCTCGTTCCGGCCCGGATGTTGTGAATTTGGATCGGTGTGCACGTTCCGCCCGATGGTTGCCTTTTGTGTGATGGTTGGTTTATGAACACATGTAGCTTATATGATAACTGTAATTTATTTGTCCAGCTATATTTTATGATTACAGTAAACTGGTTGCCTTGAGAGTGTATGTGTGTCTTAAACCTATGAATCTCACCAACATTATGTCGACGTTTTAAGAATCATTTTCAGGTGAGCTTTCTAAGGATAAGATAGAAGGATGTGATTAGACGAGACCCTAGTTGCATTGGAAGTGGTTTATCATCTTTGTTTGGATCTTATGTATTGTTTTGGATTTGGTTTTGGTTATTTTATTTTGGGGTATTGTTACAACACTTTGTGTTTGTACTTTGCTCTATTTTGTGCTTGTAGTTTTTCTCTATATAGACACCAGGTGTTGTGATGATATCCATGAAGTTACACCCTCGCGTTTCCGCCTTGGCGAGGTATGACAGTCTATACCTTGTTGTTGATTATATCATTTGGCAACCAGTCTTGCTTTGTTTTTGATGACTGTGCGATTTTCATCAGTCTTATTTTTAAAGACCCATTTCATACCAATGATTAAAACACCCTGGGGGCATTCAACAAGGGTCATGACATCATTTCTGTCAAATTGTTCCAATTCAACTCTCATGGCCTGAACCTAACTTTCATAAATCAGGGCTTCTTTGACATTTTTAGGCTCAATTTCAGAGAGATAGTCAACATAAAGACATATATTGGCAGAGGCTGCTTTGAGTTTTGCAGCCATGCTCCTTGTGAGCATGCCTTCAGTGGGTTCACCAATGATGTTCACAAGCTCAATAATTTTGGATCTTGTCCAGCTATCCTGAGGTTTGGGATAGGAATTTGAGCTTGAAGGAGCCTGAATAGGTTCAGACTCAGGAACATGAGGTGACTCATCAATATGTGCTTCAGTGACATTTGTGGGAACAACTTGTTCTGAGGGTTCCTGAACAATTTGTTCAGTGGTTGCAGTCTCATTGGAGACCTGCTGAGTTTCAATGAACTCACTAATTGTTGATTGGGGTAGGTTGTGAGGGATGATATAGTAGGAGACATCAACATCAGCTTTGTATTAGGTTGAGGGGTTGTTCTCAGGATGATACTCATCAGGAGGATACCTTGATGAGTCATCAATACCAATTTATTCAATTGAGGAATTTGAGAACCTGATGGATTCAGTGCTCTCATCAACAGTTATGTGATAAGCTTCCTCAGTTTGTTGTCTCCTTGTGTTGAACACCCTGAAGGCTTTAGAAACCACAGAATATCCCAGGATGTATCCATCATAAGCTTTGGCATCAAATTTACCCAAGTGATCCTTGTGATTATGAATAAACACAGGACACCCAAATACATGAAAGTAGCTGATGTCAGGGATCCTTCCTTTGAATATCTCATAAGGAGTCTTATTGTGCCTTTTCACAATTATTGACCTATTTTGAGTGTAGCAAGTTGTTTTAACTGCCTCAGTCCAGAAATGTTTAGAGAGGACTGAGCCATTTAACATTGTCCTTGCTGCCTCAATGAGTGTTCTATTTCTCCTTTCAGCTACTCCATTTTGTTCAGGAGTATAGGGTGAAGTGAAGTTTTGAGAAAGTCCTTTCTCATCACAGAAACACTCAAGGTCTTGGTTTTTGAATTCAGTGCCATTGTCAGTTCTGATTTGTTTAACTTTGACATCATTTTGATTTTCAATGTTCCTGACAAATGACATGATGGTTTCAGCTGCCTGACTCTTTTTGGTCAGAAAGTAAACCCAAGTGTATCTTGAGTATTCATCCACTATGATCAGAGTATACTTCTCATGGTGAATGGACATTGGATTGACAGGTCCAAAAAGGTCCATATGGAGAAGATGTAGGCAGCTTTTTATGGAAAAGGTTTGTTTGGTTTTAAAAGATGCCCTGTGGTGTTTTCCTTTTTCACAAGTAGAACAAGGCTTGTCTTTGGTATACACCAGGGATGGAAGGCCCAGAACTTTGTTCTGTTTGGCCAGGTTGTTGATGCTCTTGAAGTTGAGATGAGAAAGTCTCCTATGCCATAGCCAGTTGATTGTCTCACTTGCCTTTGAGAATACACAAGTCCCATTTTGAGTCAGGGATGACATGTCTAGGACATAGACATCATCCCTCCTGGGGGCAATCAATACTACTTCCTTATTGGCATTAAAGATGGTCCCTCTCTTGTCATCAAACTGAACTATGTAGTTGGCATCACATAGTTGGGAAACACTTATCAGGTTGTACTTGAGACCATTAACATAAGCAATTCTTGTAAAAACTATACCATTGCAGTTTACTGAACCATAACCTTCAGTGGGAGCTGATGAGTTATCACCAAATACTACTTTGGGTCCTGGTTCTTCCACAAATTTGTGCAGATAACTTTTCACACCAGTCATACTCCTAGAGCATCCACTATCGAGGTGCCAGGTAGGATCCCTGATGTGTTTCTGCACAAACAATAAACTGGGTTAGTTTTTCTTGTTGACCCACTTTCTAGTGGGCTTAGTCCTTAGGGACTTTTTGAATGTAGCTAATGAATCATGGTTTGAAGTTGTGTGTACTGAGCTTCCACGTGTTTTACATTTTGTGGAGGATGATGCTTCAGTTGACTGAGAAGTGTTAGTGGGGGTTTTCCTTCTAGACTGAATGACCTTGTCATGTCCCTTGGTTTCATGGGAGGGATCTCCACAGATGTCACATCAATTATTCATCATACAATCATTAGGAAGATGATCATTGAAACCACAGTGAGGACATGGCAAGAAAGGCTTAGCCTTCAGTCTCTGTTTGGAAGGTGTGGCATACTGATAGCCTTGGGTTTTGTATAGACCTTGCGCTTTTAAAGAAGCAGTGTGAGAGATGTGATCACAAGTTTTGTGGTCCTCTTGTTTGCATATCATGCAGACGAGGACTCTGTAGCATTTATCAGTGTTGTGATTAGGATAATTGCACAGCTCACATCTCCCTGAAGGTCTGGGTGTGGTTTTTGGTTTGTAAGAGCTTGAGGATACTGATGGGTTTTTCAATTTTGAGTCAGAAGGTTTTTCAGTGGACTCAATTTTCTCACTCAACATCATGATAAGTTCAGCAAGCTGATCAAACTTTGAATCAGTACTTTCAGGTTTCACTTCAGTAGGCACTGAAGGTTTGTGGTGTTCAGTGGGTGCAGGAGTAGGTCTTTTCAGAATAGTGTTTCCTAACCCTGACTTCTCCTTGGGAGAATGAGGTTGATAGACTGATGGTGCAAGGTCAGAATTGGGTTCAGCTCCCTGAAGATGTTTCAGTGGAGGGAGTGGTGAATCAGACTTAGACTCAGTGATGGACTCAGTAGGACTAAGTTCATCACTGACTCCTAGCAGCTCCTTGATAGCCTGACTTTCAGGCTCCAGGATTCTTCCATTGTTAAAATTTGGCAGCTTACTGTCAGGATTGTTTCTTTCAATCCAATCACTGGGTTTAGGAGCAAGTTCTTTGCTAGAGAGTATGTTGGCTGACAGAAAGGTTGTTGAATGGCTACTCTCCCCAGACTCTTCAGTGAGTTGATCTTCACCCATGGCAACCTTTTTGGTGCAGGGTGTGAGACTCAGTGTTTCATAAAGTTTGGGGTTTTTCTGAGTCCATTTCAAATTAAAGCCTTTTCTTTCTTAAGTTCTTCCTGAAGAGCTTGATTTTTTTTTTACAAGTTCAGAGTTTTGAATTTCAAGTGTAACACTTTCAAGCTTAGCTTGTTTTAAAGCAAGTAGTTCATCTCTACATTGATTTAATTCAAAACTCAGTTTGTTAAATTTTGAAAACAAATTAAGTCTTTGCTCTTCAACATACTTAAGATCAACATTAATATAATCTAAGTAAGATTTCCAATCAACATCATCATCCATAGAAAGTAAAATGTTTACCTTCCTCATTGTGATGTTAACCCATTCTCCATCTCTTGCATGACTCTTTCCCACAGCAAGCTTGTTGTCATCTGATAGGGCCATCAGGGCACTGATATGAACTTCTTCATTATCATCAGAGGACACTTCAACTTCATCCCAGTCAAAGGTTTCAGCAACCAGCCCTTTGTTCTTAGCCTGAGAAGGCTTTGGAGCCTGAGGTAGCTGAGTGACTATTGAGGATGATTCAAGGAGGGCAAGCTTGGCTTTAACCTTCCTATATTTGGCTTCAAAGTCAATTGAGGGGTTTTTTCAAATCTTTGACTAGATTGAAGCAACTTAGGTTGAAATTTACTGGGTCCTGAAAAAGAGTTATTTCCTGAAAACTTGAAAGATGGTTCTGAGGTTGTTTTTGAAAAACAGTCTTTTGCAAAATGGCCTTTTTGCCACATTTAAAAAACTCAGTGTTTTCATTTGCTTTAGAAGGAAATTTGTTTTTCTTAAAAAACCTTTTTGAGTGTGCAAGGAGTGCCCTTTCATGAAATTCAATTTGAAGATCATTTAGGTACTCCTCACTGGTTCTTTGGTCAACCTCATCATTAGACTCATCTTGGAAGTCATGCACAACACCATTGGAATAGAAAGCAGTTGATATGGGTGAAATTGTCAAGGTCTTTTTGGTCTCCTGAGCTTTACCAGGGTATCTCCTGGTGATAAGATTGTCTTTATAAACAAACTTCCCATAAATGGCAGGGAGCTCAAGGTTCTGAATATGGTTAGCATTTCTCAAACCCTGAGAGAAGTTTAACCACTTCTTAGGGAGACTTTTGACAAAGTCAACATTGATTTCATGCTTTGACAGAATTACACCATCATTGGTCAGCTCATTCAGGAGGGTTTTATACCGAGTATAAGTCTCAGAGAGACTTTCAGAATCTTTGGCCCTGAAGGTATTGTATTCAAGCTTCAGGTCCATGATTCTATTCTCTTTGGTATCAGAAGGCCCTTTATAGCTATGAACCAGGTCAGTCCATGTTTGCTTGGCAGTGGGACAGTTAATCACTGATTCCATTATATCGTCAGGAAGACATGATATAATGATGCTTTTTAGGCGCTGGTCCTGATTGACCACCCTCCTTTCATCTGGGGTCCACTGGGCTTATGGTTTGACTAATTCTTGCGCAATTGTTGGGACAAATGGACCATCATTAATCAATTTGATATAATATGGTTCCATCCCAGTTAAGTAGCAAAGCATTCGCTTGTTCCACTTGTTGAATTTTCCAACTTCAAGTCGAGGGGCAGTTGCTGAATAACTTTCACCCTTTTTGTCGACAAGTTGGGGAACATCTGAGTCAGCCATGGTGGGATCAAGGTTTTAAAAATTTTTTGAGCACTCTTTTGGTTTTGAAAGCAGATTTTGAAAACTTTTACAAACCGGAGGCTCTGATACCACTTGTTGGTCCCTTTTACTTGGTTATCAATAACTAAAAAGCTAATGTAACCAAGTTATATGACTTTTAACATAGATGTATATATTGATTAACAATAAAGCAACGTAAAGATAAGAGACAATATTTTTCAACGTTTAATTCTTTATTAGAAGTTAATCAAAAGAATCGTACCCAAGTGTTTGCGGAATAACACTTGGGATTGAAAATGACAAGTGTGGTATTGACTCCTCTCTAAACTCAAAACTATGTTTGAGTGACAACTGAGGTCCCACTGTGCTATCTCGGGGGCTATGTTGTTCTTTGGAGGAGTAAAAGTGGTTTGTGAATGCTTTGCATTAATTGCACAAACTTGTCAACTTTTACTCCTCATTTATGCTACCTATTTATATACAAATATGAACAACTCTATTATACAATGGACCTAAGCGTTCCTTAACAAAATCTTGATAGATTTTATTCTCTGGCAAGGGAAAATTCTTTGGGTTAAGTCCAAAAGGTGCTTTCTGATGACAGACTGGATTTAACCACTTGGGGAAAGTTAAAGTGATAAAGCACTTTAATGAAACAGTTCAAACTTTCCCGCCCAGTCCCACCAAATCTTCAGTCTTCAGGTCATCAGTCTTCAGTACCATGATAGTTGTTGAGGAGTGTTGGGGTTCATGTTGATATAAATAAATGACTAAAAACGTTATTCATATTTTTCGATATCTCTATGTTTTGATAATCACAAAACGAAAACTAATCAAACCAAAGATCATGACATAAACAAGTATTTAGTAGTAAATACTCATCTTTATCGTCTAATCACTTAAGGTATGAATAAACAAAGTGTCTAATGCATTATAAGATCAAATGAACACTTTTGTTAATCACTAGATATTTATAAAATGTCACAAAACATTTTATATCTTTTATAAAACATTTTTGGCATTAAAAGAATAATGTTTAATTCATTAAAAATTTATGAATTCAAAATGTCAACCAAAAATGGCAAATCTAATCCAGAAAAATTTCTCTCACAAAAGGACAAGAAAATCCAACGTTCAGGAGGGCGGCCCCCTTAATTATACTAGGCACCCCCCTTAATCATTAATGGGACCGCCCCTTAATTAAGGGGACCGGCATGCTCCAGAACAGTATTTTCTAGCCCTTTAAATACTGGATCATTCCACATATTTTTCTCACCTTTTTGCACTAAAAACTTTCTGATCTAAACATCCATTTCCTTCATCTAAAAATCCTTTGATCTTATATACATTGATCTTTGTTTCAAAGTGATTCAAGCCTCAACACTCAAGTGCAAAGAGAAGAATACTTCTATTAGAAGTATTACAACTTAGTATCATCTTGCTATCTAAGTTGTTTATTTATTTCATCTTGTTGATCCTTCATATTTTGGTGAATAAGGTGTATGTATTAGTTAGCTAGATTGTGTTATAAAATCTAGAATTGTTGTAAGTGTGAAGTGGAACTTGAAGTGAAGAAGTAGTGTTTCATAGTAGTGGTGATAGGAAATATTAGCAATAGTGATTAGTAGTGAAGAAATTGGAACTTCCAAGTTAAGAAGACATTGAAGTCTAGAAGTTGTGAAGACGTTAGATACTAGAAGGTGTGAAGAAGCTAGAGCCTTGAAGTTGTGAAGAAGTTAGAGCCTTGAAGTTGTGAAGGTGTTAGTCCTTGAAGTTGTGAAGAATTTGTGAAGGCGTGAAGATACTTGTGGTGTGAAGAAGTATTGAAGAAGTGAAAAGGTGTGAAGAAGGTGTGGTGTGAAAATGGTTGTGAGATTGGTTCTAGCTACGATTAGAACTCGACATTTTGCTTAGTGTTGTAAATCGGTGTAAGCTTTGGTGTGTACGGTTTTCTCCGCCATAAGGGAGGTTATTGACTTAGTGAAGAAAACTCTCGAGTTTGGTGCTCGGGGAGTGGAGTAGGGCAAGGAAGGTGTCTTTGTAGCCGAACCACTATAAATCCTTTGTCTCTCGGTTTGATCTTTTCATCTCTCAATCTTTGCTCGCTTACTTATTAGCTTTTCGTATATAGTTATAATTGTGTGTTGTGCATATATTGATTTCACATAAAGATCAAACTAAAATTCATTCATAACATTAATCTTACAAAAACAAACCAAGTACATAAACTTATATTAAAACACTTATACATATATATATATATATATATGCTTATATATATAATATATGAAATCATAAATTCTTTCCCAACATTATCCATAAGTAGTGTTTATACAAAATCATAAATAAACTAGTATCTACACTTTTGCATTAAAGAGTTTTGAAATTGTACATTATACATAAGTAGTGTTTATACAAAGTCGTTAATAAACTAGTATCTATATTTTTGCATTAAAGAGTTTAGAAATTTTCGTCTAATCTTTAGAAGCTAACTTTTACAAAACAAATAAAATGAAAATGACGTAAAACTATTCAACCCCCTTCTAGTTTTCCACAATTGGTATCAGAGCCACGTCTAGCAAGACTTTTAAAATATATTGTATTTTAAAACTTGTAACGATCTATGGATTTCGAAAAATATCTAGAAGGGGAATTTACGCAAAAACCAACATTATTTGAAAATGATCATTTTCTTGAATGGAAAAATAAATTTGAAAATTATGTGAAATCAATAGATCTTGATCTTTGGCATATCATTTCAATTGGTGATCTTAAATCAACCAAAATGGATTTTGAAAATCAATATAATAATCTTCAAACCAAAATTGATAAAAACACTAAAGCCAAATTACTTATCTTCAAAACTCTACCAAGAGTTGAATATGAAAGATTATTTCGTTGTAAAACGGCAAATGATATTTGGAAATGTCTTTTAAAGTTTCACCAAGAGAAATGTAAAACCAAAGATGATAAACTTGATATTGCACAAGAAATAGTTAATCTAGAAAATTTAATAAATAAATATTTGGTTGAAATAAACACATGTACTACTAGTTCAAATGTGATCATTGAAGGTATCTATAACGAAGAATACATGAGCCAAATCCGAAGAAAGAGCGTTAATAAATCATGGTGCAACAAGTACGAAGAAGACGATGATAATACGGCTTGTGAGAATATTCAAACAAATATGAATACAAGTATTGATGGTAAGGACTACATGCTTCTAGATCTAAATGAAACTACAAATAAAACATGGAGCGACATGGACGATGGAATTGATCAACATATAGCATGTGAAGATTATACAACTACTAATAAGGTACAATCCGAAACCGAACATTTTTGCTATGATCAATTTATATTAGAATTTTCAAAATTGGAAAACAACTTCAAATATTTTTGCAACATTGACTCAAAAATAATTCCTAAAAATAAATCTTCAATATTCATTGAAAATAATTTTGAAAAGGAAATAATTTTAGAAGATAAAATGTCTAGACTTGAAAGCAATATTGAAATTGATCTTAAATGTAAATATTGTCAAGACTATAAACATGAAATTAAAATGGAAATGAAAAAGCAAAAACATTAGCAAAATTTGAAAATAGCTCTAGATCTTTAAAATATTTACTTAACATTCAAAAGCCATTTTATGATAAAACAGGCTTAGGATTGATCGTAAATGATCCTTCAACAAATGTATCAAAACAAATAAAATTTGTTAAACCTAGTGAAGAAATTTAAAACTAACATTATTTACACTCATTATTTATTACTCTAATCAAGAAAGTCATTGTTTGTTGATTAAAACAAACTATTGATGAATTCTTGTACTTCTCGACGACATCCTCATCATGTGCATTTAAATGCAATGGATGTTCTCAACTAACCAACTCGGACCCATGAGAATCTGGGTACCAAGCTCTTTATCATGTTTAGGTAATTAACGAACGAAACGACTATTACGGTTTGGATTGCTCATCTCGCTCTATTACTTTTGACGGCTATTGGTTCCTATCGCAATGTTTCACATTCTGCACATGATTTGCCTATGATGTTATTGCGGTCACTTATTTTCTCGGCATTTTGTTTTTCACTCTTGGAGTATTGGTTTTATAGTGTGTCCGTTACTATTTCAAGATGAAGGCTCCAAAGCACTTCTATTCTTAGTCTTCACGACTTGTGAGGATTGGTGTGATCGATTAAGCATTTTGGTTCAAGCTCCCTTGATTTCTATTGCGTTGGAATGTCACTTTGCTACTTCGACATGTTTTGGACAAACTTTTAAGATGTCTTCCATTTCTCTCATGCCCACTCTTTAAGAAAAGCTGGACCTGAGGTAAGTTTTCTTTTCAAAAACTTGCCAATATTACATTATATTAAAGTATGCTTTAATTAGTATATGAATATGATTTAATTTATAAGTTGCCATGCTTTTAGATCATTAATACTAATATATGCATATATGATATTAGAATAATTAACCTTCTTGTTGTTTAGTCTATTATCATTTTTCTTAGTCTTCATTTATATTGAAGATCCTCTATGATCTATAGTAGAATACTTACCATTTATGCTATATGATCTTACTAGTTGCATTAATAGATGTATTATAATTGAGACTTGTTAGTAACTTAATATTATGATGTTCTTTGTATACATACATATATATATATATATATATATATATATATATATATATATATATATATATATATACACACACACATGTCTAGTCTATCTTGTATCGATAGATGATTTACTTTGTCCCTCTCTATCTCATTGCATTTAGATCATAAATATCTACCATCTCTCTTCCATATCTTTAGTTGTCATTAGAGATGATTATATGTGACAATGGGCTTAATTGATTCTCTTGAGTATGATAAGTTTTCATTTCAAATCCTTTATTTGAAATTTCTTGATTATAAAAATCAAAACATCATGTTTAAAACCTTTCTCCTTGAATAACAATCCTTCAAATATCTATATTACTCTTCTTCAAACAACATGTTTAACTATAAGCCACCATAACTTTATTTTAATCAAAATCAAGATTAAAATTTTCTTTTAACATGTTATGAAGCAAAACTCAATTTAATTTATTCTAATGCACACTTGAATTTATTTCAAAGCATTGTTGAATAAAACTAAAAACGTTTTATTTAAAACATATTTGATTATCTCACAGGTGTCATACACTTCTATAGAAATGACATTCACAATTTAATCAAATCATTTCATGAGAATCATGGTTTGCTCATATGGATCTTGTTTGTAACAAGACTTGAAGTCCATATAATCACATCTTCCTACTTGTTACTTGTAAGCACTCATTAATATGTTTCCTCTAGCCTACATATTATCATTTTCATATAGTTGCATACTTAACTAGTTTGTTTTATTGCTTCCTTGGTTGCCTATCTTAATTGATCAATTAGTAGATTGCATGATTATTAGAAATTAATTGCCTACTTTATTTTTTACACTCTCTACACCCATGAATAGTATGCCCTATATTGCCTCAAAGAGTTGAACTTACTTGAATCCAAATCCAAAAACACAACCTTTGTGAAAATTTTCTGCCAAAAACCCATTTCTGGCATTCTGGGAATCACCAGATGGACGGCCCCCTTAATTTTAAGGGGACCGGCCCCTAATTAAGGGGACCGGCCATCTGATGGTCAGGGATACTGTTTTCTTTAACACTTTTTGACTATTTCACCCTATACTTCCCAAAATTCACAAACACATTTTGTCCCATACTATCCCCCAAAATTTACCTTTCTAAACCACATTTTTCATACACTATAAATACCCTCTTCCCATCATTAATGCCATCACACCCAAACATGTCATCTCCCAACAACCAAAAACCAAAGATTTCAAGAACCCCAAGGATCTCCGTCAAACCCGTTTGGAGGAGGAAACTTGATTCTTGTCATAACTCAAGTGATGTTGTTCCAAGTCAACCAACAACTAAACCTCAAACCCACACCAATGACTCATCTCACAACCTATCATCTACTCATGCCTTCATTAATGCTTCTTCTTATGATGAGCATGCTCAATCCCAAAACAACAATCCCAATCTCTCAATCAATACTTCACATGTTGCTCATTCAACAAAAACACCACCCACTCATGAAGAACCTCTTCCACCCATTTCATGTTTTCATGACTACCCAAGCTCAACCATGTCTCCACCACCAAGAGTACCACCACCACATCTTACATCTTCACATGCCATTCCTATGTTGCATGTTCAAACCTTCACCCAAGACAACTATCATGTTCCACCACCATCACATTCCTCCGAACACTTGAAGTTCGTTGAGGAGCTAAAAGAGGCTCATGAGCTTAGTGCTCTTTTAGCATTACATCTTGCTCAACGCAATTTGGATCCACCCCAATCAAGCTTACCATCATCACCACACAACATCAACCAAATTGAGAAGCATGTTAACAATTGCCCTTGTTGCATCTTCCTTCAACAACAAACCATTGCATTGAATGAGCACTTCACTTGGATTGAGTATCTTCTTACTAGATCTCAACAAACATCATCACTTGAACAACATCAAAACCCTCAAACAACAAACCCAACTTCAAACCCACTACCTACAAGCTCCACATCTCCAAACTCACCAACATCCATGCAACCAAAAGTTTATCTCCACTAAACCACCAAGCATTTTATATGCTTATGTTTCTCTTTTTCAAATAAAACTCGTCAACCATTTTGGGATTCAAGAAAGTTTGGTAACACTCCTTGTTGGCACATTAGGATGTTCTACTTAGTTTAGTACTCTATCTTTATGGACTTTGTAAAAATGATTATGGGTTGACATAATCATTTTCTATTAATGAATGATTTAATATGTGTCTTTAATTATCTTTTGCCATGCTTATTATTGGTTGGTATATGTGTTTGCTTGTGCCATGCTTGTGCTTCTAATATTTTTCTTGCAAGAATTCCATTACTCGAACCCTTGGTGCCCTCAAACGAGGGGGGGCATACATCAAGGGGGAGCTTTCATCTTTTCGGCTTAGACCTTTTTGATTCTACAAAATGGGGGAGAAGTGAATATAAACTCACTAAATACTTTGTCTATAAATTAATTCTTGGATTTAATGAGTTTAGGTTTTGTAATCATCAAAAAGGGGGAGATTGTTGATATAAATAAATGACTAAAAACGTTATTCATATCTTTCGATATCTCTATGTTTTGATAATCACAAAACGAAAACTCATCAAACCAAAATCATGACATAAACAAGTATTTAGTAGTAAATACTAATCTTTATCATCTAATCACTTAAGGTATGAAAAAACAAAGTGTCTAATGCGTTATAAGATCAAAGGAACACTTTTGTTAATCACTAGATATTTATAAAATGTCACAAAACATTTTATATCTTTTAAAAAACATTATTGGTATTAAAAGAATAATGTTTAATTCATTACAAATTTATGAATTCAAAATTTCAACCAAAAATGGCAAATCTAATCCAGAAAAATTTCTCTTACAAAAGGACAAGAAAATCCAACGTTCAGGAGGGCGGCCCCCTTAATTATACTAGGCAGCCCCCTTAATCAATAAAGGGACCGCCCCCTAATTAAGGGGACCGGCATGCTCCAGAATAGTATTTTCTGGCCCTTTAAATACTGGATCATTCCACATATTTTTCTCACCTTTTTGCACTAAAAACTTTCTGATCTAAACATCCATTTCCTTCCTCTAAAAATCCTTTGATCTTATATACATTGATCTTTGTTTCAAAGTGATTCAAGCCTCAACACTCAAGTGCGAAGAGAAGAATACTTCTATTAGAAGTATTACAACTTAGTATCATCTTGCTATCTAAGTTGTTTATTTATTTCATCTTGTTGATCCTTCATATTTTGGTGAATAAGGTGTATGTATTAGTTAGCTAGATTGTGTTATAAAATCTAGAATTGTTGTAAGTGTGAAGTGGAACTTGAAGTGAAGAAGTAGTGTTTCATAGTAGTGGTGATAGGAAATATTAGCAATAGTGATTAGTAGTGAAGAAATTGGAACTTCCAAGTTAAGAAGACATTGAAGTCTAGAAGTTGTGAAGACGTTAGATACTAGAAGGTTTGAAGAAGCTAGAGCCTTGAAGTTGTGAAGAAGTTAGAGCCTTGAAGTTGTGAAGGTGTTAGTCCTTGAAGTTGTGAAGAATTTGTGAAGATACTTGTGGTGTGAAGAAGTATTGAAGAAGTGAAAAGGTGTGAAGAAGGTGTGGTGTGAAAATAGTTGTGAGATTGGTTCTAGCTACGATTAGAACTCGACATTTTGCTTAGTGTCGTAATCGGTGTAAGCTTTGGTGTGTACGGTTTTCTCCGCCATAAGGGAGGTTATTGACTTAGTGAAGAAAACTCTCGAGTTTGGTGCTCGGGGAGTGGAGTAGGGCAAGGAAGGTGTCCTTGTAGCCGAACCAGTATAAATCCTTTGTCTCTCGGTTTGATCTTTCCATCTCTCACTCTTTGCTCGCTTACTTATTAGCTTTTCGTATATAATTATAATTGTGTGTTGTGCGTATATTGATTTCACATAAAGATCAAACTAAAATTCATTCATAACATTAATCTTACAAAAACAAACCAAGTACATAAACTTATATAAAACACTTATATATATATATATATATATATATATATATATATATATATATATATATATATATATATATATATATATATATATATATATATATATATATATATATATGAAATCATAAATTCTTTCCCAACATTATCCATAAGTAGTGTTTATACAAAATCATAAATAAACTAGTATCTACACTTTTGCATTAAAGTGTTTTGAAATTGTACATTATACATAAGTAGTGTTTATACAAAGTCGTTAATAAACTACTATCTATATTTTTGCATTAAAGAGTTTAGAAATTTTCGTCTAATCTTTAGAAGCTAACTTTTACAAAACAAATAAAACGAAAAAGACGTAAAACTATTCAACCCCCCTTCTAGTTTTCCACAGTTCAGTAAGTTATTGTCATCCTCACTGAACCCATCACCTTCTTCTTGGCTTAGATCTCACTCACTGATTTTCGCCTCACTGAATGGAGAACCTTTCTTCTTAGGCTCGGTCTAAGCATCGTGAAGATGACTCACTGAGTTACTGTTCACTCAGTGACTTGTTTACACTTAGGTGATTTTATGTTCAAGTCCTTGTTAGAAGAAGATTGGGGAATTCAGTGACCCAACAGCCCTATATGTAAAAAGAACAAGCTAGTTATTGGAAAAAAAGAAAAAAAAGAAAAAAAAAACTCACTTTTATTTTGCAAGATCTTTCGGATGTTAATCAGGACTGATTTTGAAGGTCCATATACAAAGGGCCTTCTTTGTTTCAGAGCCCATTTTTAGTCAAAACTATTTGATAATAGCCTTAAAGATTTTATTATTATTATTTATTTACTGTATTTATTTTTATTTAATTTTCTTTGAAACACAATCACCCTCCTAAGAAAATGAGAAATCCAACGGGACATTACTCTGTCAGATGTTTCTCCTTTAAATGAGAATTACATGGCACACATTAATTACTGCCATTTTTCATCATAGGAAATTACAATGGATTATATCGTCAAGATCGAGATTATATGCAAAGTTCTATGCTTCATGCTTGGAAGTTGGAAAGATTTGGGTATGTTGTCAAATGGTTTAGCTTCTTTAGATTTTGAATCTGCTTCATTATTCTCGTGGAATTGTACTAGTTAATTTTATAATATTGAAAGATATGAGTTTCTTAGATTTAAATGAGGGAGGAAATGGGAAAAACAAGTATGGCAGTTATTACTGCCATTTAGATAGAGCCTGTGAGAAAGGGCAGAGCTAGGATTTTAAGTTAAGAGAGGCCAAACTTAACGTAAAATTTATAGCAATATATATATATATATATATATATATATATATATATATATATATATATATATATATATATATATATATATATATATATAACGTGAATAAGGGGGGCTAACTGCAAAAACTATTAAGAAAATAACTTATGAGCTCAATAATTACTTAACAAAGTAAGATTATTAGGGGTGGCTCAGCACCTACTAGTTACCCTACTAGTTGCGCAAGTGTGAGATAGTGTCACGGTATGCTTGTATTTGAAGTTGTGATAATGAACTAGCCTGTTGTTTGAGTCTTTTACAAATTCTGCTCTTTATACAATTTTTTTATAAACCGTACGTAAAATGGCTCTCAATTAATCAATATCACTTTTGTTTCAGTTATTCGTAAAGATAATCAACTGCAAAATAACTATATGGATCAAAACCATATAATACCAATTCCACCATACTAATGCTAGAAATTGTTAACTTCAACATGAAGACATAACCATCACATAATTACTTTTCATAACGCTATGTCAAATCCCCCTAAACATGAGATAGATTAAACGAGTATGTGCGATGCTGATGCAATCATACTACTCTAAGATTAGGTAGACAGGCTACTGCCAACTTCAAGGTCTTCAGCATTGGACATATCAGTAAGAAGAAACAAGTATTAGGATCACAACCACACATCGTCAATTTTGTTACTCTTTCTCTTTTGATTTATGGTTTGTTCGGTCATTGATTTCTCTGTCCTACTAAATAATATGAATAGACTACCTCTGTTAGTAATTAGTATTAATTTTATGCATCAATTTGGCTATAAAAGTTTGATTCATTCAAATAGTAGGAAACAGATTTCCCTGTTCCAGTCAAGAGGCATGACATGGGCAAACAGCTTATGACGAAAGGTATGATTAAAAGTCACCCACTTATTATGACCAGTGTGATTCTTTTGCACAATTTAGGTCCATAACTGCATATATGCAGAGACAACACTTCTATTAAACATTCATGCAAAAATGATATTACAACATTTCACTATCATGAGGTCTTAAGTTGATTGCAACATCTTTAGGTTTGCTTAAAACTGCATGTCTAATATAGTTATCACTTATCCCATAGTAATAATAACTGCTGGAAAAACTCAAGAAGAAGAATTGAAGATGAATGTAATTGAACAATAAGTGGATCACCAACGACTAACTCGTATTATTAAAAATTAAACGAATTACATGTAAGAGTAAAATCAAGATCCTCCCCGCAAACCAGATATAATTCTGGTCTAGTGGAGCGTGCATTAAACTAATTTCCAAATTACACTTACTGCACCCAGACTGTTTCATTACAATTAATTCACATGTGAACTATACAAGTTTCAACAAGTGGTTAAATAATTAAACAATTACGAATAACGTATTTGATGATATATGGACAGAAGGCAGCCCATATGGCTTTGGCGACCAAGCTTCCAAGCTACAGATACATTTGACTAACAACTGAGGAAACATCCACCCAGAGCTGCTAATTGCAGCTGCCAGTCCTTATGGTTAGATCATGGATGCCTAAATGAAGTAAGTATTTATGAAGAGATATTTGAATTCCATGCGATTGTGAATGGACATTGTTAATAAAAATATCACCTAAAAACGTTATTTATATTTTACGATATTTGGTAAGTTTTGTTAACGACAAAATGTAAACTTTAGTTTCTAAGTAAAACATAATTTTAGTTTAAAGACTTGCATAATTAGACATTTGCTACATTTTACATTTCACATTAAACACAACACTTTTTATATTTCTTAAAATAGAAAAATGTTAACATCATATCATACATTTATGGTAAGCTTGTGTGTTTAACTTACCATAACCTCTTACACATTTTTGAAAGCTTTCCATCTTTGATTCAATGTGTTTGACTGGAATTTAGTTGATGTGACTTTGGTTGGTTTGGATAAATTTATTGCAAAACCAACTGCAAGCCTGGCGGAACCCTGGGGTACACGGGCGGAACCCATCTGAGGGTTCCGCCGTATCCGTCAGACCTGCAGAAGGTCATGCTATAAATACCAAGCCATATGTTTGAATTTTTTACTTTATGACTCTACATTACATTTTCACACACATATATTTATATCATTCATCTAACCCTTTAACATTTCATTTTGATGTGAAGTTTCTTTTGTAGCAAAGAAGTTCACAAGTTCATATAAAGTTACAAGTATTCAACACAATGTTGCAAGACTTGTTAGCTTAGCATCGTGCAGAGTTTGTGTAGTTTGCACTTCATTTGATTGTGTGTTTTCGGTTAGTATTTTATTCCTCAAAATACAAAGTGTGACGGGAGTTGTTGTACCCTTGTAAAAGAACTAATGGGAGTGGTTGTACCCTTGTAAAAGAACTCAACATCTAGCTTAGTGTCGGTAAACGTGTATAAGCGACGTGTAAGGTTTTCTCCGCCGGTGAAAGGAGCTTATTGACTAGTGAAAGAAACTCTCGAGTTGGATACTCGGGGCGTGGACGTAGGGCAAGGAAAAAGAGTTCTTGTAGCCGAACCATGATAAATACTTGTGTTGTGGTTTGATCGTTTCTTTCTTTATACTTGCATGTTATATATTGTGTTTGTGTTCATATCTTTGATTAAACGGAAAGTTTCAAAAGATAATTAAACAAGTTTAAAGTTTTTAAACGGTAAACTATTCAACCCCCCTTCTAGTTTTCCACAATTGGCATAAAGAGCTACATTACTCAAGATTTTAAAATATATTGTATTTTCAAAACTTGAAACGATCCATGGATTTTGAAAATTACAAAGAAGGACAATCTATGCAAAGTCCACCACTTTTTGAAGCAAATGGTTTTATATATTGGAAAAACCGTTTTGAAACTTATGTGAAATCTAAAGATATAGATTTATGGTATATAATCATTGATGGTGATAATATAGCTACAAATAGTAAAGATGATGATCAAAAGAAATTGATTGCTAAAAATAATGAAGCTAAAATGATGCTTTACAATGCTTTGCCTAAGAAAGAATATGAAAGAGTCTTTATGTGTAAAACCGCCAAAGATATTTGGTAATCGTTAATAGTCACTCATCAAGGAAACTCACAAGTTAAGGATAACAAAATTGATCTTCTTGTTCAACAATATGAACAATTTGTTATTCCCGAAGATGAGATTATTGATAGTGCATTTGCTAGGTTTAACACTATTATTACTTCACTTAAAGCACTTGATGAATCTTTTTGTAGCAAGAATTTTGTCAGGAAATTCCTTAGAGCACTCCATCCGAAGTGGAGAGCAAAAGTGACGGCAATTGAAGAATTCAAGGATCTTTCAAGCATGTCACTTGACGAGCTAATTGGAAACCTCAAAGTTCATGAAAAGGGAATGGAAAAAGATTCGAAAGTAGTTAAAGGCAAGAAAGAAAAGGTTAAGTCCATTGCCTTGAAAGCTAGAGTCCAATCAAGTGATGATGAAGAATCTACTTCGGATAGTGATGATGAAGAATATGCCATGGCCGTTAGAGACTTCAAGAAGTTCTTTCGTAGATGAGGGAAGTTTGTAAGGCAACCTAAAGATGACAAGAAAACCTTCCGTAAAGATCGTGATGATAGGAAAGGAAAGGTTGAAAGGAAATGCTATAGGTGTGGAGACACAAGTCATCTCGTAGGAGAATGTCCAAAACCACCCAAAAACAAGTCTCAACAAGCTTTTGTGGGTGGTGCTTGGAGTGACTATGAAGGAGATGACGATGAGCCAAACAATGATGATATTACTCTCATGGCTCACGACTCAAATGAGGCACTCTCCGACTCATCTTATTCTTCCATTGATGATAACACCTTACAAAAAGAATATGACAAACTTTGTTAATTAAGCTTAAAAATCATAAACAAAATAAGTTTTTGAAAACTAAAAAGGAGTTTTTAGAAAATGAGGTTTATGAGTTAAAAGAAAAAGCTAAAAGATTAGAAAAGAGTAAAGGTATTGACACATTGTGCAAATCATGTGAAGAGCTTAAACTTGAAGTTGAGAAACTTCAAATTACTCAAGATGATCTAATAAAACAAACCACAAAGTTTAAGAAGTTCGATAAAAGCATTTCTTGTGCGGATGAAATTATGAAACTTCAAAAGTCACCATTTGATAAAGCGGGACTAGGTTTCATGAAATTAGAAACTTTGAAGAGTCAAACGAAACAAGAAAAGAAAGCACAAGAAACTAGCAAAACTGCTACAGCAGCCCGCGGAACAGACGGAACCCAAAATAGGGTTCCGCCCGTTGAACCCAAAGGTTCCGCCGGGTCTGCAGCAGCAGTAACAACTTCCACGTCGGATCGTTCAAAATTTGTTAAAGTCACATATAAAAATGAAACAAAGCCTGCTTTTAAAGCTGGAGTAGGACTTAGTAAAAACAAATTTAGAACTAGAACTACTCAACCAATACCTAAGACTCCTATTCCCAAACGCCCCTTTCCAAAGAGTAACTATAACACACGACCAAACTACCAACATGTTTGGAATCAAAACACTCCTGGACATTACCAAACTCCAAATTACATGTCATGGAACCCTTATGTTCTACTTTCGTACTTGGATCAAGTTAGTGGTATGTCCATGAGAAATTGGGGACCAAATGTTTGAGTGTTTTTCATAAAATAGGTGTGCCTCAAAGTATGTTTGGAACCGGATGAATGGATTAAAGATAGCGGTTGTTCAAGGCACATGACGGGTAACAAAAGCCTCTTCTCAACTTATCACAAATGTGATGGAGGTAACGTTACGTTTGGTAGTAAAGCTAAGAGCAAAATCATCGGAAAAGGTACAAACTCTCATGACTCCCTTTTTATTGATGATGTAGCTCATGTTGATAACTTAGGTTTTAATCTCCTTAGCATTAGTCAACTTTGCCGTAATAAGTATAACGTTCTTTTTAGTGAAAATGGAAGTAAAATACTTAAAGATGGTATAACCATAGCCAAAGGTGTTCTTAAGAACAACGTGTATGTCATGAAGATGGATCAAACATCTAGAGACAAACTTTGTCTTACCTCATTAGATGAATCTTCAACTTTATGGCATAGACGTTTAGGACACGCTAACATGAGACTTATACAAAACCTCTCCTCCAAAGACCTAGTTCGAAACCTACCTAAGTTGAAATATGACCAACAATTTTGTGACGCTTGCAAAGTCGGTAAACAAGTCCATAGTAGCCATAAGGCTAAAAACTTGGTTTCTACATCTAGGTGTCTAGAACTTTTGCATATGGATTTATTTGGTCCATCCGCTATACAAAGTTATGGAGGTAACTTCTATACTTTGGTCATAGTAGATGATTACTCGAGATATACTTGGACAAAATTTTTGAAAAGTAAAAATGAAGCTTTTGATAAATTTGAGATTCTAAGTAAGAAAATTCAAAATCAAGTAGGGTCTAGTATTGTGTCTATTAGAACGGATCACGGTCGTGAATTTGATAATGAATTTCAATTTGGAAACTTTTGTGATAAAAATGGAATTACTCATAACTTTTCGTCTCCACGCACTCCTCAATCTAATGGTGTAGTAGAACGTAAAAACTGGACTTTGCAAGAGATGAGTAGAACAATGCTTAATGAACAAAACATTCCACAAAAGTTTTGGTGTAACGCCATTAACACATCAACGTACATTTTAAATCGAGTCTTAATTAGACCATTTTTGAATAAAACTCCTTATGAACTATATAAAGGTAAAAAGCCTACATTAGGATACTTTAGAGTGTTTGGGAGTAAATGCTTTATTCTTAACACCAAGGATTATCTCACCAAATTTGACCCAAAGTCTTATGAAGGTGTATTTCTTGGATATTCACAAAATAGTAAAGCTTACATTGTTTTGAACAAAGAAACCTTAAGAGTCGAGGAATTGTTGAACGTAACATTTGACGAGAGTCCACCTCCCTCTAAGACATCACCTTTGGTAGATGATGATTTAGTTCAAAGCCAAGCAATAGAAAGTCAAGAGATCTTACGTAATGACAAGGAAGATGAACTATTAAACAAAGAATTTGTCAATGTCAAAGAATCTAAAAGTCATCCATTAGATGGTGTCATAGGAAACATTAACGAAAGAACACTAAGATCAAAAGTTCAAAATGAAAGCAACTTCTTTTGTTTCGTGTCAACCATTGAACCGAAAAACATTAATGAAGCCATTAAAGATGAGTCTTGGGTAATAGCAATGCAAGAAGAGTTAAACCAATTTGTTAGGAATGATGTATGGACATTAGTTCCTCAAACAAAGAGTCAAACAATAATTGGAACAAAATGGGTCTTTCGTAATAAAATGGATGAAAATGGAATTGTGTCTAGAAACAAAGCTAGGCTAGTAGCACAAGGATATAATCAACAAGAAGGCATTGACTACGATGAAACTTTTGCTCCGGTTGCTAGGCTCGAGTCAATTAGAATCTTACTTGCATATGCATGTGCACACAATTTTAAACTCTTTCAAATGGACGTCAAAAGTGCATTTCTAAACGGGGTTATTAATGAAGAAGTGTATGTTGCTCAACCACCGGGCTTCATCGATTTTGAAAAACCCAATCATGTTTACAAACTTAAAAAGGCTCTTTACGGACTTAAGCAAGCTCCAAAAGCATGGTATGATCGACTTAAAACCTTCCTAGTTGACCATAAGTATACCATGGGCTTAGTTGATAATACTCTCTTCACTAAGAAGAAAGATTCACATATTATCATAGTCCAAATCTATGTTGATGACATTATATTCGGATCAACTTGTCAAGAATTATGCGTGGATTTCTCAAAAATCATGCATGACAAGTTTGAAATGAGTATGATGGGAGAACTCAACTTTTTCCTAGTACTCCAAATTAAACAACTAGAAGATGGTATCTTCTTTAACCAATCTAAATATATTAAGGACATGCTTAAGAAATTTGGATTAGAAGATTCGAAACCAATCAAAACGCCCATGTCAACGGAAACAAAACTCACCAAGGATGAGGAAAGTGAATCTGTAGATAGCACTAAATATAGAGGTATGATTGGAAGTCTACTTTACCTAACGGCTAGTAGACCCAACATTATGTTTAGTGTTTGTCTATGTGCTCGTTTTCAAGAAGATCCTAAGACAACTCATCACGAAACCGTTAAAAGGATTTTTAGATATATTAAGGGCACTACACATTTAGGTTTATGGTATCCCAAAGGAACGGGAATAGACACCATAGTGTATGCCGACTCGGATCATGCCGGTGACTATGTTGATAGAAAAAAGCACAAGTGGTATTTGTACTTTTGTTGGACATTTTCTCACCTCATGGTTCTCTAAGAAGCAAACGGCTCTTGCTATCTCAACAACGGAAGCCGAGTACGTATTGGCCAGAAAGGCGTGTCAACAAGCTCTTTGGATGAAGCAAGCTCTTGTCGACTACGGAATTCAACTTAACGACATCACCATTCTTTGTGACAACAAAGGAGCCATTGATCTTAGCAAAAATCCAGTTCAACATGCTCGTAGCAAACATATTGAAATCCGTCATTATTTCCTTCGTGATAACGTTCAAAAAGGAAATATCTCAATTGAGAAAGTTTCTTCCGAAGACAACATAGCTGATATTCTCACAAAACCTCTTAAACGAGAACCTTTTAACCTTCTTAGGCTAGGCTTAGGACTCATGGAACCTACATTGTAGTTCTAGACATTAGACAAAAATCAAAACAAATCAATAACTCTTTTTCTCAGCAGGGTCGGCGGAACCCTCAGCCACAACGGACGAAACCCACTTTTAGGTTCCGCCGACCTGCAAAACCTTTTTCTTAGTTTATATTAAACCAAACACCCATTATCTCATACCACCACTTCCAAACTGCTACTATTCACTTTACCATTCATCCACACCTACGAAAATTTGGTCCTCCTTTCATTCACAATGCTCATCAATCATCATTGTAAGTATTCTAAACATGATTACACTCCTGATCTGAGTCTAGGAATTCTATTTTTGCACAAAAACAAAAACTTGAGGTTATGCATTAACTTGTTAAACCCATGCATGAAATTAGGTGTTTAACAAAACAAATCATGTTCCCCATAGTTAGGAATTGTATTCTTACTAATTGTAAACATATTTGCTAAAACACCCCATGTCAAATTTTTGCAAAAATTTCTCACAAATAGGACGAATATTTTTTCGTCTCACATTGTGAATACAAAATTAAAACGTTATGTTTAAAACATCACTTGCATAATGTCTCTTGAATGCTAAAGGGAATACATAACCAATATGTATTTTCGGGTACATTCAAACGAAGCTATGTTGAACTAGGAGCGCTTGGGTTATCTTTTGTTTTATAACAAAACTTGCATTATAAAACGTTTTTGAGCATCAAAATGAGTCAAGATAACCGCACCTCCACATTGTTTTCATATAGGCACACACTAGAACATCCACATTACAATAGTCGTTTACTTAGACTAAAATGTGAAATTTTGTTTTTCTAGGAATCATCATGCCTCCTCTAACCCACTACGACCACAAGGACACCATTAAGTACCTACCCAAACACCACAAAACCAAAGGTCTTACTCAAACTCAAATCGACATTTTCAAAGCCTTAGAAAAACGATATGTCCATGAGGATAGAACCATTGACCCATCTTTCATAGAAGGTACAAACCTACCTAATGAACTAGCAGCCATCAACTTTGATTGTCTCCTAGAAATCGACGAGCCTATTTGTCCTAGGTTTATTTTAGAATTCTATGCATCCGTCACCCTCTCCACGGATGAGTATGGTCGCATGTCTATTAACTTTAGGGCTAGTAGTCATCAATACTCCTTCACTCTCGAGAAATTTTCTCAAATCCTAGGTGTCCCAAACCATGGTACTTGCATATACTCCGACTTGCACTCCCTCTCAACTCTTGACACACTCTTTGACCGCATCCATCCCTATGACACCCCTCTTGTGTCCAAAGATGAACTTCGTGACCACCTCTTCATTAGGATAACCAACACTAGGAGAACTCGTTCGGGAAATGAGGTCGATAAGGACCCATATGGAATGGAACTAAATGAACTCAAGCCCCAATTCAAGAAATAGGATGAACTCCTTAGAGCCAATGTCATTAGTACCATAGGAAACCGGGATCATATCAATCTTTGCCTTTGCTACATGCTCTACTCCTTGTACGTTAGGCAACCCTTCAACCTTGCCTACTACATGGCCAAGAGAATGGCCGACATTCCCGTGCATGGCACAACGGCTATGCCGTATGGAATGCTCTTGACCCGTCTCTTTAGGTTCATCTCTCCCATTCCACTAACTGCTAATGGTCTTCGCCTTGACTTCTCTCTTATTCCACATACCTTTATCCCACTAAGTGATAAGAGAGTTTACAAAGCCCAAGGAAAACGTCCTCATCCTCCTACCTCCTCATCATCATCCTCAATGAGTGAAGATGAGACTTTGCCCAACTCTAGGCTCCCACCTCTAGAATACCTTTCCCAACTTCTGGATATTCCGAATGAGTCGGCGGAGTTCAAGCAAACAAAGGGGATGTTCAAGAATCTTGGGAGATTCCTTGGAAAGCTCAAGAAGAAGATTGACCGTCAATGAGAGCGGGTGTGTAGGAGTGTTTGGCACAAGGTGCTATTTGAAACAATTTGGTCATTTAAACAATGTTTGTCATGAATTTGTGTGTTGGTAGGATATTTGGTACAATTTGGTACGTGTATTTACTAACTATGATGCAGGACGACAACATTTGGCATGTTGTCAAATTTTCAAGTTTATGAAAATTTCACTATGTATAGTGAAATTCGCTAGCCCCCGGTCAAAGTCCAATGGTATGCGCGTTTACATGTCCAATTTTTGCATTTCCTAACCAGATATGAACTATATTTTTGGTTTTAGGAGTTTTCAAAAAATTTGAAAATCGTCTCGCGGGTCAAAATTGCGGACTGCCTACTTTTTCTGGCTTGGCGGATCTGGCGGTACCCAAAAATGGGTTCCGCCAGTTTATTTTCTGGGCAACCTAGAAATGGCCCAACGGACCAGACGGAACCCAATTCAGGGTTCCGCCTGTGTTTCTCCAGGGTTCCGCCAGTTTGCCTGCAGATTTTTTTTTGGTTTTCGACATTCTAATATCCAATCCACAACAAATCATCCTTTGTAGATAGAAACCCATTTCCTACTATTTGTTAAGCACATTAGGATCTTTCTCATCCTCTAAAACTAAAAAAAAAAAAACCATTTCCCGCCAAATTTCAAACTTAGCCATAACCACCTCAAGGAACCTTCACCCATAAAGGAAGGAACCCTTCCAAAGGTTCCTTGCAATCCGTGGAACATATACCTTCAACCAATTTGCCAAAACCACTAAGCATTTAGTGCAAATCTTTGTCTTCTTGCTTCACCATTTTCATTAGATTGACTTCCATGATTTGACAACCCTCATTAGTCTTCCAAATCCTTAGGAACCTCCATTTTTGTATGGCTAAACATCAAATCCAAACACTCCTTCCCATACTTCTTCACCACTATAAATTAAACCATCTTAGAACACTCTCAAATCACACTATCACCATCACAATCTCTGATTCTAAACCTCTAATAAACCATTTTGACAATGACAAAGTCAACAATAACCTCTCAACCATCACGACCCGTTCGGAGAACCGCAGGCATAAGTGTCAAACCACTTTGGTCAAACCACACAATCAACTTAACCTCTTCATCCTCAGATGAATCCTCTTCACCCATCAAAAATGAACATTTTCTAAACCTTGCATCTCCAACTCCATCACCCAATGAACCTAATGATCTCACCACTCCACCACCAACAAAATCACCCATTGACCCAACTCCACCAAGTGCTCCAACCCAACCATCCAAAACTCCATCACCATCACCATTACCTAAACTTGAACCAATGGAGTTATTTGGGTCTCCTCCAACATCACCATATCCGTTTGTACAAGATGTCAATGATCTTCCACCAAGACCAACAAAACCACCACCTTTCACAAATGAAACACCAAGGTCATTGCTTGACCAAAATGAGTCTTTTGTCTAGAACCAATCACCACAACAAGAGTATCACCACCCAAAACCAATGTTGTTTCACCCTCTCTACCATGAAATCCATGGTCTTCTTTATGGAGAACCTAACTTTGAAAACCATGATCACCGAACTCCACCACATTCTCAATCCCAAACCTTTGAGTCTTTATTTCCTTCTTATGAGGAAATCCAAAACATGGTTGAAAATCACCTTCATCAAGCAATAGAATTTCAAACCACCTTGCTTGACTCGCCTTTGATGATGCAATATCAGATGGAGTTGATATAATATCGATTTAATAAATCTAAACTTACCCAGCGAACCTACTTCTAACCCTGTTGAAATTGGCGCCTTACATGCATTCGAAAGAGACATCCTGACAATCAATTATGCATGTAATAGAGGTCCTAGTCTGACAGAATAGAAACATTTAAATGTATCAGGATTGTCAGCTTTATTAAATGGTTGCAATGTCAGTTTTATTATATGTTTTACAACCGTATAGAAACATAGAAATGACTTCAATAGACGTATTCGGATATTCGAAAATTTGAATTATTAAAAAGATTGATTTTATGAAATGTCAGTTTTAGAACTCATATAAAAGTTTTTCAAAAGTTATAGATATTTGGATATTCGGATATATAAAACTGTTATCTGAAATTTCAGATATCCAAAATTTCGAATATCCAAAATTTAGGATATCCGAATTGACTATGGAAGCTCTAGCGATACTAATGATACTAGGGCTAATTACCCAAACCGATCAAAAAAATGTTGATTCCCGCTATATAGACTCCGCGACCTTCCTTTTCATAAAAAAAAATGATCGCCTCCCTCGACTAGTCGACTCTGCCCCTGCAATACCAAACCCATCCTCCAACCAAGAACCCAACACCAACCCACCACCACCAACATCATCAAACGACCCATTTCCACATACTCATCATCATGTTTGCTCACAATGTGAGCAAATGTTAAAAATGGGTGAAAGTATCAAGTTGTTGCTTCACCAATTTCAAGATGAAACCCGTTTTGCAATCCAACACATCATAGAGCGTTTGGATGCTCTTTCCCACCCAAACAAATCCTAGACCACATTTTGAGGCCTTTTGCCCCATTTAGGAAATGTGTCGAATGACTTCTACTTATAGAAGTAGGATTTGATTTTTCTTTTATTTCTTGGTTATTTTTTTTATCTTTTATTTTAATTTTTGGAAGTAGGAGGATAGTTTTCATTTCTTGCCTTTGACTTTTGCAAAGTCAAATTTTACTTGAAATGACATCTTTTACTACTTTCTTACTTGCATTGCTGGTTGATCATATATGAGTTGTCATTGTGGTTGCATATTGTGTGGTGACTACAAGCCTGATTATATGTCATTATCACCAACTAACCATTTTTTTGTTGGTTCAAAACCCATGTTTCCCATCTTGGCACTCCTTTTAGGGGGAGTATCGACCAAGGGGGAGCATGTGCATCGTTCCGCATCGCTACTCTACTTTTTGTTTCGACAAAAAGGGGGAGAAAGATATATTAACTTTTAAACTTAAAATGATTTTCATCACTTAAGTAAAACAAGTTTAATATAACATTTTTTTTAAGTCTTAAACACTAAAATTTTGTGTGTTACTTAAAAACAAAGTTTATGTTTTGTCATCAACACAAAATGGGAGATTGTTAATACAAATATCGCCTAAAAACGTTATTTATATTTTATGATCTTTGCTAAGTTTTGTTAACGACTAAATGTAAACTTTAGTTTCTAAGTAAAACATAATTTTAGTTTAAAGACTTGCATAATTAGACATTTGCTACATTTTACATTTCACATTAAACACAACACTTTTTATATTTCTTAAAAAAGAAAAATGTTAACATCACATCATACATTTATGATAAGCTTGTGTGTTTGACTTACCATAACCTCTTACACATTTTTGGAAGCTTTCCATCTTTGATTCAATGTGTTTGACTAGAATTTAGTTGATGTGACTTTGGTTGGATTGGATAAATTTATTGAAAAACCAACTGCAAGCATGGCGGAACCCTGGGGGTACACGGGCGGAACCCATCTGAGGGTTCCGCCGTATCCGTCAGACCTACAGAAGGTCTTGCTGTAAATACCAAGCCATATGTTTGAATTTTTGCTTTATCGCTCTACATTACATTTTCACACACATACATTCATATCATTCATCTAACCCTCTAACATTTCATTTTGATGTGAAGTTTCTTTTGTAGCAAAGAAGTTCACAAGTTCATATAAAATTACAAGTATTCAACACAACGTTGCAAGACTTGTTAGCTTAGCATCGTGTAGACTTTGTGTAGTTTGCACTTCATTTGATTGTGTGTTTTCAGTAGTGATCGGTTAGTATTTTAGTCCTCAAAATACAAAGTGTGACGGGAGTTGTTGTACCTTTGTAAAAGAACTAATGGGAGTGGTTGTACCCTTGTAAAAGAACTCGACATCTAGCTTAGTGTCGGTAAATGTGTATAAGCGACGTGTAAGGTTTTCTCCGCCGGTGAAAGGAGCTTGTTGACTAGTGAAAGAAACTCTCGAGTTGGATACTTGGGGCGTGGACATAGGGCAAGGAAAAAGAGTCCTTGTAGCCGAACCACGATAAATACTTGTGTTATGGTTTGATCGTTTCTTTTTTTATACTTGCATGTTATATATTGTGTTTGTGTTCATATCTTTGATTAAACGGAAAGTTTCAAAAGATAATTAAACAAGTTTAAAGTTTTTAAATGGCAAACTATTCAACCCCCCCTTCTAGTTTTCCACACACATGTACAATGCTTTTATTTATCTATCGATCCCTTCTCATGCAACTTGGAAGCGCTATAAGTTGAGCACTTGTTTTTCTGGAACATAATTATATTTTGTGAGTGATATAGACACTTTTTTTTTTTTTCTTTTATGACAAACTTGGAGGTTTAGATAATTATCTACACTGAAAGTCTTGGAGACCTAATTAAGCATAGATAGACAATTAATTGGCACTTTAAGATTCAAAAATGAAGTAGCGCTGACTTGACTCTAGCTCTCTACAACTATTCGCGTGTTTAAGCTAGCCTGTGATCTGAGCCACTAAATGTGCCAAACAAATAGCATGCTGAATCGGCAGTAACGAGGTTGAAATGTTGATCTTCTACAGGTTTTGTTGATACATAATCTGGCGTGGGCCGGATTTGACGACTGTCCCTGGGCCGTTCGTCGTCTTCTCGAGCCCGACCTGCTGTGTTGTGTTGTGTTGTGTTGTGTTGTGTTAGGAAGAGAATCCCATCCCTATATTTATAGGGCATGGATTAGGGTTTAGGCGTAGAGTGGGCCGCTGTCTGCCGGGCCTGGCCCATTCCTGGTCCAGTCCAGACTATACGTCCACAAGCCACCCAAGTCTAGTGTGACATAGTGCATGGCTATGTTATGCTAGACTTAAGTTCTGTTCATGGCCGCGTAGGCCCAATCAACCATGACGACATGGCCCGTGTGTGCGCAACTCAGGTGTGCACATAGGGCGGACTATACTGCGCAGCCCAAATGCGACAGTGCGCACTGGTTGTCCCAGAGGCGCAGTCCTGTTTAGCCCATTCGACTATATCCGAATCCGCGACCTTGTAGGCGCGTCCATGGTGACCATGTTCCATCCTGAGTAACACCCGTTCTTACATGACGGGGAGGGATGCGCATATGCTAGGTTTCCCGCCACAGTGTGACAGTAAAGACCCCGTAAGAAGAACACGTAGTTCTATAATTGGGGTAACACTGACATTGTGATTGTGAGAGTCTCACAATGGTGAAGGTGGATCTCGTATGCTGCATCCTAGGTAAGGGCGTACCTTTTGTACCAGTAGCGATGCAACATGGTGCGACAGAAGACGTGCTTCTGTGGCGGAGGTGCGCGCTGTGCGCGACAAGATGCGAACATTACATCCGTCTTTACAACCGACAGAGGACGTCTCCCCTGCGGCAAGATGGTGTGAATATTTAAATCCGTCTTTGTATCAGGCTTGCAATACCTCTTACGTACGATCTGCTTCCAAATATACCTGCGTGACGCGTACGGAAACAGTGGTAGTATATACCCTGGTAGCCCCCCAAGTTTGATGGTGCTACTCGTGTAGGAGCATTAAACTTAGTTATTCAAATCCTGAAAAACACTTAATACAAATATTAAAAGTATATGCCGCGAATCGCAACATATAAAACCTAATGAAGTAAAAGATTAGCGTGAATCAATATATAGCACATAGCATATATAATTAATTGTTGTTTTTTTTATATATAAATATAAAAAAAACCCGGATGGACGCACCGTGACCGCGACTAATAGTTTCAATTGCACGCACAAACGCAGATGGACGTATCGTGACCGCATAGACTCAAACGTTTGTGGATGATCGCAGATGACCACGGCTTTTGTCCAGTGCGCTCATGGCGATTGACTAGCATCGTGGTGCCTGTACGTGACAGTGCGCTCATGGCGCTAATCTATGAAGATGTCCGAACGCACGGCCTAATGCGGGTAGATTTATCGTGACTGCGTTGTTCGAACACGTAGTTCTATAGTGCAAACAAGCGCGAACAGGCATACCAACCGTAAAAGCAGTATGTGCGCGAATTAATCCGCGGCTAAAAGATAAAGTAGGTCCGATCGTGCGGACCTAGTGCGGCTATACATAAAATCGTGTTTACCAAGTTAAAAGATTTACATAAAATCTTATGAATATTTAAAAGATAACATATCTTAACGCATGAATACCGCATCGGTTGGGTTTTAAAGTGCAACCCAAAAAAAAAAATACAAAGTTCTAAAGTTACCGGCTTTTTAACTCGATGATTACTTTCCGGTGATGTGAGAGCATGAAACTTGTCATAGTCGGTCCCACGGATGGCGCCACTTGTTGATACATAATCTGGCGCGGGCCGGATTTGACGACTCTCCCTAGGCCATTCGTCGTCTTCTCGAGCCCTGAGTAGACCTGTTGTGTTGTGTTGTGTTGTGTTGTGTTGAGAAGAGAATCTCATCCCTATATTTATAGGGCATGGATTAGGGTTTAGGCGTAGAGTGAGCCGCTGTCTGCCAGGCCTGGCCCATTCCTGGTCCAGTCCAAACTATACGTCCACAGGTTTTATAGAATCTGATACTAGTTTCTATCTGTTTATTGAATTATTAATTTGATCTTAAAAGCATTAATTATTTAGAATCTAATGTCTTCATACTTGCAATAATACGAAGAAAAACAAAGAAGTGGTCATGGGTCGTCTTTGATTATTGTTCACAATTCTTCTTGTCTCGGCATATTTGTACATCAAGTACTTGTTGACTTTAGCATATAATTTTTTAAAACATGTATGTCTACAGATAAATATAATAGTTGTTGAATGACAAAGAGACTATTATATATGAATGATTAATTAACTTATTAGTTGGCAAATCATTACCATCTATCACTTGTTATTTATAATAAGTTGTTTGTGTGTGATATATATACATTTTCTTGACATTACATTGACCTTATCAACTTCTTTCTTGCGTACGGTGTGTCATTAAGATCATAATAAAGTTTATACACCTGGTCCCGATTTGTCTGCAATCATTTTGTATTACCCAACACACATTTGACTCAATTAGATCTTTTCAAGCATACCTATAATGGCGTGTTCTTCTATTTCATCCATCAACAAGAGCTTTAAATATGACGTGTTTTTGAGTTTTAGAGGTGAAGACACCCGTAAGAACTTTATTGATCATCTTTCTGCCGCTCTTGAACAGAAAAGTATTCACACTTACAAAGACGACAAAAGACTGGAGAAAGGAAACAGAATCAATGTTGAGCTATTGAAAGCAATCGAAGACTCAAAATTCTTTATCATAGTTTTTTCCAAGAATTATGCATCTTCGTCTTGGTGCTTGGAAGAGCTTGTGAAGATCATTGAGTGTCAAAAAACAGCTGAGCAGAAGGCTTACCCTGTGTTCTATGATGTGGAACCCTGTGAGGTTCGTAAACAAAGTGGGGCAGTTGGAAAAGCATTTGATAAACATAAAAAGGAAGAAGGTGCTGGGAAATGGAGAGATGCTCTAAAAGAAGCAGCCAATCTGGTTGGGTGGGATTTGAGGAAGACACACGATGGGTAATTCCATAATATCATATCTCTGAAATATTATTTAAATGTTTTTCTTCCTAATATATGTTGAGTCTGGCCTGGTGGTGGGATTTAAGCATGTGTGGGGTGCTCAATTGCACTTGGCCTCAGCTTTTTAGTCTCCTGAAACATCTAAAATATTACTTTTGGTGAATTGTGTTTAAAGATAATTAAAATGATCAAGAAATAGAAGTTTACAAGAGGTCTTGGGTTCAATTTGGTAGCCTCAAATTTGAAGCATGCGTTTATCTCCTTAAACCTATTAATTATCACAATTTCTTTTCCTGCATATTTCAATCGGGCCTTGACCAGTACTTGATTTAACCAGTCCTTGTGAATAATATTCATTAGGCATGTTAGAGGACCTAGTCTGGGCTTTTAGGACCTGGAGTCCTGGACTGTGGGCCATTAGTGCTAAGTCCTGTGACCAATTGTGCATCAATCACTAGTCTTCCAAAGATGAAATGTGCAATATGCATATGATATTTGTTTGTTATGTTTGTATGTAAAAAGGTTGTCCATGGCATCTCACGTTGTATTGCATCCTCTTAAATATATGCAGACATGAAGCTAAGCTCGTCAAAATGATTGTAGAAGAAATTTCACTCGAGATGCGTTCTATAAATTTGAAGGCTGACGACAAATTAATAGGCATGGAGCCCCGGATAAAAGATATTGTTTTATCTTTAGAAAGTGGTATCAATGATGTTTTCTTAATAGGGATCAAAGGGATTGGAGGTGGTGGGAAGACAACGTTAGCCAGAGCTGTTTTTGAACAGATATGCTTTGAGTTCGAAGGTGTAAGCTTTGTAGAGAATGTCAGGGAAGTTTCAAAAGCATGTGTATCCGGTTTGAAGTCGTTACAGAAACAAGTTCTTTCAGATATATTACATGATCAAGACATAATCGTCCCAAGTGTTTTTGATGGGAAAAGCATGATGAAAAGTAAGTTGTGTGGTAGAAAAGTTCTTCTTGTTCTAGACGATGTGGATCACATAGACCAGCTTGAGGCTTTAGCCGGGGCACCTAACTGGTTTAAGTCAGGAAGTAGAATTATTATTACAACAAGAGATGAGCAAGTGGTCGTTGCCCACACAGCTAAATGGATTCATAATGTCAATCTGCTATCACATGAGGAATCAATTCGACTCTTTAGCAGGTATGCCTTTGGGAGTGATTTTCCAATTGAAGGGTACGAAAAGCTATCAAATGGGGTTGTACGCTATGCTTCCGGTCTTCCCTTAACGATTAGAGTTTTGGGTTCTTTTCTCTGTGGTAAAGATAAGCATCAATGGAATGATGCACTAGAAAGACTAAAAACAATTCCGCTGAAGGAAACTTTGGAAAAGCTGGAAATAAGCTATACGGGCCTTGAGGATGATTACAAGGAAATGTTCCTAGATGTTGCGTGCCACTTAAAGGGAACACATAAAAACTATGCATTTAAAATGCTTGAAAGCTGTGGGTTTCATGCTAGAAATGGATTAAGAGTTCTTGAGCAAAAATCTCTTATAACAATTTCGCAGGATGGGTACTTGGGTATGCATGACCATATCAAAGAAATGGGCATGAATATTGTACGCCGTTTGCACCCCGATGAGCCAAACAAACATAGTCGATTGTGGAGATATGAAGAGATTGAATACATACTGGCTAATGACTTGGTAAGGATCATACTAACACAATGATAAATTTAACACACTTTTACATTTGTCAGGCATGACGCCATGATGTACTCAAGGTTTATTGTCATTGATATTGGATTACAGGGTACTAAAGCAACAAAATGTATACAACTATGGCGGCCGCTGCAACTTAGTCCTGGAATTGCTATGAGAAGTTTCGGAAACATGAAGAAACTTAGGTTTCTATCTATGGTATCTATTATGAGCAGTTGTGATATAAATTTTGATCAAGTTAGTCAAAGCTTCCCAGATGCGTTACGATATCTGAGTTGGGAGGGTTACCCTTATTGGTGTTTACCGAAAATATTTAAAGCCAAAAATCTAGTTGCACTTCAAATGCCATACAGCAGAATCACACAACTTTGGGAAGGCGGAGACAGGAAGGTACAATGGTTGATTGGTTTTTTGTTTGATTCATAATAAAGTATATATACATATGTACGTTGTTTAGTTATCACAGCTATATTATTTATTTTGTTTTCTTCATATAATAGGTTCTTGATAAGCTTAGATTCCTTGACCTCAGTTGTTCGCAGTTGAGGACCCTTGACCTTGGGATGACTCCCAACCTCGAAAGTTTAGATCTTCATGGATGTCACCAGTTGATAGAAGTTCATACGCCTGTTGGATGTCTGAAAGAGCTTGTCTACTTAAACTTACGGGGTTGTTCTATGTTTGAATCTATATCGTTTACGAAACGGCTGGAATTACATGACAGTCTTTCTTTAACCGAGTTATATCTTACAGTTAAGCTAGATGAGCAATTCCCAAGTTTCTCCGAAAATGATTTTCCAAACCTATGGATTACTTTTTGTTATAGAGAAGAACTACCCTCACCTATTGGAAATCTTCAGAAGTATGTTTATCTGGATGTCCGTCCTTGCACACAACTTGCGACCTTCTCAGGAAACATTTGTGGTTGGCAACAATTAAGAAAACTTGAAATCGACGGCAGTCTTCCTGAGGTGCCCAAAGACCTTGCTCAGCTACAGTGTTTGGTGAAGCTACGTTTCTTTTCTACACATATTAAATATCTTCCTGAAGACATTTGTTTGTTAAAACAATTGAAATCTCTCAAGCTTGAATCTTGTTGGCTTCTTGAAAAGTTACCTGAGGATCTTGGTCGTTTAGAGTGCTTAGAGAAGCTACATTTGTTATCTACATGTATTAAATATCTTCCATATAGCATGTATATGTTAAAAAATCTCAAATATCTCAAACTCGGTGCTAATAAGCTTCTTAACAAGTTACCCGAGGATATTGGTCGGATAAAATCTTTAGAGAAGTTGTATTTGTCATCTACATCTATTAAGGAAATCCCAAATAGCATTTGTTCATTGAAAAATCTGAGAACACTCGAAGTTAAATCTAGTAGCTATCTTAAGAGGTTACCCAAGGATCTTGACCGACTAAAATATTTGGAGAAGCTCTATTTGGCGTATGCAGCTATTAAACATCTTCCGAATAGCATTTGTATGTTGAAGAATTTAACCTCTCTCAAGCTGAAATCTTGTCGATTTCTTAAGAAGTTACCCAAGGATCTTGGCCAATTAGGTTGTTTAGAGAGCCTCGTCTTTATTGAATGTAGGTCTTTAAGAAGTATTCCAAACAGCATATGTAAGATGAATAGCCTGAGATACTTATGTCTCCCCTTTTGTAGTCGAGTTGCGAAATTGCCAGAAGAAATTGGACGTTTGGAATGTTTAGAAGAGCTAGATGTAAAAGGTACCTGTATTTTGCATCTTCCACAGAGACTTTCATTGTTGAAAGGCCTGCGTATTATTGGATCTCGAACACTTCTTCAGTCATCTGGTTTTTCAACCGAGATACAAAACTTGGAAGGAGAAACTTTCTGTGAAATGTTTCTATGAATGAGTAATTTAACACGAGTATCGTGATATTCAATAGCTCTCTTGACCAAAGCGCCAACTAGCAAACTGAGGTACTCTTTCCGTTTATTTATCAGTACGCTTTATCTAATTTTGAAATTATAATGCGAATGGTTAACTCTTTAGCTAAAAAAATGATATATTTTAAAAGTTACAAGCTGAATTGTTGTTAAAACTGAAAGAAAAATCAATATACTGACAGTCAGGGCTTAGGACTTTAACAGAGGGACTACATGTAGATGGAAAGCAGGCATTTCACATACGGTTATGAGGAAGGATCGACTTTAAGTTGGTCTTATGACACCTATTATCATTTGGGTTGAGCCACCCTCTCGTGTCCCCCCATAGAAGCTGTAATAATTTTTCATTTTAGGATTTTTCATGAAAATTTCTAACATATTCAATTTTTAAAAATGTTTTCAATGTACATTTATATATTTATTTGCTTTCATTGTGGCCAAGTGTTGGAGATATATAGAATAGATCTTGAATTGGGTTAATTGTGTTTCCTTTAGTACCTTATAATCCTAGTCTAAAGTTACTTGGTTTCCTAGGTTAAGCATAGTATCTCTTATAAATAGGTGTTCTGCCTAACAATGCAATGTAAGACACAATCAGTTCATTTTTGTTTGTTGCAAGATTCTCATGTTTTATGTAGTTTAATTTTTATTTTGTATGCGTAGCTATTAAGATCTCGATCTAGCTCTTAATATCTTCCGATTTTATGATTCCAGTAAGCAAAACGAGTCAATCGTTCATAGAATCTTAAGTAAGATCTCGATCTTACCATAGGATTGTAAGATCTCGATCCAATTCGATCCTACTTCCCTTTAGTTAACTAACTAATAAAATTGAATTTTGTTAAAGTAAAACAATAAAATAGGCGTGGACAATTTTAAATGTTTTGTAAGAGTAAAATATATAGATATTTAGATTAAAAGATTCAGCTTTCTTTCTGAATCACCGATTATAATTTAGTATTTTAAACAATTAGGCGTTGCATTTTCACATTATTATAACTTTGAGAACTCTTCTTTATTCATGAATTTGCTATACAATCAGCTTTGAATACGAATTAAGAAACATTTAAGACATTAGAACATTTAAGTAGGATCTTCCGATCTCGATTCCGATCTTGCAAAGACAAAAATGATCTATAGTAGGATCTCGATCTTGACAGATCATGTAAAGCGTATTTTAAACATTAAACAAACCTGGAGTAGATTCTCTAGTTTTTGTTAGTTGATTCTCATATATAATCTATTTGATTCTGTTTATGTTTGTATTGAACTTTAGACTTGGTTCTCTGCAGTAGCTTAGTTGCCATTTATGCTAGACGTGGAGTCAAACATACCAGAACAGGTTGAAACTGGGCATGAATATGCGAATCCAAAAGGTAATATTTCTTCACACAAATAGACAAATAGTGATAGAAGAATTTAAAGATATAAATTGATGAAATCTAACTAAAAAATCCATATGTTTTGCGCATTGAACTACGAAAACACTAAATGATTTTCTCATATTATAAAATCAAAGTCAGATTCTAACATTTGCACCATTTTCCTGCTATTAGGTGTCCCTGTTCTGTTCCCTAGAAGCATTCAGCACAAGATGATCCACCCAAGCACATTGTAAGAACCATCCGGTTTACATCATTTTATGTAATCAACTCAAGTTGATCTTTATCGTATTTGGATTTTCAACTATATTATTTTTATTTGGTGAACGAATAACTGTATATATATATTTTTTTTTCCCTTGCAAAATGCAATAAAAACATGAATCAAACAAGTATCAAACTGTTGGGTGTTTTAAAAGAGAGAACTCGAGAAGGAAGACAGAGAGAAAAGAAGAGGAGAAAATAAGTACTCGTATACATTTGTTTTATGTATTTAAAAGAAAGGGAAAAAACAGGAAAAAAAATATTTCAAATGGTTTTCTTTCCAAATTTTCTCAACATTGGGAGTTTAAGAGAAAATTTGGCACAATTTCCCTCATTTTATCTTCTATTCTTCCCATAGAAACTCGATCAAGATATATTCAAGAACATATTCATTTCTAATTTCCTTTCCACGAGTGATGCCTAAATACTTGGGGATATGATACCCACTTATACAGAAATATGGAAGCAGATTTAGAGGTGTAGTGGGTTTCCTTAAGTTGAAGGATGGTTGATCAATTTGTCAACGGGAAACTTCACAATGAACGTAACCTTTGATCCTTGAGCAGTTGGAAATCTAATCAACGGGTCTTTGGCATAGTGGTATCCTTAAGATCAAGTGGTTTCTGTTTCATATACAATGTAGTAAGGATGATGTCGAAAAATAATAATGTAGTAAGATGGTAAGTTTATCTTTTCAAAAAGATGTTAGAAAAATGTATCCATGGCAAATACTTTTGGTAGAGCGGTCCAAACACTCGGCCCAAAATTCATCATCAAGTATTCACGTTTATTGGAATACAGTAATTTTTTTGATTTTTTTTACTTTATTTCTTTTTGCTTCTTAATGCAGTTGTCCGAGATCACGAATGACCACGATCATGCTTTCCTTTAGGAAGTAAACATTTTTGATTATAGGATCTATTGATGTACCTTAACTCATTTAACCTCAAGAACTATTTTACAGAGTCATATTTTCTAAGACAACTTATCCACACCTAGATAACCGATATACTCAGTTTTAGAAATCACTTAAGAAATGAAATACAATTAGGCAAATTGGGATTGAAGAACAATTCACCAAAGAGTTTGATATCAATTGATATAAACCTATCCCATACTAAGCTCGTACCGGTTCAAGCTACGTGTAGAACTCACTCCAAAAGGCTAGCTCAAAAGAGGAGGAGATACCTAAACTTTAGAAACCACCAACCAATCTCATACTTGGCTACTGTGGTGTCGTAAAAATACCTTACACTTTGAAGAACCAACGTCCTCGTCTATTTTAAGGCTTCCATATCTTTGCCTTGTTTTCTCGAACTATCCTTATCCTCCTTAGAAGGTCCACTTTTCTCCTGGTCAGCCACCTATCCTGCCTTAAGGCTTCCATATCTTCTCCTATGTTTGTTTTATGAACTTCTTCTACTCTCGTAGCAATAATATCATCCATATCTTTCTCCAACTTATGCGACTCACCACTTCAGTTTTTGCAATTTCCTTTAGTCTTTTCAAGACTCCTGTTTGTTTGGTGCCCTCGACATTTGCTTTCCTATTCAATCTACCTTCTTAATACCTACTTCAACGCTAGACTCGACTTTCTTATGCGTTTCCTGAGAAGGTCTGCTCGGTTTTGAGCTTTCCATAGAAACGCCAACTACCTGTAAAAACTCTTGTTCTACCTTCGTGGAATGAGCAGCAAGATCCAACAATGCTTGTGGTATCAACATTGGCTCATTAGATGTAGCATTTGCATCAGGTAATGCAATGTGGATTCGAGTATCTTTATGTGTTGGATCATTGGGTCTTGCTGAGATATGATGTTTGTTCATTAAGTCTGCAATGATGAGCTTGATGAACCTCACGAAAGGTATGAATGGCCCTTCTTCTTCTTGCACTCCTTTTTCTTCAAAATTAACAGTGAACTTGTCAGTTGAGGAGTGGTGTTAGCCAAAGTGTGTGTGTGTGTGTGTGGTGTATATATATATATATATATATATATATATATATATATATATATATATATATATATATATATATATATATGTGTGTGTGTGTGTGTGTGTGTGTGTTTTTATATATATATATATATATATATATATATATATATATATATATATATAATAAAAATTGGTGCATCACAGTTAAAAATTTTAGTGCATCACAGTTATTTTCTCACTTTTCTACCGAAATGCACTTTTCTCTTGAACCGAACACTGTATATATATATATATATATATATATATATATATATATATATATATATATATATATATATATATATATATATATACTGTGAGGTTCTTTTCAGAACCAAATAAATTGCAAAAACTGCGAGAACCAATATAAACCATCTATTTTCTAATCAATGGCTACAAAGAAAGTTTGCGCTACAAAGAAAGTTTGCTCGTCTTTCAAAATGGAAGATGAAAACTTTATCGATAGGTGGTCGTTTAACTCTTCTCAAGGCTGTTTTAGGGTCCATGCCTATTTATCATATGTCAATGTTCAAGGTGCCAATGAAAGTCCTTCATCGCATGGAGTCCATTTCGAGTTCTTTTTTTTTAATGCTGTTGATTTAGATAGTAAAAAATCGATATGGGTGAAATGGAGTAATGTTTTATGTCCCAAAGAGAAAGGTGGTCTTGGCGTGTCTAGTTTATTTGCGCTAAATAGAGCCCTTATGTGTAAATGGTTTTGGCGGTTTACAACTCAAAAGAACTTGTTATGGACTAGGGTTATTAAAGCTATTCATGGGTGAAGATGGGAAGAATGGTAGCGGATTCAAGGTTGGTTACAAGTCCATTTGGTGAAATATTCTCCATGAGATAGAGAACTTGAAGATGAAAGGTTTGCTTTGTATAACTTTATGCAAAAAAACTAGGCAATGGTGCAAATACTTATTTTTGGGACGATTTTTGGCATGGTGACATGGTTTTGAAACAAAGATACCCTAGGCTGTATGCATTGGAAGTTAATAAGAAGGTAGACGTGGCTTCTAAATTGTCACAGGAGAGCTTGATCTGGTCTTTTCGTCCAGCGCCTAGAAGCAGAGTGGAACAAGTTCAGCTAACAGATTTGACGGCTCACATTGAGGGTGTTGTACTTGGTGTCTCGCCTGACAGGTGGTATTGGGCGCTTGATGGTTCAGGTGAATTCTCTGTAGCTTCGTTAAGAAAGGTTATTGATGATAACAGGTTTCCAGATGAAACACCCCAGCCTGAAAAGGGCTAAACTGTAACATTATGGAGTCAAATCAGAACGCAAGTGAAACGGAGATACATTTCTAATACAAAGTTTACAAAGGGTTACAAGGGAAAACTAAACAAAGTACAAGATACAAAAGGGGTAACAATAATATACTAAGCACAAACGTAAATGCTCCTAGTCATCTTTAAGTCCAGCAAGTAGCTAACAAGGTGAAGTCTTCTAAGCCAAGAGTAAAATCTTCTTCCATAACCTAGCTTCCTACTAAACCTGCCGCAGGAAAAGAAATGCGGCTGAGCTTACAAAGCTCAGTGAACAGATATAATAGATAACAAAGCAGAAATAAGGAAGCGGTACAAAATAGATACAATAACCAGTGTCAAAGAGAATTATAAGAATTTCAAGATAAAGGAGTAGGATGAATGGTTAAGTTGTAAGGTGAGTGTATGTATCTGTATATTTACCCTAAGCCACACAAATATCCAAACCAAACATATCACATCTTCGTAATCAATGTATTCGGAGGGGAGTCCTCGGAGTACCAAATGTAGTAGGAGGGAAGTCCTGATGTAATAAATGGAGTAGCTAGCTCCCAAAATGTGAAGGGACTGCATGCACGCATGCCCAATCACCACACAAATATAATATATCCAATCCTGATATCCACACAAATATCACACAAAACTAGGATGCATCCATACGCCCTGCAAATCAAATCATAGTGGCCAAACATATATATATCCTTGAGCTCATAGTTATATATCAAAAAGGGACGGTGTGGTACATCTCTCCAACAACACTAGAGTCATAACATTGGTGCATCAATGCTACAGTCATGGACCCCCATAACTGGGAACAAAATAATGCCTGGGTAAATACTGAAGGGTCAAAGGTAACCAGAGTTTAAAACAAATGTCAATTTCAATATCATGGTCAAATAATCAAGGTTCCTGTAGTATAAGTGCCAATGTCAAAGGTTCCAATCAACAAGGTTCAATGTCCCAAGATCCAAAATCCCATGTTTCATAGTCAAAGGGTCATAATGAAAGTTTAAAGAAATAGTTCAATTTAGCAGATTCATATCAATTGTTTTAAAAAGGTTCGTAGTACAATCCAATTAAAAGGTTTATAACAAAAGTTCATTTAGAAAGAAACCTTCCAAAAGACAGCATTTATAAAAGTAAACTTTAATGAAGGTTTTCTTAAAATATCCTTTAAAAGTAGTCTTTATGAAATTATAAAATCCCATATAAAAGTGGTCTTAAATCATGTTAGAAGCGTCGTTATAAAATAGTTTCTCCTTTAAACATTCTCATATCATAATTAAGAAAAGGGTTTTCACATCCTGTTAATATATCCCAAAAGAACCTCCAAAGTTTCAAAAAGGTCCAAATGCTAAGGTTACAAAAAGGTTAACGAACGGGTTATGTCAACATCACCATGAGGGTTCAAACGAATATCAATAGAATCACAATACCAACGAAGCACATCACCCTCAGAGCCAAAGTACAAAGGTTCGCACATATCCAAGGTTCAAATGTTAGTGGCAGCTCAATATCAAGGGTTCAAATATCATAAGATAGATCAAATAGGAAAGCCTAACATAAAGGCTCATAATCAGATGACAAGATCAATCAATGCAGTCAAAGAGAGGAAAGACAAGGCATACGAAACCTCTACTAAAAAGGTCAGAATATATGTACTTTCGCCGAACAAAACCAAGATCAAACAAAAGGAGAAAGACCACTCCCGCCTCACCGGACCTAGAAGAAAGTGAATAACGAATTATGAAGAGTTCAAATTATATAAGTTGCCTCTTTTAGTTATCTTTCTATTTTTAGTAACTTTCCATATTTAGTAAGTTTTCATTTTAGGTAGTTCAAACATTTTAGAAGACTTTCTATTTTTAATAAGTTTCCTTATTTAGAAGGTTTCCAAAAAATAGCAGGTTTCCATATTTTAGGGCTTAATATGCAATTAACCAAAGTTAAAGGTCTAAAGTATAAATATTACAATTCTCCATATTTATACCATTTAATCCATGAGTTAATAATATTTACCATTCAATACTTCAAGTTTACAAAGGTTACAAAATAAACCCTTAATTTACATTAATTACAAAATAGGTTTTTATTAATATTTAATTTACAAATATATCCATATTTAATTCATATAAGCACAATTAACCTTTAATTATCCAAAATTACACATTACACCCTTTAATACAAAATATGTACGAAAATACCCTTACCTCTCCATAATTTACAATTTTAACCCTTAATTGAATTTAAAAACAATTCGGATTCCTAATAAATCAATTTATAAAATAAACCTTTTAATTACAAAATCAACACTTAACAGGCTCATATTATATTCTATACAGTTCACCCCTGGTCCATTACACTCTACAAAAATAACCCTTAAGTTTATATAATTACAAAACACCCTATAATTTTAAAAATCAATTTGGTTTACACAATATTTCACAAACCCTAACCCTAAATTTTCCCAATCATTACAATCATCAAAACAACCTTAAACAACATTAAATACATCAAATCAAACACTAAAACTCTAACCCTAGCCCAATCGACTTTTATTTCTTTTATTTCCTTTTCTTTATTTAACCCAATTAAAAAAATCCAAAACAGAAATCTCGACTTCGATCATCATAAAACTTATTTTCTTAGAGTTGTATAATCAGTATGGGGCATGAATAAAATACACTCGAAGTATGAAAAATTTATTCCAGCCAATTTGGGATTTATTTCCTTTTTAGGTTTTTGAATTTATTTTGATCCAAATAATTTTTCCAACACGCATTGGTGATTTGTACACGTAATATATGAATTATAGGATGATACAAAATTACCTTATTGAAGATTTAACAAGGAATCAAGCAGAAACAAAATATTACACCCGGTTGAATAAAAACGAGCAAAAACAAATCCAAATGATCGACCCAAGCTTCACCAATCTAAATCAATATTTTCCGAGCCTCCTTGCCTCCAAACACGATTAGGAAAAATGCCAAAGGGTTTCTAGAATTTGTTTTACATCCATGGGGAATTTTGGGAGAGTTTAGGGATTTATTTTAGGTGTTTAGGAAACAATATTGGGAGAACCGAATTTTTGTGGGATTAAGGAGGATATTAAGAAGGAAACAAATCAATAATTTCGTGATTGGAGTATTGCCAAAACAAAATCAGCCAAAATTGGTGATATAAATTAAGTATAAATTATTTTATAATTTAGGAAACTTTAGAAAATATTTAGGATAATTTCTTAGGTTAATTATAGTTATTAATAAATTAGGTATTTGATTTCTTACAAATATAAACTTAGTATATTATTTATAATCAAGTTATGTACAAAATTTTAAATAATATGGAACCTTTAACATGTTATGAGATATTTAAATTTAGGGGCATTTTGGAAATTTAAACATGTTATGAAAATGTGGGTTTTACAACTATTCCCCTTCTCAAAAAAAATTTCGTCCTCGAAAATACAAAAGGTAAGGTGGCGAATCAAAACGAAGGTACACTAAACTACGAACAGAAAAGGGAGTAGTTTGACTCGCATAGACTCTTCGGTCTCCCAGGTCGCCTCGCTTGCTGGGTGCTTCAAAGAAATTTCAACAAACAGAATGATCCATGTTTCCCATGGCTTGATCTTATCGATCCAAAGATAGTTTCTGTTTCCCCAGAGAAGGCACATCGTACAGAAATCCAAATCATAAGAATCACATATCGAACATAACATATGATAATCGTATCCCCTTAAAGATATACAAAGGAAGATATAGGATTGGGTGGGTATTTCGTCCATGGACAAGGAAATGGACTGATCGGATGAGAATGCATCGAATGATAGCAATCATGAGGGTGATATCTATAAATTTAACTCTTCAAATTTTCAAATAGTTTCGTCTTCAATACAACCTTTTAAAGGTATTCTCTTAAACTGACAGACTTGATTCTCAGAATCCAAAACCTTATATTTTAACTCATAACAGATTATCATTCAACGGATCCATCGAAATAAGAGGCGTATACATAGCAAAAACATAGGTGTAGCTCTTCATAGTAACAGATCAAATCCATGTAGGCAGAAAATAGGTTGATTGATAACATCAAATGGCAGGAAGCTCTACAATAGAACTTAGGGTTTTTTTTTTTATCAGAGGCATAAAAGTCAAACAATCGCATGTCGAATACCCAAACGTATCAAAATGTACGGCGATAAGGCGGATCAAACGTACACATTGAAAGAGTCCTAAAGTCTCACTATTCGTAGATAGTCGCAAACAGAAATAGAAATCTAAGGCTCCTCTAAGGCACTTCTCAAGATATCCTATGAACACAACAAGTGCACGTTATATGATGTAAGTATTATCACGTTGGCCAGATATCATAATACTAGCATCATATAAATATGCCCTCATGTTGGTCATACTTTATCTCAATCAGTGAATCAAATCTACAAATCCACCTAACAGTACAACTAACTACTAGGTTAGTCCTATTCAAAGATCAAGAACAAATGATGTCGTAAAAACAGATGAAACTTGAAAGGACGTAACAAAATCAAACAACCATCATCAGAAAGTAACATGTCGCCAGGGCATCAATTCTTCCATCATAAAGTTCGCCTCAATAATTCGTCCCTTCTGAATCTTCTTATGTCCGAGTAGTCAGTCTTCGTCCATCTTCCAATCTGAGAGTGAAACGGAATCATTAACTTGAGTTTGGTTTCCTCAAGCCTTTTGCAGTTCTTCTTGGAATGTGATGGAGTCATGTGAACCTCTAGTACGATCTTCAATCTCCTCATCATCCAGTCTGATTCCACTCTCAATTCATCTTAGTACAACGACGGTGAATAGGGAAGTGAGACCGCATGTCTTCATCAACTCCAGGTTCGCCATCTTGACTGGTTCTTGTGCTCTGCTTGTCAACTCTTTCGTCTGGCGAGGAATGTCTTCAATTCTTCAGAGTAGTCATCGCTGTTGTCAACTTCAGGTTCTATCCAACTCCATCCTCTAGTGGGAAACTTGGTGGTTCAGCAGGAATCATAATCGGAACTCAGGGTGTCAAAATGATTCTTGAGATAAGATTCTGTTAGCATTAAAATTATATTAGAAAGTGATGGTCATTCTCATTTATTGTAACGTTGTAATGTGTCGTAGTTTTTGTTATTAGAAAAGTCAATGGGCTATGGACTTGGTAAGCTAGTATGATGTTAATTACATGTGTAATCCTTTTAAAGGAATAGAAATCCATGTCCATTACCAAGCCCATTGTGGAAAACTAGAAGGGGGGGGGGGGGTTGAATAGTTTTACGTCCTTTTTAAATTTATTACCAAAATATTTTGTAGCTTATTAAAAACTTTCGATTCGATCTCAAGTGAATTCAAGTGACAACTAATATAAGCAATTCTAATCTAATAATGAAAGTATTGAAACGTAATGAAGAAAAGATAGAGTTAGAAAGATCAAACCACAACATACGAATTTATAGAGGTTCAGCTACAAGGACACCTTCCTTGCCCTACTCCACTCCCCGAGTACCACACTCGAGAGTTTTCTTCACTATGTCAACAAACTCCTTATGGTGGAGAAACCTTACACACCTTGGCTTACACGAGTTAACGACACTAAGCTAAATGTTGAGTTCTAATCGTAGCTAGAACCAATCTCACAACTTCTTCAAGGCTTCACACCTTCTTCACACCTTCACAACTTCTTCAAGACTTCACACCTTCTTCACACCTTGTCAACTTCACACCTTCTTCTATGCACAACTAAGTCACAACTTCTAAACTACTTTACAACACACCTAGTTTCTACAATCAAAAAATTCACACAACACTTTTACAAATATCTAACACTACTACGATATGAAACTAGCTATTCACAACACTACTACAATTAGATGGATGTAGAGGAGTGTTCTTCTTCTTGCACTTGAGTGGATGAAGCTTTGGATCACTTGGAAACAAAGACTTATGAATTATATGATCAAAGGATTTTAGATCTAGAAATGGAGGTTGGATCAGAAAGTTTATAGTGCAAAAAGGTGAGAAAAATATGTGAAATGATCCAATATTTATAGTGCCAGAAATTACTGTTCTGGAGCGTGTCGGTCCCCTTAATTAGGGGGCGGTCCCATTAATGATTAAGGGGGGCGCCTAGTAAAATTAAGGGGGCCGCCCTCCTGAACGTTGGAAAAGTTTTTCTGGATAAAATTTGCCCTTTTTAGTTGGAAATTTGAAATCATATCTTTGTAGTTTAATATAGCATTACCAAAAATGATTTACAAATATATATATAAAATGTTTATATCATTTTATAAGATGTTATGTCTTAAGACAAAATTTCCTTTGATCATGTAATGCATAAGATGCTTAGTTTATGCATACCTTAAGTGATATTAGATGTAGAGGTAAATATTTGTTACCAAATACTTGTTTACGTCTTAATCTTGACTTAATTTGATTTGAGTTTTGTGATTATCAAAACATAGGTTTATTGAGAGATATTAATAACATTTTTAAACGATATTTATATCAACAATCTCCCCCTTTTTGATGATTACAAAACTTAAACTCATTAGCTCAAAAATTAGTTTTTAAACAAGCATTTTAGTGAGTTTATATTTACTTCTCCCCCTTTTTGTAGAATCAAAAAGGTTATGCCGACAATTTTCAAACGTGAAAATTTGACGGGAAGCTATCTCCCCCTTGATGTGTACTCCCCCTCGTTTGGGGGCACCAAGAGAATGAGCTATGGAATGCTTTGCAACACAAAAATATTAGAAGCACAAGTATATTCATGCAAACATATATTAGGTGATAAAAAGAAATATGCATGGTTTAAAGAAAGCATTCATATAAAAGAAATGATTGTGTTAAGACACAACATACAAGTAGCAATAAGGATTACAAGTAGAAAAGCTAGTACACAAATAAACAACTAGGAGAATACATCATCATGCAAAGAGTACATGGTCTTCATAGAGCTTGCAATCAAAAGGGTGGTAGAGGCTTTATTTATTAAGCATATCAAATGCTTAATTTGGAGAGCATGATGGTGATGGTGGAGGAATGGGTGAGAATTGTGGTGGAGGAATGATTGGAGAGAATGGTGGAGTTGGTGGTGGTGGTGGGTTGGTAAGCAAATGTTCAATATATGAAAACATATATTGAATTTCATCTCTATGGCCAAAGATGACGGTGCGGTTGTGGATACAACAAAGACAAGTATCCCCATGGGATTCAAGTAGCCTCCAAGGCACGGGATTGGCAAAGAATGGTGGTGTAATTGGTGGAGATGAAAGATGAGTATCAAGAGGTGTTATTGGTGAAAGTGAGATGGTAAGATGGGTGGACATAGGTTCTTATGTGGGAAGTGGTGATGATACTTGTGGTGACAAGTGTGAGTTGATGTAGTCATTGATTGATGAAGTTGAGGGTATGGAGGATGAGGAAGTTCCATGAGTGGAAGGTGTTTTAGATGGTGCATTGGGTACACTTGGGGATGAGCATTTGGGTGGAGGTGATGGGGTTTTATCTTCTTCATTTGTTAAGTCAATGAAGAGTTGTTTTGGGGGGATGACCACAAGCTTTTGTTTCTTGGAGGCTTTGGAGTGTGAGGTGCTTGGTGGAGTCATGATGATTTAGATAATGAATGATGAGAAGAAGAATGATGATTATGGAGGGAATTTATAGTATGGAAATGGTTGTTTTAGGTATGTATTTGAAATGGTTGAATGAGATGCTAAAATCAGTTGGGTTAAAATGGGAAATGGTAGCTGATACTAGAGAAAGGGTTCACAAGATGCAAAAGAAAACAGTGAACCCAGTTCCAGATGGTCGGTCCCCTTAATTGTATGCCGGCCCCCTTAATTATTAAGGGGACCGCCTAGGGAATTAAGGGGGCCGCCCATCTGGTGTTTTCCCAGACGACCAGAAACCCAAAATTTGCAGAATTTGGTGATTTTTCAAGTGTGTTTTTCCAGCAAGCTCTGTTAGAAGTATATACTCTAGGAATGATGATATATAAACATATATAAATACCCAAATTTGCATGCAAATTAACATATTATAATCCACATTGAAAAGAAGCATAGCATAACATTAAGATATTAGCATGATAATAGTTAGAGTCTAGAAATCATTCAGGAGATAAACAAGAAACAACACAAGTATTTCCGAATTAATCGGACAAATAGCAAACAATACAAGTGTCTAATAGAACCAAATAATAACAAGTAGCAATACGTCAATATCTTCTACTTCTTCTTCTTTCCAAGCATCTTCCTAAACATCTTCCCAACGGATTTGAATCCTCCTCGAAGTTCTTCATGCATTTGTTGTTGATGGTTGATGATGGACGTTTGATGAGTGAAGAGAAGCTCATCGGTACGTTCATGAGGAAGAGGAACTTGATACTCGGTATCATCAATATCGGAAAGATTTTCAACAAAGGTCGTGGGGGATGGAGTACTAACACGTGAGGTGTTTTCCTCCTCATCATCATCGTCCTCACGATGAGATGTAGAACCACGAGGCTTAGAATACAAAGGAGCATGAGATTTTCCTTTGTCACTTCGAGAACGACGAGTACGAACACGAGTAAGTTGGTTCAAAGTAGGAAGGATATGAACGTAGTAATCTCGTTGAAGATGTGGGTAATGTTCCATCACATAACAATAAAGTCGTGTGAGGAACATACCATAAGGAAGATTTGCATTTGGGGTGTTTTTGGCGGACATGATTCGATGAATAAAAAAAAAAAAGCCAAGTTGTATTGCTCTTCAGCAACTACACAATACAACATGTGGGCAATGCTCGCCGTGACATGATCACGGTGACCACCCATACCAAACCCATTCTCGCGAATGAGTTCTTCCCACTTTTTCAAATCTTGGCTTAACTCTTTGAGGAGGATTTGATTTGCATGAATATCGACATTCTTCAACTTGATTACTCGACTAGTCGTACGACGTTCTAGTTCAAGCATTTGACGAATGTCTTCAGGACTAGGAATCTCAGAATAGTAGGGGCCATCCTGAGGACGATTTCTTTCAAGAGAGGAAAGATCCCATTCATTTGAGAAAACGGCTTGGCCGTTGAATGGGATTCTAAGAATTTGTCCAAATTGAGCAAGAGTAAGAGTGATGAATTGATTTTGAATCATGAAGGAAATGAGGATATGACCATAGAGATCGGTTTGCACAGTCACTTGGCTATAGAAGTCGAGGATAAAACAAGGAATGATTGGTTCGTTGATTTGGAAAAGACATTCAAAACGAATATTGGAGAACATTCGTTCTGTTTGATCATTTTCATAGAAAGATGGATCGACAATTCTTCCTTCGTGAATGTTTCTATTTTCAATAGGACGATAGAAACATGCAACTGAAGGAGACATGCCGGGAGTAGAAGAGACATTTGGAATGTATTGTTTTGTTTTGGAGACATCACCAACCGTGGTCTTAGGCATTTTCACCTAAACAATATAACAACAAAAATAAAATTAATATAAAAACAACTATCATGCATATATATATATATATATATATATATATATATATATATATATATATATATATATATATATATATATATATGCAATATATGTGGAACGAAATTCTACTTCGACAAAAAAAAAATATTCAATGAAGTAGTTTCATAATGTTCCTTTTTATTTTGATTTTAAACTCGTTTATAATATATGATATCAAAGAGTATGATATCATAATATATTTCGAAGTAAGGCTAGATATATATTAGATTATATATCTTCCATTTCATAAGAGTTTGACACAACATAAGTTTGTTTAAAAGATTAAAATGTGAATTTTAGTTTTCAAAAATATCATTTTCGAGATAAACCAAACGCTCCTTTAACTAGATAAAAACAACCTAAAACATCAATATATATATATTGATTATATATCTTGATGACGTCTATTGATTCTAGTAGTATTAACAAATTTTATGAACTAGTTTTAAGTTTCAAATAACTACATATAGTTATAGTTTGTTCATGAACCAAACGCCCATGTTGTCTTCATGAACCATTTTATAACGAATTGAAAAGTATGTTTTGATTGTTTATAACATTAAAACAATGTAATGTAGTAAGTTTTAAATAGTTTTTAAGAGTTATATCAACAATGTGCCTTTTGAAAAATAAATTCAACAAGGGTTTATGGGTGATTAATGATTTTGACAAAATGATATGTTATACTAAATTTGAGTTGCAATACATCATCCTAATCCTATGGGAAGCATTTGGTAGTTCAATTTCTAGCTTCTATTTCACTAAAATTCGAATTAAAATAAATTTTAATAAAATGCATAATTATTGATTAGACACCAAATCGAATGAAATGTGATGAAATGCATGTTGGAAAAATTACAAAAGATGTTGTTATATGTTTGGTTAACGTTTGCCCCTTGCGAAACAACCCCGGATTGGTGATATGGTGAAGGATTTTGATGGTTTTGGGTGTTTTGGTTCGTACTCAGCAGTAATGGGGAAGAGATGAATGAGCAAATGGAGTGTTTGGGAATGGAAATAAGGTGAAAAACGTATTTGGAAGTGTCAGATGGCCGGTCCCCTTAAACATTAAGGGGACCGCCCTCGATAACAAGCCGGTCCCCTTAATCTTTAAGGGGGCCACCTTTGAAATTTTTGAAATTTCACGGAATTAGTTTCTGGAACAAATATATTTATACGTATATAATTAGATTTATAATATATCAAAAGTACGTAAACGTTTATTGGCATGATGATAAGATACTTAACAATTTTTAATTACCGTTTCGATAATTAAAATGTACATTTGACAATTTTGGATAAAATGATCAAAGTGTTAAGTTGATGAGGGGTTTGAGGTGTGTTAGGGAATATGTGAATAAGTGTATATATATATATAAGTATAAATGTGAGTGAAAGATGGGTTGATGGGTGAGGTTTGAAAGATAATAGCGGAGATAGGATATAGTCGACAAGAGGAGTTTGTTTCATCCATAGTGTTCACGTGCGAAGGCGTTCTTGCATGATAAAAGTCCACTTGACTCATATCCCTTCATCATCATGAGTCTTCTAAAAGAGGACTTAATAGAATAACGCGAGGGGGGAAGGAAAGGGTTCGATAATGAACAATTTCCTGGAGTTCTAGAAAGTCAACTAATGACATATCTAGGTTATGTGCAAGTGTATATATATATATATATATATATATATATATATATATATTTAATATACTAAGTATAAGAGTATATATATATATAAGTATATATATGATCAAACAAATAAAGAGAAATAGCAAGCTATATCTATGCAAACAATGTAATCAAATAAAGCATATTTATCTAATCATGGCAATGAGTTATGAAAGAATGGCGTACCCGGTGGTCTTCAAAAATCATCAAGATGACATATAGACTTTGAGAAAGTCTATGTTGAGAGAAACTTCAAGATTGCCTCAAGGAATGTTCATCTAGCCATTTGATCCCCATTGTTTCTTTGGTCCAAAGTTGTTTGGTCCAAACATGTTTAACATTTGACTAGGATGCATGAAAGGTGGTAGTATACCCCAAGGATTGTAGCTTTGTTGGTAGTTCCACATTTGATTACTATTGTTATTATAGTTTTGCCTATTTTGGTTTCTTCTTGGTTGAGGTGTTTTAGACCTAGGATTAGGATTATTTGGTTTTCTATGTGGTGGTGTTTTAGATCTTGTCTTAGGTTTAGAAGATCCTGCCTCATTTTTTAAAGACGGTTTATAGAAAACTTTTACTTCTTCATTGTTGGCAGGAGGTATTTTTCTATCATTAATAAGTATATACTTAGGATTAGATTTTAGAGGTTTTTGTTCATTAGGTTCATTTTCGAATTTGACATTTTTAATCTCACTTGTTGAAGCTTCATTTGAATTATATCCTAAACCGGTTTTATCTCCGGATGTTCTTTGAATACTTATTATTTTACAAAGTGAGTGACTACTATTTTCGAATTTATCAAGTTTGCGAATTTCTTCCCTAAGTATTTCGTTTTCACCTTTAAACTCTTGACATGATTTATGATGCGTGGGAATCGCACCTTGCTTTACCTCTTGAGGGATCTCGAGAAGCTTACAACCCCCACCAGGCAGTGTACCTGATCGTTGTAGTATAGTATAGTGACAAGTACCGGGGGATTGATCGTTCAGCTTAGGAATAGTGTCGCTAGGATTAGAAAACCTAATTAATAGTTCTAGAGGTGAAAGATGATTATTTTTGTATTTTTATATTTTTATGAAAGCAAGTAAAATCTCGGGTTTTGAAGGAGTGGGCGGAATTAGTTGCTATTCAACTAACCCAAAGCTATTAAAATAATGAAAATGAAATTAAACTAATTTATACTAAAGTTGTGAGCAGTGGTTGGAGAAATTGTGTTTACTTAGACTTCATTACTCCCTAGATATCTTTTACATGTTAATTACTTGTTACACTTGTATGAATGACGGATTGTATTCCTTAATACCATTCGTGGGGTGGCATACATAACTCCCCAACTCTATGAGCTCTTATCTCCTCCTACACCATGACCCAGCACAACTATAGGGATTGTAAACAGTGGCTCATGCATTAAATACAACCAATAAAGACCTAGTACGCCTCGGTTCATGTTTTTTAAGACGTTCAAGCATGTTACCATTTGGAGATCTGCCAGTTTTCTTAAGCCTAACATATAAATCATTCATTCAAAACAAGAATAGACAAGTAATCAACACATAATCAACATCTAGGTTTCATTAGATCTAAGCAAACACAAAAGAGATCTAGCCTAGCATAATGGAATTGAGACAAGAACAAGATATAAACAACCAACACATAGACATATTGATTGAATTGAAAGTACACTTATCTCAATTACAATGCAAGGTCTCAAGGGTTTGGAACCCTTGAAAAACCTGTAAAAGAGGCACCAAAATCGTCTTTAGGGTTTCACCAAAACTTCTCTCCCTTAATGAAAAAACTAGAAAACTATATATAGGAAAAATAGTCTGACGGCGTCAAGAGTTACTTGTGACGCCGTCACCTCGCCACCATATACTTCCTCGGACGGCCTTGATCCACTTATGACGGCCTATGTGACGCCGTCACAACCCACGGTATATTAATTTTGCCACTTTGACGCCGTCACGAATCCTTCTGACGCCGTCACCACCTTCGGTGTTTAATTCCTCATGTCTGACGCCGTCAAGATGGTGGTCTTGACGCCGTCACCTTGTATTTTCAGCATGGAAATTTGGTACTTAGCCGTTTTCTTCACTTTTATGCTCCAAAAACGTCCAAAATAGCTTCTTTTCCAGAATTCACTCTCCAAACACCTAAAATCACAAAAGGAACGATTTAGGGCAATATTTGATCAAATAAAGTCGGATTCGGGCTTAAATGACCCCCTAAAAACGGATCATTTTTCGCCTCATCATATACCCTTACACTTGAGATTTGCTTGTCCTCAAGCAAATGAGCTTTTATTCTACTCAAAAGACAAGTTAGGGGTCATTTAACACTAATATAAAAGTAATTACAACAAATAATCGTTCCACTAAAGACCAATAGACAAGCACGGAGGTCATACACAAGCACCTAACAAATAGTGTTTAGATACTCACATCTCTCGGGTGTAATAAAGTAATATAACATTATGGAAATGGAAGATATCTCTCACTACCTGTCATAGCAAAATAGATTACCATAGGCTTGGGAAAGGATCAAACCTCCACCACATGGCGTAAGCACCTAGGATAAACTATCAAAGAGGTCTTTTAAAGGGTTATAACGTTAGGTGTAGGGATATGAATTACAGGGTTTTGTTGGATAAAGGAAGTTTTACTGGTGGAGAGTTAACAATCTCGGTTAATTACATGTACAAGATGGCGTTGCTAAGCCAAGACTAGACTCGACTTAAGCTAATAAATCAAAAAAATAACAAAAACATAAAATAAACATAGAATGAAAACGGGATGGTAGTCCGTATGTTTTTTTCTCTTTTTCTTTTCTATTTTTTTTTCTTTTTCTATTTTTTTTTCTTTTTCTCTTCTTTTTTTTTTTTTTTTTTTTTTTTTTTTTTTTGCATACACTCTTACCCTACCATCCAAAATAATACATCATAGGGGTTTGAGCAATCCCCTTACACTTGAATCATTACATACTTTACAATTAACTAATCTAATGACTCGAATTAAGAAAATCAAAACACTTGGAGCACTTTTAAGATTAACGTACGTATGGGGGTAATAAGTGATGTTCTTCCCCATTACTCCATAAAATAAGTACTTACGCATGAGTCCCAATCGTCCCAAAACAATATGTACAAGGATATGACTCGACTTAGCAACCATGTAATCAATTAGAAAGTTAACTTAGGGTTTAACAAATAACAATAATGCACTAAAAATGAGCGCATACACGCATGAGTCCCAATCGTCCCAAAACAAACTCAAGCGAAAGTGCATATGTAAGGTATCATCTTTTTACCCTCCCCTTACACTTAAGATGAACATTGTCCCCAATGTTCAAGTAAAGGATGTAAAATTGAGAAAGTAAAGAGAATGAAATCAAATACTCCCCTGATTCTCTCGGTATGGATTATAGGTTGGCCAGGTTAAATCTTCCTCCAAGAAAACGAACAATCAAAGCTTCCCTTCCAGAATATAAATCATCTTCTTGTCACAAATAACCTGTAAATCCTGACAACAATAGACAAGGCAACCTCGCGTAAAATCGGCGGCATCCTATATAAGTTACTAAATCCTAGAAAGCAAAGTAAGATATAATGCTTGTGGAATGAAGTTTGCAGATTTCCTGGAGATTATAAAACTTAATAATCCACAAAAACCATAAGACTCCGTTAGAAAAACAAAACCGGTAAAATTTCCAGATTTTAACTCCTGACGCCGTCAAGAGCAATACCCTGACGCCGTCAGAATGGACCTGCAGAAATTCTTATGTTAAGTTTCCGGAAAATTTCTGGAAAAACTTTGTCCTACTTCCTGGAAAATCCTGCAAAACTTCATTATGACTCAATACAAGCATTTGACTCTAACAAATACGAATATACATGTTCATTAAATATTGTGGAGAATCATGATCGGTTTGTTTCTTAAAAACATATTTGGGGTTTCCCCTTACACTTATCTTTTGCAAAAATACCTTTAGGTTGAAGTTAAGACTAGGCCAAACAACATAATAAAGTATTTTACATTTTAATTGAGAAACATGATCAACCAACAATAAAAATAAAACATGCATACATAAGCAAATAACAATCAAACAAATAAAAATCACACAAAACATGGGTTGCCTCCCAAGAAGCGCTTTTCTTTATTTACGAGTCTTGTAGCTAGACTCAAAGTCGTGGGTTACTACGTGACTTCATCATCAAACATCACATCCTCCTCATTAATCATTTCATTGTTATTTTCTTGGTAATGTTTTACACGTTGTATGTTAACCGTGAATTCCCTACCCTCATCATCAACTAACACTACAGCTCCAAATTTAGAGGAATTCTTCACCGTGAACGGCCCATACCATCTAGACTTAAGTTTTCCCGGAAATAATCTCAACCGAGAATTGTATAATAGGACCTTGTCTCCTTCTGAAAATTCTTTGGGTTTCTTAATTCTTTGATCATGCCATCTTTTAGCTCTCTCTTTATATGTGATGGAGGATTCGTAGGCTTCCAATCTAAGCTCATCAAGCTCGTGTAATTGCAAAAACCTATTGTTCCCCGCAGTTGTGTAATCTAAGTTGCATGCCTTAAGCGCCCAATAAGCCTTGTGTTCTAATTCTACCGGTAAGTGACATGCCTTACCATACACCATGCGGAACGGGGTCGTTCCAATAGGTGTTTTGTAAGCAGTTCGGAATGCCCATAAGGCTTCGTCGAGTTTGAATGACCAGTCCTTTCTGTTTTGACTAACCGTTTTTTCAAGTATTCTTTTAATAGCTCTATTGGTGTTTTCGACTTGGCCATTGGTCTGTGGATGATAGGCGGTGGAGAATCGGTGGGGTACTCCATACCTCTTCATGACCTTTTCCATTTGTGCGTTGCAAAAATGTGTCCCCCTATCACTGATGAGAGCTTTCGGAATCCCGAATCTTGCGAAAAGCTTTTTCAGGAAATGAATGACCACTCTAGCATCATTAGTCCTAAGGGCTTGTGCTTCAACCCATTTCGAAACATAGTCAATGGCGACTAAGATGTACTCGTTTCCCCCTGAGGACAGAAAGGGTCCCATAAAGTCAATCCCCCAAACATCGAATACCTCACAAACTTGTATAAAGTTCTGAGGTGCCTCATCCCTATGTGATATATTTCCAGCCCGTTGACATGCATCACACGCTTGTACCATATCTTTTACATCACAGAAAATTGTGGGCCAATAGAATCCTACATCGAGAATCTTTCGAGCAGTAACATTTATCCCATGATGCCCTCCAGAGGGACCGGAGTGACATTCCCTCATGATTTTTACTGCCTCATTCTCCGAAACACAACGCCTTATAATGTGGTCAGGACACCTTCGGAATAAAAATGGTTCATCCCAGAAGTAATATTTTAGCTGGGAAAAGAACCTCTTCCTCTCGTATTTAGTCAGGTGTTCAGGAACAAGCCTACATCTACTTGCGAAGTAATTGGCAAAGTCGGCGTACCATGGTTCCGAATCAAGGATAGACATTAGTTGTTCGTCAGGAAACGAATCCTTAATCTCACTTCTATCGTGTTTATCCAGGGGGTTTTCAAGACAAGATAGATGATCGGCGGCTAGATTCTCTGCCCCCTCTTATCGCGAATCTCAACATCAAATTCTTGTAGCAACAAGATCCACCGAATCAGTCGTGGCTTGGCGTCCTGTTTCGCAAACAGATATCTAAGAGCTGAGTGGTCAGTGAAGACGACTGTCTTTGAAAGGACAAGATATTGTCGGAATTTGTCGAATGCAAACACTACGGCTAATAATTCTTTTTCGGTGGTGGAGTAGTTCTCTTGGGCGGGATTCATGGTTTTGCTAGCGTAGTAAATAGGTTGGAAAAGCTTGTCACGTCGCTGACCTAATACAGCCCCGACAGCGAAGTCGCTAGCGTCACACATTATTTCAAATGGTAACTCCCAGTTGGGTGTGATCATGATTGGAGCTTGAGTGAGTTCCCTTTTTAGGAGGTCGAAAGCATCTTTGCATTCTTGGGAAAAATCGAATGGAGCATCCTTCACAAGCAATTGAGTCATTGGCCGGGCAATTTTGGAGAAGTCTTTAATGAATCTCCGATAAAATCCGGCGTGCCCCAAAAAGCTGCGTATTGCCTTAACAGTCGTGGGGTATGGTAACTTAGATATAGCTTCAACCTTAGCTTGGTCCACCTCTATCCCGTTCCCTGAAATCTTATGCCCCAACACAATCCCTTCCTTTACCATGAAATGACACTTTTCCCAGTTCAACACCAAGTTGGTTTCCTCGCAACGTTTAAGCATCTTTTCTAAATTAGCAAGACAGCGGTCGAAGGAGTTTCCGAAGACTGAAAAGTCATCCATGAATACTTCCATGTTGTCTTCCATGAGTTCGTGAAAGATTGCGGTCATGCAACGTTGGAAAGTGGCGGGGGCATTACATAGCCCAAAAGGCATCCTTTTGTAGGCAAACGTTCCATAGGGGCAAGTAAACGTGGTCTTTTCTTGGTCCTCAGGTGCTATGGGGATTTGAAAATATCCAGAGAATCCATCTAAGAAGCAATAGTACTCGTGTCCAGATAATCTTTCTAACATCTGATCAATGAATGGTAAGGGAAAATGATCTTTCCTCGTGGCATCGTTGAGCTTTCGATAGTCAATGCATACCCGCCATCCAGTGACAGTCCTCTGGGGCACCATCTCACCCTTGTCATTTTTTACTACAGTCATTCCACCCTTTTTAGGTACAACCTGCACAGGACTAACCCATGGGCTATCCGAGATCGGGTAAATCAGTCCTGCATCCAAAAGTTTGATAACTTCCTTCTTCACTACCTCCTTAATGTTAGGGTTCACTCGCCTCTGGGGTTGCACAGTGGGTTTATAATCTTCCTCCATAAGAATCTTATGTGTGCAAAAAGTGGAGTCAATCCCCTTAATGTCGGCCACACTCCATGCGAGTACCCCCTTGTATTTCTTCAGGACCTCTAAGAGTTTAACTTTTTGTTCCTTTTCCAAGGAAGAGTTTATGATTACCGGGAGTTGGTTTTTTCCCTGAAGAAAGGCATACTCCAAATGATTAGGGAGCTCTTTAAGATCAACGTCAGGGGGCTCGATAATAGAAGGTTTGAGCTTGTTCTCGGGCTTTCGGAGCTCGAGATGCTCCGTTGCCTCTTGTCTGGGGTAGAAGGAGACTGCATTAACTTCCTCCGTCTTTTCCACCTCCAGCAAAGGCAGAAAACTCTCGTCCCGTAGCCAGCCTTCATCGATTTGTTCATCGATGCAATCATCAATGATATCTGTGAGCTCATCTACTTCCCCGATAAAGTAGAGCCGGTTGGATGCTTCGAGGGAGAGGTCCATAGAATCCTTAATGTCGAAGGTTGTGCTATCGTCTTCTACTCGTAAGGTCAATTTGCCATCGTAGACATCGATGATTGCACGAGCGGTAGCAAGAAATGGTCTACCTAAAATGATAGGTACCACGTCGTCTTCCTCCATATCCAGGATTACGAAGTCGACCGGGAATTTGAATTTCCCAACCTTGACTAGCACGTTCTCACATATCCCTTCGGGGTACTTGACTGATCTATCGGCTAGTTGGATGTTCATACGGGTAGGCTTCAATCCGGAATATCCTAGTTTATGGAACATAGAGAGAGGCATGAGATTGATACTTGCTCCCAAATCGGCAAGAGCATTCTTGATTGATAGAGGTCCTATAGAGCACGGTAAGGTGAAGCTGCCCGGATCGTCTACCTTCTTTGGTAGCCCTCGATGGGTCACCACTGAGCATTCTTCCCCTAGGGTTACAAGACCCTCGAGCTTCTTCCTGTTAGCGAGCAGCTTTTTGAAGTATGTGCTATACTTTGGCATGTGATAGCAAGCATCCAGGAGAGGTATGGTGACAACCGAGTCTTTTAGGTATGACAAGAACCTCTTGTTATCATTCTCCGTTTTCTGGTTCCTTAGTCGGGATGGGTATGGAATTCTCACAGGTGGGTTAGGAAGGGCTGATGGGGAGGGGGTTGTCACGGGTGGTTGGTCCGGGGTGCCAATGCCGACATCCTGCTCCTCCTCCCCAGGTTTGTCTGAATCGAGTGTGACGGGGGACGAATTTGGGTAAGGAGGGTCCTTGGTTGTCGTTCCGGCCCGTGTGGTTATCGCGAGCATGGGATCTTTTCTTCTTTCTGACGGTGGTTGGAGGTTATCTAGGGCTGAGTTAAGCTTGCTGAAAAATTCTCCGACATCCTCCTGCTGTTCGTCGAAAAGCTCATTAAGCCCTTTCATTTGCAAGTCTTTTTCTTGAGTGAAGTGACCAAGGTCATCTTCAAAATTGCTCCTGATCTTGAATTCAGGGCCTCCCTCCCCTTCTCTTTTCCTTACCAGATTTCCCCAAAGGGTATAATCATCATTTTGGTAGAAAGGCAAAAGGGAGGGATCAGCATAAATGTCTCCTCCTGACAAGCACGCATGTTCAGTTGTAGCTGCTCCTCCGCATTCCTCTACCTCATGCGGACCTCCACAGTAATCGCAGATCAAGTAAGGATTTGACAGCATTTTAGGTGGTTGTGATCCAGCTAGGTAATCCATTCTTTTGTGAACTTTGCTTAATCGATCCGAGGTGGTTTCAGAAATGCCGATAGTCGACTCAGGTTCATCCCAAGTGTCATCCTGGTCTTGGGCATATTCTTCAATCCTGTCCCATCCTTCCTCGGCACTAAGATTGGCCAATCTTCCTTTTCTAGATTGGTTGATTCCATTCCGGTCATTAGAGGAGATATTTTCGTAAAAGATTTGGACCAAGAGCCAAAGTTCAATGCCATGATGTGGAACTTGTCTTATTAAATCTTTGAATCTAGTCCACGCTTTATGGAAGGGTTCATCCTTCCCCTTTCAGAAACGAATGATCCTATCCCTAAACGCTGAGGTTTTTCCAGGTGGAAAGAACTTCTCATAGAACTTGGATATGAGTTGCTCCCATGTGAAAATAGATTCGGAAGGGAGTTTGTTATACCATTCTTGGGCTTTTTCGTATAAGGTGAAAGGGAAGAATCGCAGTCGGGATGTGTTTCTAGTAGTCCCACCCGTATGGATGGTATCCACTATTTTTAGGAAGTCCTTGATGTGTTGGATCGGGTTTTCCTCATCAAGTCCGTGGAACTTACACACACTTTTGACAAGCCAAATATCATTTGCATGCAAGACCTCGTTGGTATGTTCGTTTGGATAAACAATGGCATTGGAAAACCCACGAGGAGTTCGGGAAGAGTAATCCTTGAGACGCTTAGGAGGAGGTATTATAGGAGTATTCGTCTCATTGTGGGAGCTCGGGGTTGTGATGTGATTTTCTGAATTTTCTTCAGAGAGAGGTGCATCAAAGTCGATAGCAATGCTGGATGGTTCAGGTGTTGAGTGAGTTCGTCTTAACCTACACATTTCTCTTTCGGGTTCTGCATAAGGCAAGACGAGGTCTTTAGTGGTGCTACGACTTCTAGTGATCCTAAGGTTGGAGAATTCGTTGGTTGCCATGATGGTGAATGGTGAAGCGTTACAAACAAAGGCACGAAGAAATAAGATAGACTAAAGAAGACCTAAAAATAAAAATAAAAATCTTACTAGAGAGGAATCTAGCAAGTAGACCTAATAAAAAGAAATCCTAACCTAGACAATAACTATTCCCCGGGCTGCGGCGCCAAAAACTTGATGCGTGGGAATCGCACCTTGCTTTACCTCTCGAGGGATCTCGAGAAGCTTACGACCCCCACCAGGCAGTGTACCTGATCGTTGTAGTATAGTATAGTGACAAGTACCGGGGGATTGATCGTTCAGCTTAGGAATAGTGTCGCTAGGATTAGAAAACCTAATTAATAGTTCTAGAGGTGAAAGATGATTATTTTTGTATTTTTATATTTTTATGAAAGCAAGTAAAATCTCGGGTTTTGAAGGAGTGGGTGGAATTAGTTGCTATTCAACTAACCCAAAGCTATTAAAATAATGAAAATGAAATTAAACTAATTTATACTAAAGTTGTGAGCAGTGGTTGGAGAAATTGTGTTTACTTAGACTTCATTACTCCCTAGATATCTTTTACATGTTAATTACTTGTTACACTTGTATGAATGACGGATTGTATTCCTTAATACCATTCGTGGGGTGGCATACATAACTCCCCAACTCTATGAGCTCTTATCTCCTCCTACACCATGGCCCAGCACAACTATAGGGATTGTAAACAGTGGCTCATGCATTAAATACAACCAATAAAGACCTAGTACGCCTCGGTTCATGTTTCTTAAGACGTTCAAGCATGTTACCATTTGGAGATCTGCCAGTTTTCTTAAGCCTAACATATAAATCATTCATTCAAAACAAGAATAGACAAGTAATCAACACATAATCAACATCTAGGTTTCATTAGATCTAAGCAAACACAAAAGAGATCTAGCCTAGCATAATGGAATTGAGACAAGAACAAGATATAAACAACCAACACATAGACATATTGATTGAATTGAAAGTACACTTATCTCAATTACAATGCAAGGTCTCAAGGGTTTGGAACCCTTGAAAAACCTGTAAAAGAGGCACCAAAATCGTCTTTAGGGTTTCACCAAAACTTCTCTCCCTTAATGAAAAAACTAGAAAACTATATATAGGAAAAATAGTCTGACGGCGTCAAGAGTTACTTGTGACGCCGTCACCTCGCCGCCATATACTTCCTCGGACGGCCTTGATCCACTTATGATGGCCTATGTGACGCCGTCACAACCCACGGTATATTAATTTTGCCACTTTGACGCCGTCACGAATCCTTCTGACGCCGTCACCACCTTCGGTGTTTAATTCCTCATGTCTGACGCCGTCAAGATGGTGGTCTTGACGCCGTCACCTTGTATTTTCAGCATGGAAATTTGGTACTTAGCCGTTTTCTTCACTTTTATGCTCCAAAAACGTCCAAAATAGCTTCTTTTCCAGAATTCACTCTCCAAACACCTAAAATCACAAAAGGAACGATTTAGGGCAATATTTGATCAAATAAAGTCGGATTCGGGCTTAAATGACCCCCTAAAAACGGATCATTTTTCGCCTCATCAATTTACATTCTTCAAAAATTTCTTTACCTTTTTCAAGTTGATGTACTTTAATTTTTAGTTCTAGTACTTCATTTTCCAATTGATTGTTTATGTATTTTAGTGATTTGTTTTTGGTCATTACTAGTTGTCCTAATTTGCATAGCCTATTATATTCATTATCTAGATCTTTTTCATCTAATGATAAGCTTTCATCACTAAAATATTCGGTTTCGGAACGTACCTCATTTGATGTATTCGCCATAAGACACTTCTCTTCTTTTGTCGTTTCTTTCTCATCTTCATCACTATCACTCCAAGCGCCTCCAACAAAAGCTCTTTGATTTTGATCTCTTGTCATCATTGGACATTTTCCAATGAGGTGATTTGGATCACCACACTTGAAACATTTCCTTTCAATCTTGTTGTTCTTGTCATCCTTACTCTTTTGAAATGTTTTCTTTTCATCATGCGGTTGTCTTACGAATCTTCCTCGCCTTTTGAAGAATTTCTTGAAATCTCTTACGGCCATGACGTATTCTTCGTCATCACTTTCGAAAGATGAGCTATCTTCGATACTAGATTCCTTTCTAGCTTTCAAGGCGATTGACTTGCTTTGCTCTCGTTTTTCTTTGACCATTTCGGAATCTTTCTTAATAATAACTTCGTAAACTTTTAGATTTCCAATTAATTCATCAAGTTGTAATGTCGACAAATTCTTTGATTCTTCAATAGCCGTCACTTTAGCTCGCCATTTTGGATGAAGAGCCCTAAGAAACTTCCTAACAAAATTCTTACTAGAAAAATTCTCATCAAGTGCTTTTAAACTTGTGATGATAGTGTTAAATCTAGCAAAAGCATTATCAATTGATTCCTCTTCCGGAATCGTGAATTGCTCATATTGTTGAACAAGTAGATCTATCTTATTATCTTTGACTTGACTATTACCTTGGTGAGTTATTAGTAAAGAGTTCCAAATTTCTTTTGCGGTTTCACACATAAAGATCCTTTCGTACTCTTTACGTGGTAGCGCATTATAAATAACCATTTTTGCTTCATTATTTTTAGCAAGTTTTCTTTTTAAATCATCATTTTGTTTTTCAAAAGGTACAATTTCATCTTTCTTTGTTTCGGGGTTATTTTGAATAGGTAAAAAATCACCATTAGTAATAACATGCCAAAGATCTAGATCTTTTGACTTCACATAAGTTTCGAATCGATTTTTCCAATATAAAAATCCATCACTTTCAAATAGTGGTGGTCTTTGCATAGATTGCCCTTCTAAATATTTTTCAGATTCCATAGATCGTTACAAGTTTTAAAATACAATATATTTTAAAGATCTTGCTAGACGTGGCTCCTGATACCAATTGTCGAAAACTAGAAGGGGGGTTGAATAGTTTTACGTCCTTTTTAAATTTATTACCAAAATATTTTGTAGCTTATTAAAAACTTTCGATTCGATCTCAAGTGAATTCAAGTGACAACTAATATAAGCAATTCTAATCTAATAATGAAAGTATTGAAACGTAATGAAGAAAAGATAGAGTTAGAAAGATCAAACCACAACACGCGAATTTATAGTGGTTTGGCTACAAGGACACCTTCCTTGCCCTACTCCACTCCCCGAGTACCACACTCGAGAGTTTTCTTCACTATGTCAACAAACTCCTTATGGTGGAGAAACCTTACACACCTTGGCTTACACGAGTTAACGACACTAAGCTAAATGTCGAGTTCTAATCGTAGCTAGAACCAATCTCACAACTTCTTCAAGGCTTCACACCTTCTTCACACCTTCACAACTTCTTCAAGACTTAACACCTTCTTCACACCTTGTCAACTTCACACCTTCTTCTATGCACAACTAAGTCACAACTTCTAAACTACTTTACAACACACCTAGTTTCTACAATCAACAAATTCACACAACACTTTTACAAATATCTAACACTACTACAATATGAAACTAGCTATTCACAACACTACTACAATTAGATGGATGTAGAGGAGTGTTCTTCTTCTTGCACTTGAGTGGATGAAGCTTTGGATCACTTGGAAACAAAGACTTATGAATTATATGATCAAAGGATTTTAGATCTAGAAATGGAGGTTGGATCAGAAAGTTTATAGTGCAAAAAGGTGAGAAAAATATGTGAAATGATCCAATATTTATAGGGCCAGAAAATATTGTTCTGGAGCGTGCCGGTCCCCTTAGTTAGGGGGCGGTCCCCTTAATGATTAAGGGGGCCGCCTAGTAAAATTAAGGGGGCCACCCTCCTGAACGTTGGAAAAGTTTTTCTGGATAAAATTTAACCTTTTTGGTTGGAAATTTGAAATCATATCTTTGTAGTTTAATATAGCATTACCAAAAATGATTTACAAATATATATAAAATGTTTATATCATTTTATAAGATGTTATGTCTTAAGACAAAATTTCCTTTGATCATGTAATGCATAAGATGCTTAGTTTATGCATACCTTAAGTGATATTAGATGTAGAGGTAAATATTTGTTACCAAATACTTGTTTACGTCTTAATCTTGACTTAATTTAATTTGAGTTTTGTGTCTATCAAAACATAGGTTTATTGAGAGATATTAATAATATTTTTAAACATTATTTATATCAACACCCATGACAAAGCCCATAGAAAGCCTGTGGGCATCTCTTGTATCTTACTATATAAACACCTCAAATGAGTCATTTGAGGTGTGTGCTTGTGTGTGTAAGTGTGTGTTTCTCTAACAATATTCTCTCTTCTTTCTTTCTTTACATTCTCTACTTTCTCTCTCTAACATACTTCACATATCAAGTCACCAAGGCTATTGTGTGTGATAAAGTTGTCATCTTTACGTTCTTACAAGTGGTATCAATCGCCAAACAATGATTTAGGGGTGTTGGGAGTTTGTTGGTTTCGTATTTGTTAAGCTTTCTACACGTTTTTTTTAAGAAAAGTTCATTACTTTTCTTGTTTTTCTTGGTCTTTAACACTTTTTTTATTACAAACTAGTGTTATAAACCTTTTCTAGCAAGAAAGTTTCAATCTCTTTGAAGATTTATAGCTTAAAAATTCGAATTTTGATTTTGTACTTGTTTTTCTAGAACACACAAAACTTTCATAAAAATCATCAAGTTTGCAACTTTCTTTAAGTTTTGGTGTTTTTATAACTAGAAGTACAAGAATCTTGAAATACAAACTTCATTTGGATGAGCTTTTAGCAAAATCAAAATTCTAGCAAACTTTCTAGAACACAAAAATTTTTCATAAAAATCATCAAGTTTGCAACTTTCTTTAAGATTTGGTGTTTTTATACCTAGAAGTACAAGAATCTTGGAATACAAACTTCATTTGGGTGAGCTTTTTGCAAAATCAAAATTCTAGCAAACTTTCTAGAACACACTTGTACCATCTTTCGAAATCACAAAGTCTCTAAATCACAACGTTTCGAGAACACACTTGCTCCCGTTGCTTACTCCGTGTTTCCCTTGCTTGTATAAGTGAGAAAACACTTCGACTCGTGGTATACTCTCTAAATTGTATAATTTAGAAAGTTTTGGTGCTAAGTTTCTAGAATACTGAAAAGTTTCTAAAACACTGAAAAGTTTCTAGAACACTGAAAAGTTTCTAAAACACTGAAAAGTTTCTAGAACACTGAAAAGTTCTTAAAACACTGAAAAGTTTCTACAACACTGAAAAGTTTCTAGAACACTTAAAAGTTTCTAAAACACTGAAAAGTTTCCAAATTCAACTCCTATTTCGTTGGAACGATCCAAGAATCAACTTTATCCTATCTTTCTTTCTCTAAAAAAAAAAGAAAGAAAAAGTGTTTTAATTTAGCTTCACGTTCATGGAACCGCTCAAAAAATTCTTTCCATCAATGGACATGGAACCTATCAATGGAAACTTCATCTTTATGGCAAATCATCAAGCAACAACATTAAGCAGTGATATTGGTAATAATTACAATGTCAATGCAATGACGAAGGTTGAAAAGATCCAGTACTTGTTGATGCTTGCCAATAAAGAAGAATCGGGAACACCGTTGACTGCTGAGGAAAACAACTTCATAGCTACTACAAGAGTTAATGAGAATTCCGCAAATCAGCAGGCAACAACATCAAGCAGTGATTCTGATCTTCCTCCTACTTATGATTCCGATCCATTCAATGAGGTATCAAATTATGGTAACAATGCTAATCCGTTTGCTCATGAGAAGCCACATTATGTGCCACCTGAACCTAATTACGATACATATGTGGGGAAACAAGTTAATAGCAATGTTAACTATGATACTCCATATATGAATCCTAATGGAGTTCAAGTTGTACAAAATGGTGCAAATGATGAGGAAACACGTTTCTTTGAATCATTATTAAACAATTGTCGTATTGAAATTGAAAATGTGCAAAAGGTCAATCACGATGTTAAAGCTGCGAATGTTAAATTGACCGCTGAGCTTGAGAGTTACAAGAAAAACGTTAAAGCTTTTGAGTTTCATAACGAAAGATTATCAGAATTAGAAACCGGTTATCAAAATTCCGTTTCAAGGGAAAAACATTTGCAACTCAAGTTTGATACACTTGATGTTAATTCTTTCAAGAAGATAAAATCTTTAAACGCAGAAGTTTCTGATTTACAAAACCAACTTTCTAAACAAAAATCAGCTTATTCCAATCTTGAAAAAAGAAATGGATGAGTTGAAAAAAGACTTTGCAAAGAAAGAAGATAAACTTTTGGATGAAATCGTAGATTCAGAACACATGATTGCACATCTAGAGGAACTAGTGGTTAAGTCGGGTCAGTCAAGTCAAATAATGAAAATGATTTCAAACCAAACTAATCCGATTTACCATACGAAACATAAAATGGCTCTTGGTAACAAAACTCCTTGTAATCTCAAGAAAGCTCAGCAAGAACAGAATGTTTTGTACAATGGTAATGTGATTTACACCAAACATGATCCTCCCGTCGTTCGGGATTCTGTGGAAACGATGGAACTTGTCGAAGAGAGCATTACTAAAATGAAACAAAAGGATTTTCAAAATCTATCAAAATTGGTGCTCATCATCAAAATGACTTGTGCACAACTCAAATTTTAAAAGAAAGGAAAGTGCTATGCAAAAATGATTTTCATGCAAAAAGTGCACTTATCCTAAATTTGGACACCGTTGTACGCCTCAGTGCGACATTCCTATTCAAACAAAGAGAAGTCTTTGTTTTTCAAAAAAAAAAAAAAAAAAAAAAAAAAAAAAAAAAAAAAAAAAAAAAAACCTTAATGCAAAATTCATCAAATCTGAAACTTCTTTCTCTTTCAGAATTTTGCTTCAAGAAGACTCCTTCCCTATAAACTTTAAAAATTTAACATTCTCAAAAACATATGCGAGTTTTGAGGGGGAGTATTTCACAAAAAACAAAAATGTTCCGAATTCATGCAAAATGAAATCTGTCTATCTCTCCAAAAAAGCTTTTTCTTAATCAGTTGATATAAAAAATATCACGATATGCTATTTTTGAGGGGGAGAAGACAAGATTAAAATGTGATAAAAAAATGTTTAAAGATTGTGGCAGAACTCAAAAGAGCTCGACTCAGATATTACCAATGAATTGACGAAGCTTAAATGTCATTAATCGAAAAGACTTGTCCTGGACGGGTAATAATTTCAAGCTAGTCTAACTAGTGATGTAAGCGTGTCTCGAATAGGACTTGTTTGAGTAGAATGTACCGTATCGAGAGACTTTCTTTGGACTTGACCAGGACGGGTAATAATTTCAAGCTAGTCTAACTAGTGATGTAAGCGTGTCTCGAATCGGTCATGTTCACTGAAAGTGGATCAATTCAAAAAGTGCAAACTCCTCAAGCATGTGCAAATTTCTTAAAAATTCATGAGCACATGTGAAGGGGGAGTCCTTCAAAAATTGCAAAACTCTCAAAGTGGCAACAACAATGTGTTTCATGATCATAAACACTTTGAGAAGATTTTCAATAAATAGTTTCATGGCAATGATAGGATAGTCATGGAGTTATAAGGTGACTAAGGTTTGGAAAAACCGTCCTATGATCCGCCAGAGCCGGAGGGATCTACCCAAGGACAAATCCAATAGATTAGAATTAGTAGTCCTTAGGTATGATTGAAAAAAGGAGAAAATGAGAAAGGAGAAAGAAGGGGTTGAAGAATTAAAAAGAAAAGTTAAGAAAAAGGGTAAAAAGAAATAGCCCTCCATATGTTCAACCTTAGGGCAGACACCGGGTTCAATTCTTATGCTACTGGATGTTGCTAAGGTGACACCGGTATTGAAGATAAAGACGTCATGGACCCAGTGACGCACTGCACCTAACCTTCTAGCCACTCAAGTTCTCTTAAAAGAGCTTGTTTCATTCTCACGGGGAACCGGTGTAATCTATCGACCTGTCTCTTAGAGATGGTTGATATTGAAGAAGGAGACCTCTCCCTAATCTCCGCATAGGAAACCTAATGTGCACTTATCGCGTCTAGAGCCTCGAGATTCATCAAAAGATCTCATAGGAACACATAATATTACTACACTGGTTGTTCAACATTAAGGACGCCAGATGTAAACTTAAGAGTCCTAAGCAGATCTTAGCAATCTGCCAGAACATTTATGAGAGGATTCACATTTGTGATTCTCAATGATTGAATGGAAATTCCTGCCAGGGTCAACATCAAGCAGCCCTGACAGCAGGTCACTTCGGTAATTCTTTATGGGTTATGCTTAGTGTTCGCTGTGGTTTCAAATGGTCTACAGTTGTGGAGTGATCCCCAGCGACTCACCCAGTCATTGAGCTACTAAGTAGGTCTTGTAAGCTCCCTTGGGAGTATCTGACATGGGAACGGCCTTGGTAAGGGTTAGAAGGAGTCTTCACACTATGCTGTTGACAATATCTAATTCCTTATCTGTAAGTACCGGTTGTTTTATTGCTAACTATTTACCTGCAGCTACATATCACCTCCATGGCGACAGATTCCACATGCTCATACATGCATCTCGAATCAAAGGAAAGTTCTCACAAAGATCAAAGCAAAGAAATGTTCAAAGAAAGATTCTACGCAATGTGAAAGAATCTACAGAAGAAAAATGACAAAGATCGGTGTGAAAGAACGGGAATAACAAATGCATGTATCACAAAGACTAACGACATATGAGCATGTTGGAATGGCGAACAACCACAACAGACGCAGAAGTGACGAAAGGCAGATAACTCCACATCGCAAATGAATAAAGAACGATAAAAAGATAGTCATCAAAGATCACAAAGCATGAAGGAACAAAGACTAATGATTATTCTACTACGACACACAATGGTCAACAACAAAGAACAAAGAAGACCTAATCACGTGGAGCATCATTCGAATGACCACCCCTTAGGGGGAGATTGTTAGCTTTAAAATTATATTAGAAAGTGATTGTCATTCTCATTTATTGTAACGTTGTAATGTGTCGTAGTTTTTGTTATTAGAAAAGTCAATGGGCTATGGACTTGGTAAGCTAGTATGATGTTAGTTACATGTGTAAGCCTTTTAAAGGAATAGAAATTCATGTCCATTACCAAGCCCATGACAAAGCCCATAGAAAGCCTTAGGGCATCTCTTGTATCTTACTATATAGACACCTCAAATGAGTCATTTGAGGTGTGTGCTTGTGTGTGTAAGTGTGTGTTTCTCTAATAATATTCTCTCTTCTTTCTTTCTTTACATTCTCTACTTTCTCTCTCTAACATACTTCACATATCAAGTCACCAAGATTCGTTTCTTCGGTGTAACAAAATAGGTGCAAGGGAAACTTCATAATCGCGAAAATAACGTACGAGTCTCCAGAACAACAATGGTAGCAAAAATTTAAGGATCGGAAATCATGGTAGGGAGTTTCAGAATAATTCAAAACACCAAAGGTGAGACATAGCAGAACAGTCGTTAGCATCTCGAATGCTTAAGCAATAAACCATATATCAGAATCAAATTGAAGTTGACTTTCCAAAGAAAGGAAGATTAACATAGCCGACTTTATCATTCCAAGGGGAAAGAAACATTCTTATACTCGTGGTTAAATTCCATAAGACTCCTCATGGAAACAAAGGTGGATAAAATAAAATCAAATAACGTCAGAAAGCTTACAGATGATTACCAAAAGGTAGAGACGATCATAGCGTGCATCACTGATGCGGAGGGATTGCACCAGGCTTTACCTCTCGAGGGATCTCGAGAAGCTTACAACCCCCACCAGGCAGTGTACCTGATCGTTGTAGTATAGTATAGTGACAAGTACTGGGGGATTGATCATTCAGCTAGGATAGTGTCGCTAGGATTAGAAAACCTGAAGACTAGGTCAAGAGATGAGGGATGATTCTTTTTGTATTTTTATATTTTATGAAAGCAATTAAAAATCTCGGTTTTTAAGGAGTTGGGCGAAATTAGTTGCTAGTCAACTAACCCAATTACTAAGATGCAATCAAAATAAAATACTAAAAATGAAAATAAACTAAATTAAGATAGAGGTGTGAACAATATATGGGAAAATTGTGTTTACTTAGATTTCACTACTCCCTAGATATCTTTTACAGGTTAATTACTTGTTACAGTTGCGTGGACGACGGATTGTATTCCTTAATACCATTCATGGGATGGCGTACTTACTTCCTCAATCCTATAAGCGCCTACTTCACTCCTATGTCGAGCCGGCTAAGAAGCTCCTAATATGGGATCACTAGAATTTGCTCATGCATTAAATACAACCATTAAAACCTAGTACACATCGGTTCATGTTTCTTAAGACGTTCAAGCAAGCTACACAATGGAGATCTGCCAGTTTTCTTAAGCCTAACATTGAAATCATTCATCCAATACAACTATAAACAAGCAATCAACCTATAATTAACATCTAGGTTTCATTACATCTAAGCAAACACATGAAAGATCTAGCCTAGCATGTTGAAATCAAGACAAGCATAAGATATATTCAAACAACACATAGACATATTGAATTAATTGAAAGAGGACTTATCTTAATTGAACATGAAAGGTTTCAAGGGGTGAAAACCTTTGAAAATACTGTTACAAACGACTTAGGGTTTATTAGGTTCGACCCTAGTATTCTCCACACAAGTTCCTCCCTTAATTAATGAAAAATAGAAAAGTATATATAGATTTTGTGAGGTGACAGCATCAAGAGCAAATGTCTGATGCCGTCATCTCGCCGCCAAATAAATTCTCGGACTGCCTAGATCTGGGTTTGACGCCGTCACGTGTACTCCTTTTGCAGGCCGTCATCATATTAACTCTTGACGCCCTTCTCTTGACGCCTTCAGGTTTTCTCTGGGTCATCATGGATTTTACTCCTGACGCCATCATAATTTCATTCTTGACACCGTCAGGTACTGTTCTCAGCATGGAAAATTAAGTCTTTGCCGTTTTCTTCACTTTTATGCTCCAAAAACGTCCAAAATGCTTCCTATTCCAGAATTCACTCCCAAAGTACCTAAAATCACAAAAGTAATGATTTAGGGCAATATTTGATCAAATAAATTCAATTCCGGGCTTAAATGACCCCCTAAAAATGGTTCATTTTCCGCCTCATCATATACCCTTACACTTGAGATTTGCTTGTCCTCAAGAAAATGCGCTTTTATTCTAGTCAAAATACAAGTTAGGGGTCATTTAACACTAATATAAAAGTAATTACAACAAATAATCGTTCCACTAAAGACCAAAGACAAGCACGGAAGTTATACACTAGCACCTCACAAATAGTGTTTAGATACTCACATCTCTCGGGTGTAATAAAGTATATATCACAATATGAAAATGGAAAACATCTCTCACTACCTGTTATATCAAAATAGATTACCATAGGCTTGGGAAAGGATCAAACCTCCACCACATGGCGTAAGCACCTAGGATAAACTATCAAAGAGGTCTTTTAAAAGGTTGTAACGTTAGGTGTAAGGATATAGAATACACGGTTTTGTTGGATATAGGCAGTCTTTACTGGTGGCAAGTTAACAATCTTGGTTAATTACATGTACAATATGGCGTTGCTAAGCCAAGACTAGACTCGACTTAAGCTAATAAAAAAAAAAAAAAACATAAAATGAACATAGAATGAAAAGGGATGGTGGTCCGTATGTTTTTCTCTTTTCTTTTTTCTTATTTTTTTCTTTTTTTTTTTTTTTTTTTTTTTTTTTTTTTTTTTTTTTTTTTGCATACACTCTTACCCTACCATCCAAAATAATATATCATAGGGAATGAACATTCCCCTTACACTTGAATTTTTACATACTTTACAATAAACTAATCTAATGACTCGAATTAAGAAAATCAAAACACTTGGAGTACTTTTTAAGATAAACGTACATATGGGGGTAATAATATTATGTTTTTCCCCATTACTGCATAAAATAAGTACTTTACCCATGAGTCCCAATCGTCCCAAAACAATCTGTACAAGGATATGACTCGACTTAGCAACCATGTACTCAATTAGATAATTAACTTATGGTTTAACAAATCACAATAATGTACTAAAGATGAGTCCATACACGGGAGGCTAAGGCAATTTGGGTGTACATTTAAGTGGGGTGTAACAAATTCTTCCTTTAAGTAAGATGCTTAAAGTTAGAAACGAAAAGATAGGCTCGGAGGGGTGTACTAGGGGTTTCGTGTACTAAAAATGAGTACAACGCTAAGGTGTGGGAAAAATTAATTGACTTAACTAGCCAAGTAATATGACTTAAATGGTCAAGTAATTATGATACGGGTTTAACACAAGGGTGATCCTAATGCCTCTTATCATGAAGTGAATCCTACTACACGAATGTAGTCTCATTAGCGGTCTCAGGATGCATCACTAACGCAAGTTCTAGAATCTAAATGCTACCGGTACACTCATAAGCACTAATAGTAAATGCTTTTCCTATCAAATCTAAAGGCGAACCTCACATATTTGGGTGGAAAATTTTTCTGAATAGTACGGTTATGTGCTAGTCATACAATCTCCTATCCATGAGACGCTTGCTAAGGCTAAAGTTTCACTCCTAAATGTTGTAAAAAAATTTAAATTTGGCGCTAAAATTGCACTACCAAGTATTTCTCATAGTTTTATTACACATCTACTATCAAACAAACAAACTCAAGCGAAAGTGTATCTGTAAGGTATCATCATTTTACCCTCCCCTTACACTTAGGATGAACATTGTCCCCAATGTTCAAGTAAAGAATGTAAAAGTGAAATAAGTAAAAAGAATGAAATCAAATACTCCCCTGATTCGCTCGGTATGGATAATAAGGTGGCCAGGTTAGATCTTCCTCCAAGAAAATGAACAATAAAAGCTTTCCTTACAGAATATAAATCATCTTCTTGTCATACATAACATGTAAAACCTGAGAAAACAGACAAGGCAACCTCGTGTAAAATCGGCGGCAATCTATATATGCTAACAAATCCTAGAAAACAAAATAAGATATAATGCTTGTGGAATGATGTTTGCAGATTTCCTGGAGATTATAAAACTAAAGATTCAACAAAAACTTTAAGACTCCTTTAGAAAAACAAAACTGGTAAAATTTCCAGAATTTTACACGTGACGCCGTCAGGTGTTACTTCCTGACGCCGTCAGATGTGACCTACAGAAATTCTTATGTTAAGTTTTCAGAAAATTTCTGGAAAAACTTTGTCCTACTTCCTGGAAAATCCTGTAAAACATCATTATGACTCGATACAAGCATTTGACTCTAACAAATATGAATATACATGTTCACTTAATATTGTGGAGATTCATGATCGAGTTTGTTTCTTAAAAACATATTTGGGGTTTCCCCTTACACTTATCTTTTGCGAAATACCTTTGGATGAAGTTAAGACAAAGCCAAACAACAAAATAAAGTACTTTCACCATTTTAGTTTTGAAACATGATCTACCTACAATAAAAATAAAGCATGCATACGGAAACAAATAACAATCAAACAAATAAAAATCACACAAAACATGGGTTGCCTCCCAAGAAGCGCTTGTTTTTGTTCGAGTCACGAGCCTGACTCTACCCTTATTTAATGGAAATAGGGGAGGTTTTCCCTACACTTAGAATTAAGTGCGGGTGATAGTAGCGATACACACCATCTTGGTGGAAGTATGCCACGTGAGGAAAGAGTGGTGGATGAATTATATGCTCAAAGGGTTGTGCTCCTATCATCATAACCTTACCTAATTCAATCGGGTTAATGGGTGGATTAAGATTCTCTCCTAGAAAGGGATCATTTTCTATCAGCTTCGAAAGACTCCTAGTTGGGGATCCATCTTGACCTAATAAACCCGGTTTAAACCCATAATGTTTCTTGTGAACAATCATAAATGGGTGATGTAAGCATGAAGGTCATTTTCCACTCCTATATTGGCTTCCTCTCTACACGGCTTAGAGTCCACTACCTTTATCCTAATACTACCCGGATTACATGGGTTGATGGGTGGGTCGGCTCCTCTTTTGTCTCCTAGATGTATATCTAAGGATGGAAAGTTGTGTGAAGATTGAGGTTCCGGTTCATCAACACTAGGTAATTCCCTAGGACTAAGAGTAAGGTTATCACTAGAAGTATTCAAACCTATATCCTCTAGTGGTTTTTGGTACAAGGGCTCTACCTCTATTGGGGCTCCTATATTCTCTTCTACATCTTTCGGGTAAGTCACGGGTGGTGTGTATACCTCAAGTGATGATGGGAGTTGTGGGGTACTTTGTAGGTTTGTGTTATTTACCTCATCCTTCCTTATCTCAATATCATCTATATCATCATCATGTGTTCCTTGAGATTCCAAGTCATTGATCATAAAACCTAGGTCTTTTTGCTCAATATGATCATGCTCGGCTAAATCCTCCATAATTATTTCTTCAAGTTGTGATGTATACAAACCCATCAATTCATTAAACTCATGGTTTACGGTTAGGAGGCTTTCCTCAAATTTTTTCCAAAGAGTCTTACTAAAAGGAATTGATCCTAACAATGATTGTTTAATATAGGCCACACATGCGCATAACTCATCAAACCTATCAAACTTTACACCCATATCCTCTTGTATATATCTAAGATCACTTAAAAATTCATTGGAGCAACAGGAAGCAAATCTATCGGAGTAAACTAATTGTTCCTCATTTGTTAATGATCTAAATGGAATTTCATCCGCCACAGTGATAGATGAAAATGGTTTTACAAACAAAGGGCACAAAGAAAAAGATAGACTACAAGAAAGCTAATAAAAAGAAAATAAAAATCTCACTAAAAAGGAATCTAATGAGTAGACCTAATCAAAATAAATTCCAACCTAAGCAATAACTATTCCCTGAGCTGTGGCGCCAAAAACTTGATGCGTAGGGATTGCACCAGGCTTTACCTCTCGAGGGATCTCGAGAAGCTTACAACCCTCACCAGGCAGTGTACCTGATCGTTGTAGTATAGTATAGTGACAAGTACCGGGGGATTGATCGTTCAGCTAGGAATAGTGTCGCTAGGATCAGAAAACCTAAAGACTAGGACTAGAGATGAGGGATGATTCTTTTTGTATTTTTATATTTTATGAAAGCAATTACAAATCTTGGTTTTGAAGGAGTTGGGCGGAATTAGTTGCTAGTCAACTAACCCAATTACTAAGATGCAATCAAAATAAAATACTAAAAATGAAAATATACTAAATTAAGATAGAGGTGTGAATAATATATGGGAAAATTGTGTTTACTTAGATTTCACAACTCCCTAGATATCTTTTACAAGTTAATTACTTGTTACAGTTGCGTGGATGACGGATTGTATTCCTTAATACCATTCATGGGGTGGCGTACTTACTTCCCCAATCCTATAAGCGCCTACTTCACTCCTATGTCGAGCCGGCTAAGAAGCTCCTAACATGGGATCACTAGAATTTGCTCATGCATTAAATACAACCATTAAAACCTAGTACACATCGGTTCATGTTTCATAAGACGTTCAAGCAAACTACACAATGGAGATCTGCTAGTTTTCTTAAGCCTAACATTGAAATCATTCATCCAATACAACTATAAACAAGCAATCAACCTATAATTAACATCTAGGTTTCATTACATCTAAGCAAACACATGAAAGATCTAGCCTTGCATGTTGAAATCAAGACAAGGATAAGATATATTCAAACAACACATAGACATATTGAATGAATTGAAAGAGGACTTATCTTAATTGAACATGAAAGGTTTCAAGGGGTGAAAACCCTTGAAAATACTGTTACAAACGACCTAGGGTTTATTAGGTTTGACCCTAGTATTCTCCACACAAGTTCCTCCCTTAATGAATGAAAAATAGAAAAGTATATATAGATTTTGTGAGGTGACGGCGTAAAGAGCAAATGTATGACGCCGTCATCTCGCCGCCAAATAAATTCTCAGACTGCCTAGATCTGGGTTTGACGCCGTCACGTGTACTCCTTTTGCAGGCCATCATCATATTAACTCTTGACGCCCTTCTCTTGATGCCTTCAGGTTTTCTCTGGGTCGTCATGGATTTTACTTCTGACGCCGTCATAATTTCCTTCTTGACTCCGTCAGGTACTGTTCTTAGCATAGAAAATTAAGTCTTTGCCGTTTTCTTTACTTTTATGCTCCAAAAACGTCCAAAATGCTTCCTTTTCCAGAATTCACTCCCAAAGTACCTAAAATCACAAAAGGAACGATTTAGGGCAATATTTAATCAAATAAATTCAATTCCGGGCTTAAATGACCCCCTGAAAACGGTTCATTTTTTGCCTCATCAATCACATACGTCATCGTCATTAGAGATTCTCATAATGTATGAAGAGGTATCAAAAGGATTAACAAATAGATCAGAGATCAAAGATAAAATCAAAATAGCGTTATGCATTACCATGCAATCTTAAATGCCTTCAAACTTACTAGTGGTAAACTTAGGTGGTGCAAAGATTTCTAACTCCAAAAGGATGATTCCAAAAAGGCATAGCTAAACGTAAGGCACGAATCAGAGTAATGCGAAAGCAACGATACATAAGCAAAATCTTAAAGTCTACCCATTCCTAACTGGTCAAAACTGTTGGACCCTTTTACTTGGTTATGGTTAACTACAAAGTTAATCTAACCAAGTTCCATGATGTAGCAAAGTATTGATTAATTAATAAAAGTAAATAAACGTAAAGGATAAGACACAAAGTTTTCAACGTTTAATTCTTTATTAGAAATCAATCAAAAGAATTACACCCAAGTGTTTGCGGAACAACACTTGGGATTGAAATGACAAGTATGGTGTACTCCTCACTAAATCCAAACTAAGTTTGAGTGACAACTAAGATCCTGCTGAGCTAACTCAGGGATTGTGTTGTTCTTTGGACAGAGTAAAGATTTGGTTTGTGAATGTCTAAGCATTAAGTGCACAAACTTAATCTTTACCTCTCTCACTTATTATCTATTTATACACAAGTAATTTCGAACACTTACCTATTGGACAAAGACTACAAGACAATATTACATCATCCTATATTGGACAAAATACATAGGTATTTTGTCCCTGTTACAATTGGCTATAAGTAGTAAAGGACAAGGATGCTTTCTGGTCTTCAGTGTTGACACAAGTCTTGGTATTATACTCATTCAGGGAAAGTTGACCTTTGCATGATAAGGACCATCCCTTATCCATTCAAACTTATCCCGCCTAATCCCACCTTTACTTCAGTCTTCTTATCTTCAGTCTTTGTTCACTCAGTGATCTTAGTTGGTGAGGAGTCATGGAACTCAGTGAATTATTGTCATCCCTCACTGAGTCCATCATCCTCTTCTTTGGCTCAGGTATCATTCACTGAGAACCGCCTCACCGAATGGTGAACCTTTCTTCATAGATTCGCGCTGAGCGTCTTGAGGATGACTCACAGAACAACTATGCATTCAGTGACTTGTTTGGTGTTCTCGGTTATCAAACACTTAGGATATTTATGTTCAAATCCTAGATTAAGAATTTTGGGTTTTAACAGACCCAACAGTCACCCCCTATTTGGATATACAAATAGCCTGAGTGTTTCAAGGTTCAGTGAGAGATAACAAAGGTATTATCTCTACAATAGTGAATTACTACGTATTGTTTAGGACACTGGATATTAAACAAAACATCAATATTATTCATAATTATTACAATCCTAAACAAGACAAAGTAAATAAAGATAGTTGTTGTTGTAGATATGCTCAGGCTTCAGAAATTTAGACCCATGGCTTCAAGTTTGGCTCTCTTTGAACTGAGTTGGTGTTTGTCAGGATGCTCTTTGATCTTGTTCTTCAGGTCATGACAGAACCTTGTATTAGCCTCATTCTTGATGGGATTGGCCATGAAAAAGTATCCTGCCATTGCTTTGATTCCTGATAGATCAATGTCAGCCCATCTTTGGAAGGCTGGATCTCCATAGTCATCTGTGAAAAAGAGACCTCTCTCAGGTTGCTCAATAACTAAGTTGTTCACAAATATAATTCCTTTAGGGAGGGCTCTATTGCAGTTTAGACCAGGAGCACTGACTTCTGGTTCCGTCTCTATCTTCTTTCTTTTCTTCTTAGAAGACTGAGTAGGAGGAGCCTGAATGGCAGGTACTGATGCTGGGAGCAGTGAAGGAATCCCAAGTTCCTCTTGCTTTTTGGCCAACAGATCATACCTGATTCTGAGGGATTTCAATAGGTTCTTGACAATGACATTGTTCTTCTTTGCAATAATCGGACCTAGCTCATCAAGCTCAGTGATCCCAAAGTTAGCAAATCTGAAGGGATCATGAACTTCAAAGTGTCGTTTGTCCTGACTTCTATAGACAGTGAGAACAGCTGGTTTGGAGTTCTGGTGAATCTTGACATCAGTTATAGTTTCTGGGTTCAGTCTCTGTGTCATGATCCAGGTGTACTTCTCAATGTTTTGTTGCCTGATTGCAGCAGCTCTCTTAAGTTTGGCCTCCCTCTTTTCTTTCAGAGCCATCAGGGCAGCATCCTGAGCCTGTTTAAACTTTTCACCACCTTCTCTATGTGCAAGGTCCTGAGGCTTCAGTCCAATAGTTGTGGCTTCCTCATTAACCACCTCAATGAGAGTATCCTTGCTAGCTTGTTCCTCCAAGGCTACTTTCCTCATTCTTTCCACTTTATCCATGTGAGCTTGGATTTCTTCTTCAGTCATCATATATGTAACACCATTCATCTGAAAAGGGATCCTGACAGGTGCATCAGGGTCCGGTCTAATGACTGAAGAAGCAGCAACCAATGTTGTTGTAGGTTCAGACACAATAGTGAGAATGCCTTAGCCTTTATCTGCCTGGTTTGATGGTTGAGTGGTTGTTTCAGGAGACTAGAAATATGAGATTGGAGTGGCTTCAACTATGCGCTCCCCCTCAGTCTGAGAGGAAGGTTGACTGGTGGAGGTTTCAGGGACTCCTGTAGGTGGAACTTCAATGGATCTCTCCCCCTCAAGTGTTGCCGCAGCATCAGTGAGAGCAAGAGTTGGTGGTACCACTGAAGGACCCTTGAAGGCCTGGTAAAGTTCTGAGAGCATGTTCTTGATGTCAGCAGTGTCCTGAATTGTGGACACTTTGGAATCCAGGGAAGCCTGAGATGATTCGATGGCAGACATCCTTGGCCCAAGATTCAAGGCCAAGGAGTTTAAAGACTTAGCCCAAGCAACCAAGTTTTTCTCCATGAGACTGAGGGATGAATAGATGGATGTCACTGAAGATTGGAGACCCTGAAGATTGGTAGACTTTAGCATACCTACCAGCTCAATGAATTAAGCAGAATTCTGTTGGTATGTCTGAGCAGCCTGAAGTATCTTCCTGTTGAGTTCAGGGTCATCTTTGACAGACTCTTGAATGGTAGAAACGCTCTTGGTGATATGGCTGAGCGATTCATTAAACTTGGTGAGGTGCCCATTAAGAGAAGTCAGGTTGAATGCAACATCAGCCTGCTGTTCCAAAGTGTTGTCATGAAAGGCTTCAACTGAGTCTTTAAGGTTGAAGTAGTGAATAGCCTGCTCAGTGTGCATGTCGACCACATCTTCAGTGATATCAGTGTAGATGACTTTGCAGGCCTTTCTCAGGAATTTTATCAGCTTTCTTTTAGTAAGGGGCCTGGAGTCATCATACTTAGCCAATTTTTCAGGAGAGTAAGATTCTGGTGCATTATCTTCTGGAGGAGCAACGGGAGATTGAGGAGATTGTTTAGTTGATGTTGCCTTAGTCTCCATATCATCACCAGCTTTATAGAACTCTTCCTCACTGACCTTGCTATCATTATCATCAGATTCAAGAACAGCCTGAAAGGTAGCCATCGAATCAATTGGCAAGAACAGGTTAGCCGTTTCCTCTTCAAAAGAAGACTTGCCTTGGTTTTGGTCACTCCCTGACCCCTTTAATCCAACAAACTGGGTTTTGTCCGTTTGGTGACTAGAGTTAGTTTGTGAAGATTGGGCAACTCCGTGAGGGGGTGTAGGTTCCATATCAGCGGGTGGTTTTAATCCCTCTGAGTCTTTGTCCCCTATGACTCCTTCAAACACTGACGGGTGTGCTTCAGTGTCATCATTAGAAATCAGTGAAATGTTGAGGCCCCCCGTTCCAACAGGCTGGTGCTGGCCTGTCGAAGATTTAGGGGCCGCCACTCCCTGAGACTCTGGTTGTGATGTACCAGAGACGTTAGCGGGAAAGGTGGAAGGCGCTCCCCTACCAGCGGGTTGTATGTTTCCCTCTAGATCTTTGGAAGTAGTCGTGTGGACCAAGGACACTGACTGTGATTTGTTAGTGGCCTTCGTTGTCCCTGGGGTGGTGGAGCCTAGTCATGGGTGACTGTTTTAGGCTTAGGTCGTCTTTTTGGCTTAGAAGCATGTGTCCCTGAAGCCTCAGGGCCCTGTACCTTTGATTTAGTTTTTGGCACAGTCTGAGACTTCCTTGTCCTCTTAGGAGGGGAAGGTGGGTACACTGAGTCCCTCCAGTTGTTTATAGCAACCATATGGGCCGTCAATTCTATGTTGGAGACTGAGGATGGGTCTTTTGAAAAATTTGAAGAACTCAGGATGGCTGGTAAAGAACTTATGTGTTCATCCTGAGTGTAGTCACAACCCAGTAACCTTTGAAGAGCACATGAGATAAACCTAGGATACGACACATAGTGTAGCCTAGTTTTATTCAATAGCTTGGTTACAAGATCACCATAAATGATCTCTCCAATGTCGACAGTGACCCCGTTCATTAGGCAATAAGCCATCATCATCTGAACAGAGTTAATCTGCTCAGTGGATGAATGGTTCCCACCAAGAATCTGAATAAAAAAATTGAACAGGATCTTCCAAGCCATTGGAAAAGAGCTTTTGGTGACAGGGGACTTGTCCAAATTTTTTGGATCCAAAGCAATTTTCTCTAACCCTGATTTAACATTATTTGGGTCAGGGTGTGCAACATATATTCCATTGTTATAATCAAGTCCTGTTGCTGAGCAAAAGGTTTTGAAATCCAAGACAAATTTTCTTCTCCCATTTAAAACAGAGAAGTTGTAACAACCGTGGTTTTAGCAGGTCAGTTTGACTGATAGTCTTGACTCGGTTGACGTTTGTTGGAAACTATATTTTGAAAATGATTATTTTCCGGGTTGTCGTAAAATTAAGGTTTATCGCGAAAGACGTTAGGTTTTGTTTTGGGGGTTTATAAAATATGAAAAGTATGAGGTTTTGAGTGTAATAAATAAATTTAATAAAAAAATAAAAAATATATATATATAAATAAAGGGGCGGCCGAATATTAGGATAAGGGGAAAAAGGAAACCAAATTTGATACCAAATACAACACTAAGCCTTAAGGGTTATCCACTAATAATATAAATACAAAATCAAGACTCCCAAATCCCTTTTTCCTGCATATTGAAGTCGACCACAAGGGGAACAAGAAGAAAAAATTAGGGTTTTTATTATTGAAGCTAAAATCAAGATCAAGGTATATTTTTAATACTAGTTTTCATTCAATTAATTAGTTATTGATCTAATTCATATAATATATAGTATGATGGATTAGGGTTTGTGTTAACTTCTGTAAATTAATGTTATTAAACATGTTGGGATCAATTAATGATAATAGTATGATGTTTGCTTAAGAGGATTGAACGTAAAACATGTTAGTATTGAGTTAGGGTTTGGACAGAAAACTATAGTTGTAAAGATGTGAGTGTAAATAACAAATGGTGAGGAGTTAAGTCACGAATTTTAGGTCTAAATTGAATTATAATGAAAGAGCTTCGCAAAAAGTCCAGCCACGATCGATTTTAAGGTTGGGAAGTCGGTCTTTTGATTTTTCTTTGTTAAGGTGTCAAAGCTGTCAAACCGGGACAGATTTTGGGTAAATGTTTGAGGGTGTCACGTGGTTGTAAAAGTGGTATTTTGACTAGGCCTTCTGGAATAGTTAAGTATTAGGTTATATTAGACTACCACGAAGAGGATTCGCGATAAAAACTTGTGGAAGTATTTTATGGAAATCAAAATTTTTTGGTGTGCGTTCAGATCCGAATTTGAGTAGTTGACAAGTTTGAATTTATTATGAGTATTTGTGTGTGTTATTGGTCCATGGCCTTCTGGGATTAGCTTCTATGCTTATGAAAGACCATGGTGAATTTTTGGTGTGAGTTTTTAAGCTTTATTTGTCGTGATTTTATGTGGGTGAATGTACCCAAAAATTCTGCGTTTTATGATTTTAAGAGTGCAAGGGATTTAGTGAGTGTTAGGTTATGGTGATGGTTAGTATGGTGTCTAGGAGATCCATGGTGGGTCATATGAGTCTTAGAAATCCATCATATGAGTATTACATGGGTTGTAGTTTTTAGCTTGGCCTTGTGTAACATGGACTTATTTGTGTTGTTTAGATTGTGAATTGTTTTTGTGGAAGCTGCGGAGTTTAAGATGAGTTCATAGTCCCATATTTTTACTTTTTTTTAAACTTGGGATGGGAATGATGCTTGTCTTAAATTATTTGAGTTACTGTGATTATGTGTGGTTTAAAAGCTTGGACTTATAATGTTATCGTAATAATGCTATGTGGTACATGAAAGTGTGATTCCGATTAGGTTAATGACCTAATTGATGTTGTGTGATTTCCAATTGGGAGGATGCTTATCCTGTTGCTCGCGCATGCGACCCAATTGATGATGTGTTTTGGAGCGGGGGTCACGTTCCGGCCCGATGGTTGCCTTTTTGTGTGATGATTGGTTTGTGGATACATGTAGCTTGTATGATAACTATATTTATTTGTCCAACTATGTTTTTATAATCACATTGAACTGGTTGCCTTGGGAGTGTATATGTGTCTAAACCTATGAATCTCACCAACATTATGTTGACGTTTTAAGCATCATTTTCAGGTGAGCTTTCTAAGGATAAGATAGAAGGATGTGGATAGACGAGACCTTAGTTGCATTGGAAGTGGTTTATCATCTATGCTTGGATTTTTGTATTGTTCCGGATTTTGTTTTGGTTATTTATCTTGGGGTATTGTTACAACACTGTGTGTTGGTACATTGCTCTATTTATGTGCATGTAGTTGTTCTCTATGTAGACACCAGGTGTTGTGTTGATATCCATGAAGTTACACCCGCACGTTTCCGCCGTGGCGGGGTGTCACAGATTGGTATTAGAGCCTTGGTTATAGAGAATTAGGTGGTTTAACCTAGACTATAACTTAGGAGTCCCTCATATAGTTGCATTTAGGATCTATGTGTAAGTATAGTATTTTATATGTCTATTTTCCTATATTTATGAGATGTTTTATTGAGTTTCGAACGTCTATTCTATCCCCTATACGTAGTATTGTATATATCGACTTTATTATATCGTCTTTCGCGCGTAAAATGCTTCGTTGGACTACCGTTGTCGCTATCGGATGTGAGAGAATTGGTAGGATGAAGTGGACTAACCGCAGAATCCGAGTTCCCTATAGCATGTATCCATGTTCAGACAAGGAGAGGACGTTTATGGGAAACGTTGGTGGAGAAGAAGTGGAGAGGGTTGGAACCACGGTGACTTCTGGAGATGGAGCCATTACCAAATACCCTTGGTAGTGTCTTCACTTCACATAGGAAGGAGAGGTGGTTTAGTCTAAACCTCGTGATTTGTATGCGCTTGTGAATCATGTGGAATTGGAAGGAAAGAATAGAGATGGTTTTGCATGTTGTCGACTACCTCAACATGTTGGAAACATGAACGGGTGGTTGAGTAAAGATGAAAGGGAGTTAGGATGGAATGGTGTGGATTCGGATCTAGAATCCACAGCGAGTAGTAAGTTGAATTGATCTTTTGCGACGTCTTTTGTTTTGTGTTATGTTTTGGAATTTGTATATTATCTTTTGCCGTCTAGAGCCATGTTGGAGCGTGATTACTCTTGGATATTGGATCGACCTTATCCAAGTGATTTTGATTATAGAGTTTACGTGATCGATGGAATTGTTCCATGCGAGATGATTGTTTGCGACGTCTTTAGTTTTTGTTTTCATGTTTGTTTGCATGATGTGTTGTCATAGGAGGGAGTACACTTATGAAAGGGGGCATAGATAATTATGGTGGCCAACATAATTATACATGTGTCACGTCACAAGTGGATTTGCAAGTATGATAGCATGGATTGCATGGTGTATTAGGTGTTATGTGGTATATGTGCGTTATCATTGAGATGTGTGGTTTTGGAAGTAAGTATGCGTGTGGAATAGGCTTATAACTATGGTCGCGAACATAATTATAAGGGTATCACACAAGTGGACTTGTGACCAATATTGCATTGATTAATGTTAGTTGTTATATGTTGTGGTAGATGGTATGTGATATCATGTTGGTGATGGTTGTATGGTTAGAGAAGTATTCTCTTAACCGTTTGGGCAGTCGTTATATGTTGGGGTGTGTAGGTGGTAAGATTCCATCCTACCTATCATATGTTGATACCTCAATTATCGGTGGGTACTTATGTTGTGGTATTTAAGTTGATTCGTTTGCTAGACGCTCCGTTTGTATACCTAATTCTTTGGTTGGCATTCCTATTTGTACCATGATGGTACAGATGCCATATTCTTTCTATTCGATGTCGTGATAGGTGTTGGGTAATCGAATTCATTTTCATTGGATACTGGTTCGTTTCTTTGGTTATTCCTTGCATTCATTCCTCGGATGAATGTTATGCCATTCTTCAAGTATTGTTGGTTCGTGACGAGTTGGTGTGGATATTTGATCCCTCATTTACACACACCAATTGAAGTTCGTGACATGTTTTGTGACCTGTAGTATCGGTGTTTTTTTGTGATTTTGGTTTGATCTTGTACGAATGAGTCCGTAAGTTTATCGTTTGGTTTGCAATGTATTTGCGTGAGTGTTCCCTGGTACGAGATCCGTTTGATGATTATTTTGATTATGTGATTCTTCTGTGTTTTCGCATCCAATAAAGGGGTTGTGTTAAAGTCCTTATGGTATTTTTAAAATTTGTTTTGGGTATTTCAAGGTCATTTGTTAGAAACCATTATTTTTATGGGAAAATGAAGTGTGGAAAAAAATGGTTATGTTGAGTTCTTACATGAAATGGTTTATATATATTTTATAAAAATGTATAAGTTTAAGATATGTCTTGTGAAAAACGGTGTTCATTTGTTTTTGGGAAGGTCGAGTACGGGAATAAGGACTATCTATGGTTCTCATTTACCAAACTTGTTACGTATTTGGTTCATCGAGTGTTTCTTTCGTTGAGGTACGTTTGTGGATGTTTTATGGGTACGTGTATTTTATATTTTCTCTGTATGGGTTTTCATGAACATTTTATCCGTGTTTATTTTTATTGGGGGAAAATTTCTCATTGTGTTTTTCTAGCTTTGATTTTGATGTTCGTTACTTCGCAAGTCGGTAATTCGGAACCTTTTTGAGTTCGTTGATATACGTTTTAGTTCGACCGGTTTCATGGTTCGCGTCGTTTACTTAGGATAGATTGTCGTGTTGATTATCAATTTGTTCGTTGAAGAAGAAGAGGGTGTTTGCTAAGTTTTTCAAGTGAGAGGTGTGGCTTTAAGATGTACGTTCTTCAGGAAGGTGGTCAACGATAGCGAGTGTTCGTGGACACTAGTAAGATAAAAGTAGTGAAGCATGGAAAGTACCTGAGACACCATCTGAGAGACGATTGTCCTTAGGAATGGCAGGTACTATTGACGATTCATTTCTATCTTTCTATAGATTGCGTAGGCATCGCAGAGGTGGAAGATCCATAAGAGGAACTGTATGATACATGATTTAAAGTTGAGAAGAAGAACTTGGAGATGATATTTGTATGGAGCAGAAAGTGTTATCTACACAGATCATAAGAATCTTTAGCATATATTTGACAAGAGGCTAATATATGTAGAAGAGAAGTTGGGTGTGGAATTTTTCAGTGACTACGATTGTCTGATTCGCCACTGTCAAGGAAGGGCGGACATCGTGGTAAGAGCACTGAGCGGGAGCGAACGAGTGAAACTTGGATGTTTGTGAGCAATGATTATGATAATTCAGTTCGGAGTTGAGAAGATGATACTGACAGCCTAGAGAGAGAGGTTCAAGGATGAGAACAGGTAAGAAGAATGATTACTTGGTTTAGACCAGTAAATGGAGAGGAACGAAGATGGATGATTGTACTTTGCGGACCCGCTAATGATTTCATGGAGAGGAAGCTTAAGGACATCGATCATGCAAGGTATAAGATACATCCGAGAATGGATAAGACGTATTATTACCTTAGCAAGAGATGTATAGAGGAGTAGGCGAGATTTCTTTTCGCTCGGTGAGTTGGTAAAGAGCCATGGGGTGTCGCGTTGATCATCAAGATACATGATGAAATACTTACTTCGCGATAGTGGTAAACGTGTTGTAGAGTCTTGAGAACGCGTAGGTAGAGGAGTACGACTTATCATTCTCTAAGGAGTGAACTAAGTGAACGTACAAATCAGGCGATGGGTGGTGAGCTGAAAGCATGGGTGTGTTTGATTTTGGAGGAAGTCGGGGTATACATTTACCCTTAGTTGAGTTCTCCTATATCAATAATTATCATTCTAGTATGGAGTATGTGTCGTGTGAAAAGTGGTATGGAAGGTAATGTAGGTCTCCTGTTCTGTGGGCAAAGGTTGGAACTAATTGGTCCTGAACTAGAAAGAGAGACTACACATAAGGTTTTCTGACTAAGGAAAGACTTAAGGCAGCAAGAGATCGCCAAAAGAGTTATGCGAATTAATGTTGTAAGCCCTTAGAGTTTGGTGTTGGTGATATTGTGAGGTTAAAAGTATCTCCTTGGAAGGGTGTTGTGCGTTTCGGTAAGAAAGGCAAGCTAGCACCGAGATACGTAGGACCATTTGAGATTTACAGAAAGGATTGGATTTGAAACATATCGGTTGAATTTGCCTGAGGAGTGAAGTAGAGTGCATGATACGTTTCACGTATCTAATGGAAAGAAGTGGTTGGCGGATGCTAGTCTGCATGTGCCATTAGATGAATGTAAGGTTGACAAGACTCTTCGTTTTGTCGAGAAACCTATTGAGATTATGGATCGAGATGTTAAGGGTTGGAAGTGTGGTGAGATAGCGTTGTTAAAGGTATGGTGGGATTCTAAGCTTGGTCCTGAGTTTACTTGGGAACGTGAGGATCAGATGATATTTAAGTACTCAAATTTGTTTGCGGATGTGGTTGCTGAGCAGATCGTTTGTAGTTGGATTTAGATCGTGGAAGTTGGATGCGAGATATTCATAAATGTTTATTTTATGGGTATTTGTTATTTGTGAGTGCGTTTTGCGATTACCATTCGGGTTTTCATTTGGTTCGAGGGTATCGTACCTACCTGTGAGAAGTCGTTTGGATCATTGGTGTTATTGATCGGTGTAGTTTATCTATTTTCGTGTAGCATTGGAGTGTCGGAGTGTTTTCTATTGTGTGAATTCGGGTAATTAGTCGGTTCACATTTTTGCGATTCTTTCTCTATGATTTTATGGTGTGGTATTTTTCCGCTTAAAAATCCATAAATTTTCTTTTGTTGTTGTGAGTGGTGACTATAATAGTTGAAATCTCGGGACGCGATTTCCCTAAGTGGGGGATGATGTAGCAACCGTGGTTTTAGCAGGTCATTTTGACTGATAGTCTTGACTCGATTGACATTTGTTTGATGTGTTATAGGTGATTGTAGTGTTATATGTGTGATATAGGTGAGTTTTAGCACTAAATCCCTTTGCGTAAATGGTTTTATTGTGATTTGGAAAGTTTGGAATTTGGGAAAGTTCATTTTGATCACCTTTGTGGTGTAGAAATGACTTGTGGAGTTTTTGGTGTTTTTGCGTAACGAGTCTTCGTTCAAGTATTTGAGCGTTAGCAAGTTACGAGGAGTTTATTTTTATGTGTTATGCTTATAAAAGCATGTAAAAATTTATTTTTGGAAACTATATTTTGAAAATGATTATTTTCCGGGTTGTCGTAAAATTAAGGTTTATCGCGAAAGGCGTTAGGTTTTGTTTTGGGGGTTTATAAAATATGAAAAGTATGAGGTTTTGAGTGTAATAAATAAATTTAATAAAATAAATAAATATATAAATAATGGGGCGGCCGAATATTAGGATAAGGGGGAAAAAGAAAACAAAATTTGATATCAAATACAACTCTAAGCCTTAAGGGTTATCCACTAATAATATAAATACAAAATCAAGACTCCCAAATCCCTTTTTCCTACATATTGAAGTCGACCACAAGGGGAACAAGAAGAAAAAATTAAGGTTTTTATTATTGAAGCTAAAATCAAGATCAAGGTATATTTTCAATACTAGTTTTCATTCAATTAATTAGTCATTGATCTAATTCATGTAATATATAGTATGATGGATTAGGGTTTGTGTTAACTTCTGTAAATTAATGTTATTAAACATGTTGGGATCAATTAATGATAATAGTATGATGTTTGCTTAAGAGGATTGAACGTAAAACATGTTAGTTTTGAGTTAGGGTTTGGACAGAAAACTATAACTGTAAAGATGTGAGTGTAAATAACAGATGGTGAGGAGTTAAGTCACGAATTTTAGGTCTAAATTGAAGTATAATGAAAGAGCTTTCCAAAAAGTCCAGCTACGATCGATTTTAAGGTCGGGAAGTCGGTCTTTTGATTTTTCTTTGTTAAGGTGTCAAAGCTGTCAAACCGGGACAGATTTTGGGTAAAAGTTTGAGGGTGTCATGTGGTTGTAAAAGTGGTATTTTGACTAGGCCTTCTGGAATAGTTAAGTATTAGGTTATATTAGACTTCCACGAAGAGGATTCGCGATAAAAACTTGTGGAAGTATTTTATGGAAATCAAAATTTTTTGGTGTGCGTTCAGATCCGAATTTGAGTAGTTGACAAGTTTGAATTTATTAAGAGTATTTGTGTGTGTTATTGGTCCATGGACTTCTGGGATTAGCTTCTATTCTTATGAGAGACCATGGTGAATTTTTGGTGTGAGTTTTTAAGCTTTATTTGTCGTGATTTTATGTGGGCGAATGTACCCAAAAATTCTACGTTTTCTGATTTTAAGAGCGCAAGGGATTTAGTGAGTGTTAGGTTATGGTGATGGTTAGTATGGTGTCTAGGAGATCCATGGTGGGTCATATGAGTCTTATACATCCATCATATGAGTATTACATGGGTTGTAGCTTTTAGCTTGGCCTTGTGTAACGTGGACTTATTTGTGTTGTTTAGATTGTGAATTGTTTTTGTGGAAGCTGCGGAGTTTAAGGTGAGTTTATAGTCCCATATTTTTACTTTGTTTTAAACGTGGGATGGGAATGATGCTTGTCTTAAATGATTTGAGTTACTGTGATTATGTGTGGTTTAAAAGCTTAGACTTATAATGTTATCTTAATAATGCTATGTGGTACATGAAAGTGTGATTCCGATTAGGTTAGTGACCTAATTGATGCTGTGTGATATGTGATTCCGATTAGGTTAGCGACCTAATTGATGCTGTGTGATTTCTAATTAGGAGGATGCTTATCATGTTTCTCGTGCATGCGACCCAATTGATGATTTGTTTTGGAGCGGGGGTCACGTTCCGGCCCGATGGTTGCCTTTTTGTGTGATGATTGGTTTATGGATACATGTAGCTTGTATGACAACTATATTTATTTGTCTAGCTATATTTTTATAATCACAGTGAACTGGTTGCCTTGAGAGTGTATGTGTGTCTAAACCTATGAATCTCACCAACATTATGTTGACGTTTTAAGCATCATTTTCAGGTGAGCTTTCTAAGGATAAGATAGAAGGATGTGGATAGACGAGACCTTAGTTGCATTGGAAGTGGTTTATCATCTATGCTTGGATTTTTGTATTGTTCCGGATTTTGTTTTGGTTATTTATCTTGGGGTATTGTTACAACACTGTGTGTTGGTACATTGCTCTATTTATGTGCATGTCGTTGTTCTCTATGTAGACACCAGGTGTTGTGATGATATCCATGAAGTTACACCCGCGCGTTTCCGCCGTGGTGGGGTGTGACAGAAGCTAATGAGAAATTCCTTGAGGGGCCTGAGTTCGTTCTCATCAGCACTGGGTGTCGGGTCATGGGCCTGAGCAGTACACCAGAACTCCCTGAGGAGGTGATGACACTGAAAGTAGGGTATTGAGGTGAAGGCAGTTTTCAAAGGACAATTAAACAAAAACTTCATTATTTCCTTGTAGGCAAGGACATTGGTTGGTTGGTTAAAATTGCCTACAACATTGTTTGTTTTGAATTGCACATTAGCCAGAGTCATTTTTGCCCATTGAGGTGCAAGCCTGATTCCTTGGTCTTCTGCCATTTTTAGGTCAAGAAAAGGTTTTTAAAAAATTTAATGGCATAATATCACACACCAGATGATCTACAAGTTAAGTCCAACTTGTTTTCTATTGTGAAATGGGTGATATTGTTATCAAGATATTTGCAAACAGGAAGGATTTCTTGTTGCAAAGATTCTTGACCAAGAAAAGAAGTTTTCAAAAGTTTTTGTTATTTTGTTTTGAAAAATTACACACAACTTTGCAATGGAGAAATTTTTGCAGAGTTTCTTTAAGAAATTTTTGTGTGTGTTTTGTGATTTTAGAAAGGGGTATTTATAGAGGGTGAGGAATACCATTGGTCAGATATTTTGAAAATCAAAATGAATAACCATTTTGGGATCCGCATTAAATGCCACCACTCCACATACCCAAGTTTTTCGCAACTGTCGAGGTAAACAGTGCAAAGAGCCTGCACAAAAATGCACTTTTGCAGACATGATGTCACAAAAATATCAAGGGATATTATTTGTGAGGGAAGTCATTAAATGCCTAGTGGGATGTTGATGTGTAAGTGGGGGCTCAAGGTGTGGATGCCAGTAAGGCAGAGACATATATTCATATATTAAATAGAAAATTCAGTTACCAACCTAGGACATTTACTAACTAGATACTTGAAGCATTTAGTTATGCATTGAATTGCATTAGTATAATGTCCTGAGCCCCCTGAATGAGAATTCATTCAGTGTGAATTGTTTTAGGTAGGGAGATCAGTGAGTTTAAAATCTCAAAGTGAGAAGCTCCCTGCGAATGATTTTGGTGATGTTGAAGGGTTTCACTGAGGAAGGTTGATTATCAGGGGATAAGAATATACACCATGTATGATATCTCAATCAGTGATCTGATCATCAATATCTAACATGCCTAGTTCTGCTTTCAGCCTGGCGAAAGTAGGTTCATCCAAGGGTTTTGTGAAGATATCAGCTAGCTGATACTCAGTGGGAATGAAGTGTAATTCAATATCACCTTTCATGATGTGATCCCTGATTAAATGATATCTGATATCAATGTGTTTTGTTCTTTGATGAAGCACAGGGTTGTTTGAAATGGAAATAGCACTTGTGTTATCACAAAAGATGGGTACCATTTTTTAATGAATACCATAGTCACTAAGCTGACTTTTCATCCATAGTACATTTGCACAACAACCAGCAGCAGCAACATATTCAGCTTCTGCTGAGGACATTGCAACATATTGTTGCTTTTTAGCACTCAAACAGACTAACTTTTCACCAAGAAATTGGCAGGAGCCTGAAGTACTCTTTCTATCCATGTTGCATCCTGCATAATCAGAGTCTGAGCATCCTTTGAGATCAAACCCTGAACATTTGGGGTAGTAGAGTCCAAGACTGGAAGTGCCCTTAAGATATCGATTTGAAGATTCAGTTATTTAGCTGTTTTGACCAATTAAAAAGCACTTTGACCACAGAAATCAAGCTTGACACAAGAAACAACAATTTGAAACTTAGAAATTAGTTATCTGATTGTTTTAATAAGCTATTTTTGACCTTAAATGCAGTTTTTTTTTTTTTTTTTCTTTTTTTCTTTCTCTTTCTAACCTATATGAAACTGGAATAAACATAAAAGCTGAATAAGCTGTTTCAAAACTGGATGGATAAGCAGTTTAGACGAATCTGATATCAAAACCGTGACTGTGACTCTGAGCAAATAAGCAGTTTCACTAAAATAAGCACTGAATGACGTTATCTATACCGAATAAGCAGTCTGAATGAAGAAGCAACCTGAATAAAACTGTCTGATCCAAACAAGCACTTGAAACAGCTGAATCTGTACAGAATATGCTTGTCTGAACCGAATTTGCACAGTCGAGTAAGGAGTAATGTCTGAATAAGCAGTCTGAACGGATTAAGACACGTCTGAATAAGCACTTTCGGAATAGAAACCGTAATCACCAAATATCTATCTCTCTATTGTTGGTCCAAATGAAGTTATTAATAAGCATAGAGAGATGAGAGAGTTTATTGAAATTATTTTGATATTATGAATTGTTAGTTACAACTTACAAGAGAGAGGGGAAGGGGTTTATATACGTTGTCTAGATTCACTGAATCTAGACAAATGTATGAAATACTCCTTCCTTTTAATATATTACAATCAAACCCTTACATTTTATAATAGACTACAAGTATATTATTTTTATATGCAATATATATTGATGTTGTACTCACAATTAAGCTATGATGAAACTGAGCCTGATAACTAAATCTGAAACTGTGTCTAAAACTATATATGAACTAATACTAAAACTATATATGAAACTAATATTGAACTAATATTAAAACTAATACTAGAATTGAATCTGAATCTAAACATGAGTTTGAAATTTTACCCTCTTGCACGAATGCAAATACACACATGATTGACTGAGTACATAACGCACTATTATTCCACATAGGACTGAATACATACGCATGACTTCCACATAGGACTGACTAATAAAGCATTGGTTCCACATAAGATTGAATGCATATGCATGATTTTCACATAAGACGTGGTTGCGAATGATACTTTCTCCACACAAGATGTGTGTGCATTTAAGCACCGTACTCTACACAGGACATCATTGTTACACCCTAAAACCCTTTTTTAGGTATTTATTACGAGCATGCCATTGAATAGTTTGACCAAGACTTTATATGTTTTGAAAGACTCGATATGATTGGTTAGTCAACGAAAGTTAAGTTAGTAGTCAAACCTTAAGTTAAATATATAAGATGAGTAATAAATGTTATAGAAAGTTAATGTGGCCAAAATAAAAGTAAAGGGGCTTAAGGAACAAAATGTGCGAAATTGGCAAACTTCTAACTAACAAATAGCTAGAACCTTCCCATAAGTTCCAAGTTATTCCCATTTGGTCTTATGTGTTGTGGAGTTGACGAGCTAAGCAAGAAAGGGAGGGAAAGAGAAAATGTTCTGGTGATCAACTAAGGAAGAATTAGTGTTCTAGAGTCTAAACCAAGATATATATCCATAGCATTCATCCCATCAAGTAAGTAACCTATTTATTATGTTGAATTCGTAATTATTGAGTTAAGGTTCTTGAGTTAATTAGGGTTGTCATCATATGATCAAGATATGATCATATGATGATTTAAGACGGAATTTGAGTATATTTAAGGGTTAAGTAAGACCTTGTTGATGGGCTTTGCTTTAACATGATAAATGTTGTTTTGATATTTATTGATCAGGAAGCATGGTTGATGATGTGGTAATGGCTTTATTGAGATTTATCTTGGAATGAAGTAAGTAATTGGAATATAACAAGATGTTATATTGAATTTATCATGTTTTGTATTATGTATTATGTGTTAGATGATTATTTGTCGGATGTATCAATGAGATCGTGCAGTCTCAAGTTACAGCAATCACCGAAAGCTTTGAAAGAAGTAAACTTTATTGTTATCATCAACATAACATACCGTGTTTCTACTTATTACGGGGTCTTGTTTCAAATGAAGCTCTTGATATGATTTTAGGAGAAGTTCATCGATTCAATGATCGTGAAGAAACAAAATAATAATAATAATAATAATAATAATAATAATAATAATAATAATAATAATAATAATAATAATAAGTGTGTTGATCCGAAAATTCAAGATCCTAGTAAAAGTAGTCATTCAACCAGGCTTTTCGGGGTAGACTTGAACGAGGAACCACCAAGACATTGTAACACCCCCAAATCGACGTAGTGGAATTTGTGGGTTTGATAGGAAACGAGTTGAGTGTTGGTTTATTTCCAAAATGTTACTTAAACTCAAAATTTAACCGAACGTATCCTTATTGGGCCACGAGCCCAATAAGCTCACAATATGTTTGTCAACTTATTAAGTTTCAAGTTAAGTTATGTTTTGGTTTGCCGAGTTAAATAAACGTCAAAATGAGTCGAGAAATATTTTTGAGGAACCAAATAGGCACACGAATGGGCTATTGGCAGCCAGCAACCGGCTATGTGGCCAACCGCATGGCTAAAAGCCTATGTGGTTGTTCCAATTAAGTCAAGATTTATTCAAATAAGCTAGTTACCAATTCAATTAAGCTATGAAATTTACGAATTGAGCCCTCTGGTTGGTTGAGTCAAATAAGCAAAACCGAACGCACCTCCTTTTGGGCTGGTTGGGCTCCTCGGCCCAATCCCACTCTCGGCTCACAAACACAATTACAACCCGATTCAACTCAAATCAATAAGCCAAAAACTTTTTCAAATCAAATAAGCTATTAAACTAGATAAGAGAATAAGCACTTTCTTTAATTGAGCAAATACTTATGTTTTATTAGAGTTAAGTTTCCTCATGGTTATTTTTTGATTGAGAATGTACATTAAGCTTACAATATGTATATAAGCCGAAACTTATAGAGATAAGCTAAAGCTTATTTTTCTTGTGATTAATAGTGTGTTTTGAATCTAAACAGTACCACACAAGCTCAAACAACAACTTCTTACGCCAATATATGTATGTGGTCGAGATATATGAGATCAAGAAAACAAAGTGTAATTTGCAAATCTTTAATTTATTTATATGTTGTGTCTTTGTGATTTGAGCAGAATATGAGGGACAAAGGAAGGAAGATTGACTAAGCTTTCTAGGGTGTGAAGAACTTGTGTTTCCATTTTTGGGTTAACAAACAAATTTGTGGTAAAGTCCCTTTCAATTGCAAAAGTTAATGCATACATGTGACATTGAAGATAAAAGGGGTATTAGTTTGGGCGGCAACATGGGAAAAAGAAAAGGCGAGAATGATTTTAGAATCCCGTTGTGTATGTCGTGTCTCATTTGAGCTTAAAACGTAGACGTGGTGTCTCAGTTTGGCGTTTTTTTAGCAAAAATGCGTAAAAAACGTTTTTGTCAGTGTTTTTATAAAAATAATATAAAAACATTATTATTGACTTAGAAAATTATTTATTTGACTTAAACCATGATTAATGTAGTGTCAGTACGCGTGCGAGATCGTTTTTCACGAAAAGCGAGATAAATTTTCGTTTTTAAAATAAAGAAAATTAGACCGGTTGCACCTGGGCACATCACTTTCGAGACCCATTTTCTGGTGATCTGAAACTAGACCATGGGTAATTCAACCCCGTAAGTGACAAGTGATTACGAGGTGAGTTGCCCAATTTTACTACAATCATGTCGGACACATGATGACATATGGTTGGGTAGTGAAAGTTGCCAAAGGCAACCCGTCTAAAAAAGCACGCCCAAAATAAGGGTCTCGGAAGTGATGTAACCAGGTGATCTATTTCGAGAATTTTCCCTTAAAAAAAATTAGAGTGGCCCAAACAAACAAAGGGAGCAAGAGTATAGTATAATAGTATTAATTGATTCATTTCATTTCCCTCTCCTTTTGACACTAAAAAATAAAGCTAGGTCATGGCGACTGGGTCTTGTTTCCACGGCAAAGAAGTTCCAGTAATAAGTAATGATACAGTTAAATGGTTATATGTTGGTGTCCCTTCCACCTCCATTGTTCAACCGTCACCTGAGCTTCATACTCCACCAATAAATGACGCTTCATCTATGTCTATCATTCGACATAATGATTATTTCACTACTTATTTTATGTGGTATAACTTTTAACCTAATGCTTTTTATTTTATATTATATTATATACTCTACTTCTTTGATTCAGATGTCATTGTAACTATTAGTAAAACTAAAGAAATGAGGTTTCCTAGCTTGTTTAGGTCACCCAAATGTACGCGGACTAACCGTTACCGTTTCCAACCCTTCCCTATCACTCCCAAATGTGAGGCTCGACCTCTTGTGAGGAAGTCAAGGGACTTACCACATACCATTTGATGGTGGTTGAATGATGTCTAAAAGTGGTTTTTTCTAAAACTGTAATATAAAGGAATTCAAAAAAAGGAACTAAAAGATACAATTTTGTAAATGGACTTGCTACACAAGGTTTAGAAACACAATTTTGCATTTAGGGAAAATCAAGATTTTATACCGAAATTAGCTCAAGCCCTAGTTCCGCCCCTCGCTAGCATGTTGTTACTTGAAAAACTAATATGTGGTAAGAAATTATTCCTATTTGAAGAAGTTTTTTGAAGTAATATACTCCAAGTAACGCTACGCATAGTGGTATAAGTAAAGGAGAACGATATCACCTAGCTTGTTATTTCACTTTTTTATATAATATGTAGTATCTTATTGACAAAAAATAAAGAATAAAAAAAATTAGGCATGTTAGAAGAAACAAAAAGTATATCAACTATTAACTGTTACTAATATTTGTGTCTCACTCCTTATATTACAGGAGGATAAATAAGACGAGACCAAATGTATTGGAGATAGTTCAACTTGGCAGTTTTACAGAGTTCCCAAGGGCAGGGTTACGTATCATGTTTACGAGTGCACTATGCCCATTTGCCTCTATATGCAAGAATGAGGTTTTTCCTTTCTCATGTTTGGCACTCGATCCCTTTCGTTTCCTTGTCCAGTTTGTGTCATGTTAATGCTGTCTTCTTTTGCAGATGGAGGAGGGTGCTTCAAAGAATCCTTACATGCTTTACACATTGAGTGTAGATGGAGTTGCATATCTTATTAAACTCAACAACCTTAATGACTATGGATCTTGCTCCATTTTCCCAACTAGTGATGTTGTTGAGCTAAATACGTGTAGTTACGGTGATGGAACTATCACAGCCATTGCAGCAACTACAGGGTTCTTTGTAATAGGGAAGGAGGATGGATCATTAAGCTGTTTCCGTCTTGGCAGCCTTGATTCTACTTCTCCAGGTATGGTTTACTTCTTTTTTTTATTTTCTGTTATGTGCGCGCATGTTTAAGATGTCTATTATTTCCTACTGTATTATAAATCAGAAATAAAATGTTATCAAGTATCCACTTATAATGGAATAGGCAACATGCTGGAATGGGCCACTTATAATGGTTGCTCAACCTGCAAGAATAAAATGACTTTTCAAATATTTATCCAGAAAATATGTATAGTTTATTGAATTTTTCATGTACTAATTATACAAATTGAATGTAATCTTACTTTCTCATATCTCAAACATGCTTATCAATATAATTTGTTTTGGCAAATAAAGAAGTGATTAAAATTATTGAACTTTTCATCGACATAATGCCACCTTCTGCCCAAGGGAATGAAATTTAACAAAATGAAAGAGATCACATACCTTTTTGTATGGACCATTTACTTCCTTCTAGGATTTGATCATACCATACACTGCCATAGACTTGTCGTCTTGGTTTACACTGAACTACAGAAGTCTGCAAAGATGTGATATTCCAATGTAGTCTATTATTGTCATTGGATAGCCTGATGCCTGATAATGCATGTTTGTCTAAATGTGACTGCCTATTACATTGTATATTAGCTCCATTATTGTCTAACGTCTTTCAAACAAAATCTTAGGTTTTGTGCATCAATTACGAGAGGATTCCATTTTTGATCATCTATCGTGGGTCGTGACGAGGTAATCTTTTAACTTCGATCTTAAGTTTGTTTTTGGAATATTTGCTTTGTGGATGTTTTATGCTATCTTTAACATTTTTTATAATTAAATTATAAAAAAGCATGTGTTTTGATGATATATAAATATTCAAAAGCATAACCTGTATGTGTACAGAAAAAGCATGTGTTTTGATGATATATAAATATCCAATTTACAAACATGTCTACTGATTTTATATTGTAACACGTGAAATTCAAATTACTAACTTGTAGTGCTTTTTCATTAATTAGGGATTATAATTTATGATTTATTTTAATACTTGGAAGAGGAAATTTGTGATTCGAATTATCTAAGTTAATTTCATTATTATCACACAGGATTCCCACACCTGCAGTGAAGGATCTTCTATGTTTAGAGATCCGAGGGAGACCACATCTTTTGGTGCTTCATTTGAATGGAGTGCTACAAGTGTGGGATCTTCTAAGTTGTAGCAGATTATATTATCAGTATCTGGATGGCGCAATGCCGCAAGGCAAGTCCAATGTCCTTTCTTCTTAGTATGCACCTGGAAGATTCAATGATGGAATTCTAGACCATTACGGTTATTTTCGTACCATCAAATGAGTGAAATAGAAAACATTTTAAATGATATCATCTCATACCATTATGGTTATTTTTTTACAAGGGGGCAAGTGAAAACATGATTTGCTTATAATTTATTTTCATGTTTGCAACGATGACAAATATTATGGATGTCATTATTTATAGGAACTACATTTGTGAGGTTATGGTCAGGCGAATTCAACAATGATTTAAGCATGTTACCTCTGGCGCTCCTGCATAAGCCTGATGCGGTACTGTGAATGCTTTCAAACTTAAGATTGTCTTCTTTTATGATTTCGTTCTAGATCTGCTGATTTTGTTAAGTATATATCCTCCCTGTCCAAATTAAGTTATTTATAGGTCAATGACATGTTTAACATAAGAACAAGTTTATTGCGTATCCTCTCATGTTAAAAACAACCCATATTACTGAAAATAACCTCCACCGAGCCGACTATTTTATAAACCCAAATTAGGGGACGCCTTGAGATTGTTGCCATGGTAGTTTTCTAAATCGACTAATACGTGTATGTTAATGAACTTTTTCGATCGACTAAAGGCTGAAAGAACTTGATAATCAAACTCAATAGTTTCCCTCATCACTTTAAATTATGTATGTTCACTTACGGTCAAGTTTTATCCAATAATTATTTTTAATTTTAAATTCCTATCTTTACAACCTTAGGCTATTTTGATTTATGCTGATGATGCAATGGATTAGTGTTTTCATCCTTAATTGTAGTTCAATTTCTTCCATTTTGAAACTGCAGGAAGTTGATGGGGAGATGATCTCTGTATACGCTGTGTATTTTTGTAGACTTGGGAGGCTTAAATGTCTCATCAAGCCTTCAGAAAGGGACATCTCAGTGGGGGAGGTGAGTTAAAGTATCATGTTTTTTTATCTCCAAAGTGAAATTTTCAATTGACAATGTCTAACTAACTTATTGGGTATTTGTCAGGGTGCACTAATTGACGTGAAACTTTCTTCAGATAAAATATGGATACTCAAAAAAGATAGACTTGTAATGCGCAACGTCAGGCCCAACTGAGACCGGGTAAGGAGGCTATATGTTTTGTGGGTCGTGGTTTCATTTTTCTATAGTTTTCCCATTTATTCTGCCTTCTTAGCCGAATAGCTTGAGTTCTTGATTATCTTTTGGAAGGACTTAAATTCTTCCTTTTATATGAATGTAGTTTATGTTTTCTTTTTCTTGTAAACCCTTTTGCTTCTTCTATATACGCTGATATGCTAATACTAGATAAGGATCAAATTTGAGGTGACACTTAAACCCAATTGGTTCAAACGATTGATTTGGGTTATGTCCTATCCCTAACAGGGTTAAACTAAAAGTTCTGTCTGAATATGATAGGATTCAAATGTCTGAATATTATTGTATTAATTTAGCTTTGGTAGTCATATATGACAAATATAAAATTGCATCAAAGTGTTTGACCAGTCCGCGCTATTGTTCTCAACCTGCTATGACCTGGTACCCATACCTCATGACAGGCATATTTTTAAGATATCTCTTATTAATATCTAAAGAATCGAGTATTTACAAGCATGTCTATATTCCAGCAATATCTGGACTATGTTTGTAATCTACCTTTCATTCTCACTGATGTATTATTATGCTACTGTTATATTCATGAACTGAGAGTTCGCTTGCATGACTATATTCTAGTTTCATACATTTAGTAAAAATACCTATATATTTTGTTGACTAAATTATCCGAGCTGAACGTATGTTGGCAGCATATTGCCACAACAATTAACAGTGTGATCTCTTTATGTTGATTAATTTGTCTAATTCTTGACAGAGATCACATGAACATTATAGTTAGCGAACACGAGCAATACTTTGGATTACAGGAATCAGTTGTTGCTGAACAACTATTACAAAATTCCGAGCATGCTGCGGATGATATTTTTTGGCTTGCTCATTCAGTATATCCATATGCAAAGGTGTGGTAATTTTTTATTTATTTTTTTGATATTTGAATATTTGATACACTTCTTATTTTTATGCACCTCTCTGATCTACAACTATGGTAAACATAAAAAATAGCGTCATTAAGAAATCTTAAAAATTTCTTGCTCAACTTTAGTCTGGTGCTGAAGGGCAAAACATCGTGCTTTATATTGCAGTTACTAAGTAGGCATTTTTGTTCATAGCAATTATATTATTACAGACATAATGTCGACTTTGTGACTACTAATTCTGTTGAATTTTGCACTCACTCAAGTTTATATCGTGGTATTAAATTAATTGCATCAAATCATCATTTGTGACAATTGTCCAATTTAAAGATGTTTAATGTTTTTCCGTCAACCTGTAGAAGATTCATAATGCCTATAACTTGTAGTTTTTGCGAGTTCTTGTATCATCTATATCATTATCATTCTTGTATTTTCACTAATAAAGTGTCTGTTCAATTTACAGTTGATTGTATTGTCCTAATTTTGCAGGAGCAAATTTCCACACGGGTCTCATCAATCTTTATGCGTTTTCTATTTCTTCCTGGCATTTTTCATGACCGTGTTCTCCTAGCAACATTCCGAGATCTTAAGAAGCATTTCACTCATTCTGAGTTCCGCTCTTTATCTGCTGATGGAATAAGAAAAGAGCTAATTTCTCTAATGGAACATCAGGTTTGAAGTGTAAATGGCACATAATTAATAATAATTTCTGTTATTATTGTTATGGTCTAGTTTGAGGTGTCAAAGTGGCGGGTTAGACATGTTTGGTAACATGTCAAATTGGGTTTTTGAAAAGCATCACAACAGATCATTTATTATACCATCTTAAACATTTAGGATGGGTTAACCTGGAACAGTTTTGTCCAGACGTATTATTAAAATGATAAATTTGTGTGTAGAATATTGTCACGAGTATTATATCATTAGAATAATAATCTTTTGTTTTTGAGTAAAATGATTTATGAACTTCAAGACATTAAACTACACTTTCTGCAAGTTAAGAGCCACTTACCGCTTTGTAAATGTATGGGTCTAACTTGCCACCTCTAGTTTTTTTGACGATATTTTATCTTATTCTTTTCTCATAGGGAGCTTCTAGGAGTCCACGTGCATTTCTACACTACTGGAAAAATTTCTATTCACGCTACTTGCACAATTGGTCTCACGAGAATGCACCCTGTGGTTTACTTCTCGATACATCAAGTGGTGCTATTGGTTTAATACGGAAATCATCAATTTCTCTGTTGCGATGTTTGGAGGATATCGAACTTCTTTCCTTCGGTATGCACGCATAACTAAAGGTCAAAGCATTTGTAGCAGGGGCATTATTGACAAAGTTTTCAGAAATCTTAACTGGAATTCAAATAAAAAACTTGAATGAGCTCTATAACATATAATTGGAAACTGAGCAAAATGAAACCGAAACTATGTAGATAGTGTATTTACAGTTTTCATTATAGTTAGGGACGGTAAAATGGGCGGGTCAGATAGGTTGGATAAATGCTCAACATGGGTTAAGGACTTTGGGTCAAAACGGATATTCTGTAACTACGACTCTAATCGGGGCAGGGCAGGTCAAGTTGGTCCAAACAGTGAAACACACTTGGTCAAAACAGATATTTTTTTAAGTATGTATGCAGTCAGTCAGGCCAGGTCGAGTTTGACCGATGATTCAACACTTTTTGTTCATTTTCAAGTTTTATAAGGTGGCGTTTGTTTAGCTTAAGGGTTTTAATTTGGTGGGCCCTCCTAAACCCAACTCTTCAATACAAACATGTTTAATGAATCCAAACATACATGTTAAGGGTAAAACCTGTATACCAAATGCATCATAAATAACTTTTGTATAAAGTAAATATTATTATTATATTTTGCTAAGTTAGCAATCTCGGTTTCTAATAAGATGGTTTAAAGATTTTAAGCATTCGAGAACAATGTTACTATTTTTGACCCGTTTCCCAAGATTAAATATATACTGATTTGACCCGTTGGACATTGAAAATAACCATAACTCTGACCTGGTATTCAATAAGCAGTTTCCCAAAGTGCCATAGTAACTGTGCCATATGATATTGTTGATTTTCTAATATTATGTAATATGCCATGTTTTCAATTTTTATTTATTTATTTTTTTGATATAGGGTCTTTTGATGGACTTGGAGAAAGGGCAAGCCGTATTATCAACATATCAGATGATACTGAACGGGAAGTGCTTTTCGAGGTTCTTCGATGCACAAGTATTCTTAGCCGACATCTAGGATATGGTGCACCGGGTCTTATTTATGAGTCGTTTTTTAGCGAGCCATCTTTTGAAGACATACTGGAGCGTTTATTGAAGGTTTTAGAAACCGGATATACTTCTTCCATACGAGGTCTCCATGTATCAGAACCAAGTGTTGATAATGCTTGGGAGAATGGACAACTAGACCACAAAACTCATAGAAAATTTTCTGTGAATATGCTCTTGTCTCTTCATCGTTTATGTCAAAAAGCCAAGACGTGGGGGAACATTGTCACTGTTATAAAGCTATATATAGACTCTTTAGTTGCTCAAAAGATTGATAACAATTCAGATTGTGAAATGGGGTTTGACATTACGACTTGCATAACAGTCCAAGTGACTTCACAAGTTGCCAAAGTTAAATTTGAATCTGCAGTGAATATGCTATTGCTGTTAAACTACATGGTGAAGTTATGTTCAGGTTAGAATGTGTACTTATAAAATAAACATACAAATGCATACATAATATTAGAAACATGTGAGAATACGGAAATCTTATTTATTTATTGTTCTTATGCAGATAAATATGCTACCTGACGATGTTTCCAGGATACAACATGAGTTATTGCCACTACTTCAAAAAATTATTACACAGTGGCATATAGTACATTTCCTTGGGACTACACCTTGTGAATCACCACCCATGGAAGACTCCAGTTCTGGACTCTCACTTTTAGGTTAGAATATTCACCTCTCATTACACTAAAATATTCACTAGAGTAGCATGGGCTGGTCGGGCGGGTTGGGTAATGGGTCAAAGAGGGTATTTTCTGGTAAATGTTTCATTGGGTGCCGAAACTATTTTCGGTTAATTTATGTATGAATACAGTATTGATACAAAAAATTCATATAGGGATCAAGGGTATGCATGCATAAAAAATACACTCTGGGCAATTTTCCACCCACAAGGCACATTTTAACCGTTTCCTTTAACAGAAATTAAAAATCTACCAGTTTGACCTTTAAGAGATATTATATAATCCTAATCAACCTGTTAAAATAAAAATTGATTGAAAGTGTCTCATTTATACTTCTGGACTTCTAGCATTAGCTGATTAGTAGCAGGTGCACAACTACACACTAGTGATTCTAACTATGCTCATATATTTTTAAGGGTTAATGGCATATAATAGCAACGAACTTTTTCATTTCTGCCATTATCAGATACAAACCCAAAAAATTACCACAATACCCATCAAACTTTCAAATTTTGTTTTACCAATGTAAAAATCTCATCTCGTTGCGTACGATAATGAAAAAAAAAAAAAATCAAAGTTGGATGGTTATTGTGGTATTTTTTTATAGTTCGTATCTGATAATGAAAAAAAAAATTGAAAGTTTGATGGGTATTGTGGTAATTTTTTGGGTTCGTATCTGACAATGGCACAAATGAAAAAGTTCGTTGCTTTTATATGCCATTAACCCTATTTTTAATGAACATTATGCTAACAAGTTAATTTATATATCTTTGGCATTGATCCCATGTCTAATTTTATTAATATATTAGTTTGTTTATATTGTGAATTATGCACCTTCAGATGGTAGCTCCAACCCATGGAATGTGAAGCCAGGGAAATGTGACTTTACTTTGGCCTTTCTTCTTATACTTGATCGTCAAAAATCATTTCAAGGCCAGAATGGTGCAAATTTAAGACATCTTCCAAACCCCAGCTCTATTAGTGCTCCACTACGAAAATTCTCAAGTTGGATAGTATGGGGCACAAGTGAAAATGGGTCGTCTTCTTTTTCTATTCGCTCAACAACACTTGCTACGACCTTGCTTAAGTATGGCCAGTTTGATGCGGTTGAGGTAATTACTTTGCTTTTATGGCATCATCATTACAGCTAGATGCGTTAATTTCAACTAATTTTTATAAAAATGATTTTTTTTAATTAATTTTACTGTTATTATTTTTTTGCAATGTATGAAACGTGTAGAATGGTTTAAGTTAGCTATAAAGAAAATAGTTCAAACTGGATGGAAATAAGTCACTGAAATTCTATTAGTTGAAAGCTTTAATTTTTTATATTTTCTGTATTTATTTTAATTTTTACAGATTTATTTAAGAATGTACAGTAAATAAAGAAAGTTTGGCAAAAAAAATAGCTGTTGGGCTACTGACAAGTCACAGTCTTGATTAGAAACTAACACTTTGTTTTTGTTTTTAAGCATCTTCTCACTACAGTAAACCAAAATCTACTCAAGGAGAAAGTTTCTCGTGGTCTTCAGCGTGTGAATAGTGAATGGTGCACCATTCTTCATCTTCTTGGGTGTTGTTTCGTTGCTCAAGCACACAAAGAGGCATCACACACTTGTAACCCAAAGAAACTTGATGAAGCAATCTCTTGCTTTTTTAGGTATATATATTGTAAAAAATATTTATATAATCAAATATTTATACTACTTGGTTTCCTTAAGCTCAGAAAGGATCTGATGTGTGCTTAATTGCTTATTGTGTCTCTAGAGCCGCTGCTTTGGACATGGCTTCAAATTCGTTGCAGAATTTTGCATATGAATCCGGATTGCCTCACCTTGCTATCCGTAGGTCTACCTGTATATTTGGATATAATATAGTTTTATGTTACACTGTAGCTCTTATAATGTACCTGTCTGCAGCTGATCATGTCTCTCCGGGAGCCTGGAAGCTCTATTATTATCAAAGGGTAATGCAGATTTTTGAGCAATATAATATGAGCGCGGGTGCCTGCCAATTTGCTCTTGCTGCACTTGAACAGGTTGATGAAGTTTTGGGCCTTGATGATATATATTTAGGGGCAGATTTTCAAAATGAAGAACCAAATCTTGTTAAAGGCCGGCTTTGGGCTAATGTATTTAAATTATATCTTGATCTAAATAAATATCACGATGCCTATTGTGCAATTATTTCGAATCCGGATGAAGAAAGCAAATATATTTGCTTAAGGCGTTTTATCCATGTGTTATTTAAGAACCGTGCAATCAAGGTTATTTCCTATCTCTACTTAATAATTCTATCTTCATTTGTTCTTTAAATCATGCATTACCGTATTCATGACAAAACAAATACTTTCAAATGAACTTTTGTTGTAGATTCTTTGTGATGGGTCGTTACCTTTTGATTGTTTAGCTGAGAAGGTGGAGCAGGAACTTGCTTTAAAGGTGTGTAACTATTTAAGAAAGTAATATATGTGTGGAATATTTCAACCCATATACTTTTAATTGGGTCAATTCGGTTTATGCTTGTAATCTTTAGTGGGTAAACTGAAAAAGAATAATAAAAAAGGTAATGGTTTAAAGTCTCCCAAAGTGCAATGTTAATGCATAAAACCTCCTGAATCATTTCGTTAAAAAGCTTATATAATGTTAAAATAATATAACTTTTATATATCACGCACTTGTTACCAATGAAAAATAAACTTATTATATGAAAGAGGTGTTTCGGCTCAACTCAACCTAATGGGTACAAAAGGTAACATATTTTGACCCGAACCCACCTCTAGAATATAAAGTAAAATGGTAGTTGCTCTACTAAACGTCCCTTCGATATTTAACATCTCGTGCAGGCAAAACATTCAGATGTTTCTGTAAAACCAAACCCCTTAAAGGTTTTATATGCGTTTGCAATTCATCGATGTAACTGGCGCAAGGCTGCAAGTTATATGTACCTTTACTCAAGAAAACTCAAAAGTGAGGCAGCTGGGAGAGATTATGAATTCGCATCATTTGCTCTGCAAGAAAGACTGAATTGCCTTTCTGCAACTATTAATGTGTTGCATCTTCTGAGTCCTAGTTGTGCATGGATTAGTACTTTGCATCCAGGTACATGTATTTAGAATGAGTTATAACATATTAGAAAGGCTAGATAACAATTCGAGAAGTGGGTAATCATTCAAAGACTCTCTTAAGTCTTGTTGACTCTTTACTTCCATATTGAGAAAACTATGGCATAAATGTTGGTCATTCATCTTTTGCAGATGCTAATCATTATTTTTCAAGTGAAAAAACGGATTCCTGGATGGATATTGAGAAGCTTGAAAATGAGTTTACATTAACATCAGCGGAACACCTTCTCTCAACGAAAAATATCAAATGGTCATTTACTGGTATGGACGGTTCCTCCCATAATTTTTTTTTTTTTTTTTAATTTATACTGTTAATATTAAATGACTATATAAGTCTCACCAATATGCAAATGACAGTTTATGCTCATGAAGAATACTACTGTAATATGGTATTCTTTGAACATTGATATAGTGTTTGAGAAAAGTGATAGTGGATTGAAGCAAAACCCACAAGTAAAATATGAAAAACGATAAAAGGTGACACAATTAGAATCTATATTCAAACAAGTAACAACCTACCAAAGTCATGGTCCAACCCTATTTTATTTCATCATATAGCTCTTGCATTCTTTTTCAGGGGTTGATAGACCTCCATCCGACTTGATTGAGTTGTTGGTGCAGTCGAATCTATATGATATTGTTTTCACTGTGATCCTAAGATTTTACAAGGGTTCAACATTGAAGCGGTAAATCTACATTCTTAATTTCTTTATTGAATTAATAGTTTAATACAACCCATATGCTTTCTTGGGTACTTAATTATGAATGCTACTAAATCATGACTTCTTGTATAGGGAGTTGGAAACAGTTTTTTCTGCCATGTCGCGGAAATGCTGTCTAAGCAGGTAATATCAGTCCTCACTTGTTTGTCTATGTTATTTTGGACTGTTATTTTTTCTTTGTTCCATCTAGAGGTGACCAAATGAGCGGGCTGTTTACAAGGTCAACATGAGCTTGCATGAAAGCTCAGGTCCACCCATTAATAATTACCCCCTCCATCCCCAAAATAATTGTCCACTCATAAAAAACACAACGTTTCATAAAAGCACAATTAGAATTGCTTTATCTTTCTTACTTTTTGCAGAATGACAATTTTACCCTTAACCAATTAATTAAAGCTTTTTTAAAACTTTGTAATATTAATTTCAAGTAGAGGTAATATGGTAAACCCGATTAGATATTTATTTTTAGTCGTGGATGATTAATTTGGGACAACCCGAAAAGGAAACATGGACTATTCATTTGGGACGGTGGGATCTTTTCAAGATTGGACCTACCAATCATTAGTTTCAGTTAGTATAATTTTCACACCAGCTTTTAGAATGAATAGTTTTTTGTATTAATTCCAGGAATGATACCAACAAACATGGTCTGCTTGTAGCATCAAAAGATGAGGTTGCTCCTGCAGCACAACATTCCAAAGGCAATGACCACTGGGATGCACTTGAGCAATACATGGTTAGTTTGTTTTCTAATTTTATCTAGTCTGAAGTTTCTATCTGCAAGTTGGTTTGAATTATCACGTCCTTTCCATTGGTGTGGTTTATTAATAGGATCTGGAATTGAGTTAGTTTTGGGGGTTAATGTTTCTGGTGTTCTTTGTCACCTCTCAGCTTGCACCATATTTATTATTTCTACGATTTTTTATTTTTCTTTGGTTATTGGGGAAAAAAAAAAGAAGAAAAAAACTTTGGAATTGATGATTACAATTGCTTTCAGTAACATTTCTAGACAGGAACACCATTATACTTGCATGTTAATCAAATTGCGTCTTTAAGTGGAAATTCAGTTTATCTTTTGTTTACCAAATTGCAAATGATGGGAGTCTCTATATACCTTACGGGTGTTCAATTGAACTATTGACCGCAGGGAATATATAAATCTTTTCATCCTAGATTACCAGTAATTGTTGCAGAAACCCTTCTCTCTGCTAACAGTTTGATGAAACTTCCTCTTTGGCTTGTTGAGATGTTCAAGGTATTTTGTTAATAAACCTCATTTTTTTTTTCTTCTGTATTTTAGGTTCCTTGACGTATGTCTGACTGCACATTCTAGTAACTAACGATCTTTGTCTTTTTTTTTTTTTTTTTTTTTTTTTTTTTTTTATCATATTTCATTAGAGATATTATAAAATGGTTTATAGTTTAGTCCATATTTATTATCAAGGTATATCCTAGTTAAGTATACAATGCTCATATCTGGTACAAAGTAATCGGAAAAAACAAATACTGATGGGTCCCCCACCCCCTCCCCTAAGATGCAACCCTGATATAACTGATAATATCCTAGATAAAACATATAACTTCAGGGCGTTTTTTATGTATAATTCCACATAGAGTTAAGGGTGACCTGCCACATAAATGGTATCCAGTTATATTACTGAGAAAGTATTTATCTTGACTACCATAATGGTTTTGGTACCTAATCTATGTTGTATATGCTAATATGTATAATAGAACAGCTAGTCTTGTAACTCTCCTTGTCACCTATAGAAATGCAATTTTGATAAAACATACGTGGACTTTAGATTTGCATAAACATTGCTGCATATTGCAATGTATGCAATTGTACTTGATAGGTACATTTTCTGAATGAAATTCATTAGAAATGTACCACTTCAGCATTATCACATTAAATACCTAATATGGAAAACATTTATATGGGTGATTTCCGACTTCCAGTTTAAAGTATTGCACAAATATCAATTAAGGAGGAGCATTGCCGGGAAAACATTTATCTTTATTGGTATTTGATAATAATAACTTCACATAAATGATATTAATAGTAAAATAAAAAGTTTGTGGTAGGTGCCAGTAGATTATGAAATCTGTATTTCGACACGCCTCACTCCTAACATTTGTAAATACAAAAAATAAAAATAAATAAATAAATAAATAATCTTATTGTACAATGTTTTAAGGCATACAATTTAATGTGATTAGGAGTACATGTATTGTTAGAAAAAGTAACATAGTCACATCTTTGGATAAAGAAGTCATATATCAAAGCAATTGATAATAATAGTAGTGGTGGCAGTAGTAAAGACAACAAATTAAGAAGATTTGATATTTATTGGAAATAAAAGAAAAAAATTGTTAAACATATCAAATTAACTTTATATAAAGTTAGGTACTTTTCTGCAGTTTCTCATTCTATATTTTTAATCAAAATTTCCTTGCGAGATCGTGTCTTTAGTTATACATATTTATGCATACTATAATATTAAATTTCGTCAAACTAATTAAAAGTAGTCCACTTCTAGCCACCCGGTTTTGTGTGAATAACAACTCTTTTTTAGTGTATTTGTAAATTAATAGTTGGTTATCAGCTATACATCTATACATTTAAGAGAAATTGAGGTTTTTTCTTTCAATGTTTATAAAAAGAGTATAAAACGATCGGAATGAATGGAGGACCAAATTGTTATCAAGCTGAAATGTTTATATCTAGTGAACAAAGTCAACAAGACAACTTTTTCCATTTTTACTAGTCCTTTCAAAAAAGTTCAGCAATTAATATTAAGGGAAGATGATAATGGTGATAGTAATGGTGAATTTTAATTTATTTTCTCACAAATGACAGGGCACACTCAAGGGAACCTTGGGCATGGCTGGGTCTGAATCAAGCCCTGCATCATTGTTCCAAGTGTATGTTGATTATGGGCGGTATGCGGAGGCTACTAATCTGGTGCTTCATTATTTGGAATCTGTTGCATCGCTGGTATGTTTAGTATAGACAAAATTACACGGATGGTCCCTATGGTTTACACGGATTGCAAGTTTAGTCCCTAAGTCAAAATAATTACACCAGACGTCCCTAATTTTGAAACCTGTCACCCTTTTAGTCCCTAATTTGGATGGCCGTTAGTTTATCCGTTAAAAAATTTGCACCGTTAGTCCTTCGTTTATATTTTTTGCACCGTTAGTCCTCATTTTCTAAAAAAGCCCCCATGATTTGCACCGTTAGTCTCAAATGTTTACGTTTTTTCAATCTTTTTACGTTTACGTCCATTTTCTTACGTTCTCGTCCGTTTTTTTAACGTTTTCATTCATTTTTTTAACGTTTTCGTCAATCTTTTTACGTTCTCATCCATTTTTTACGTTCTCGTCCGTTTTTTTTAACATTTTCGTCATTTTTTTTTACGTTTTTGTCCGCTTTTTTACGTATTAGTCTGTTTTCTTATATTTTATCCGTTTTATTACGTTTTCCTCCGTTTTTTTACGTTTTTATCTGTTTTCTTATATTTTTATCGGTTTTCACCTTTTTTACGTTTTCGCTCTTTTTTTTTTTGTGATTATGTAAGTACACTAAAAGAAAATTAAACATTTGAGAAAAATGTTTCTGTGTCAATTTTAAATCACAATTTTGACCCCTTTCTGGTCTGAATATTAAAAAAAAAAATCGAATAAATATCTTTTTACAAAATTTTATTTTCTAATTTTTTATTCAAAAAAATTTTGAAAAAAAATTCAAAAAATAATTATCGAAAAAAAAATCTTAAAATATTCGAAAAATATTTTTTTTTTGGAATTTTTTAGAAAAAAATTTAAAAAAAAAAATCCTAATTTTTTTAAAATTTCGAATAAAAAAAATTTTCGAATAATTTTTTTTTTCAAAATTTTATTTTCTAATTTTTTTTTGGAAAAAATTTTGAAAAAAAAATTCAAAAAATAATTATCGAAAAAAAATCTTAAAATATTCGAAAAATATTTTTTTTGGAATTTTTTAGAAAAAAATTAAAAAAATATTCGAAATTTAAAAAAAAAAATCGAATAAAATTTTTTTAGAAAATTAAAAAAAAATAGAAATACTTTTATTTTTCGAATATTTTAAGATTTGAATTTTTCTAAAAAATATTTTTTTAAAATATTTTTTCTAAATTTTTTTTTAATTTTTATTCGAAAAAAAAAATTATTCAATTTTTTTTTTAAATTTTAGATTTTTTTTTTTAATTTTAACGAAGGACTAACGGTGCAAATTAACGAAGGACTGACGGTGCAAAAATTATTAACGAAGGACTAACGGTGCAAATTACTTAACGGATAAACTAACGGCCATCCAAATTAGGGACTAAAAGGGTGACAGGTTTCAAAATTAGGGACGTCTGGTGTAATTATTTTGACTTAGGGACTAAACTTGCAATTCGTGTAAACCACAGGGACCATCCGTGTAATTTTGTCTTTAGTATATGAGTATTTGATATGCAAGTCCTACAATTTAATCTCTCAAGTAATAGAAGTTATGTTCTGTAAACTGTCTACGCTTACAATTTTACTAGTATTACTGTATTAGGTCTCTTTGTTGAGCAATAAGTTCTAACATTATTATGTAAAGTGTTGGTTGTAGTCACTGAGAAAATAAATGCATGTTATCCTTATCGTTCAATCAGGAAAACTTTACTGTAACATCTGTTTTCTAATAACTTTTACTGATATTTTCGTTGCATAACTGCAGCGTCCAGAAGATGTTATCCGTAGGAAGAAGCCATCTGCAGTGTGGTTTCCATACACAACAATTGAAAGATTAAAGTGTAAACTCGATGAGTTGATTAATTCAGGCCAGATGGTAGCTGAATGTGAGAAGCAAAGAAACCTGTTAGAAAAGGCGCTACTCAAGCATTTTCAACTGGTAATTTTCAATTCCTGACTGCTTTTCTTAGAGGTGGTAAAATAGCCGGGTTGGCTACCTAGTCAAAACGGGTAAATTTCTTTGGTTTGGTTCAGCTTGAGTCAACCTGAAACCCTTTCTGATTAAATCTCTACTACAGATATGATCTTGTTTTTCATATAAAATCCTGAACTCCTGTGCATCAAACACTTTCAACCTGTTTTGTTTTTAACTTTTTATTTAATTTACCTATTTGACCCATTACATAATAGATAAAAAAACATAACATAAACCGGTCTTCGCAGGTAAATGGGTAAAAAATGTCACACAACCCCCCCCCCCCCCCCCCCCCACCCACGCACACACACACGCACCACAAAATACTACTACTACTAATAATTAACAGTAGGTCACCGTAAACTTACCATCTCTTTGAATATTTCTTGTAGCTGCAAAGTGACTCGGATAATGTGATGGAGATGTCCTTTGAAACCTCATGAAATTTCATCCAGTTACTGACCTTGTGGCATGGTGTTCGTCGTGTAGGACACCCTATGAAACTTGAAAATATGAAACTGAAGTGGTTTCTAGCATGGTGTTTGTCATTGTTGCAATAGCAAAAGTATTTTCTATTTGTTCTTCAAGTACTAGATTTAAAGGATAGTATTAGATTCAAACTTGTTTTAAAAGAGTAGATTGCATTTCTCAAGTCAATACTATTTTGAATGGCAATTAAGTGCAAAAAATATTGTGGATATGTAAAAGAAAGAAATACCCCATCAGAATTCTTCAATTTCAATGTTCTTTTATTGCATTGCCCTTTTTCTATCTAGCAATCGGCATAACTCTATTATACATTAAAGATGCCGTTTTGAGTGGTAATACAACTAAACAACGCCGTTTTGTGCTAGAGGATGTTGTTTTGTGGTTTTAGCTATGTCGTTTGCTAATTTGTTGGGTCATTTGCATTTTGTAGTTGTAATTGGGTCATGAGATGTCGTTTGTTGGCCACTTTCATTAGGCCTTGTCTGCTATACGTGTCCCCTTCAATAGCTACGTGTCTAAACCCTAATCTGGCTCTCAGATCTACATAGTATCAAAACACATGCAATTTTTTTCATTAAGTTGGGTTTCATTTCAAGGAGTGGTCACGGTTTAGTGGTTTCGGTGGTTCAACAATCACGATCGACGTCTTAGAGCATCTTCAATGTTAACACTAAAAATTTGCACTAAAATACTGTAAAATGAGCATCTTTATAGCATATATTCTTTTATCAAATAAAAGTTCCTCCAATATATAACACTAAATTATAGCACTAAATATTTTTAATTAGTCTAAAGTACATGTCAACACAATAAATAAATAAAAAATAGTTAAAATAACATATAGATATTGGGCTCATTGTAAGCGCATCGATCGAGACTTGCAACAATATAGTTTATATAAGTTATTTTTTGTTTTTATAGTTAAGTGTTAATGTCTAACAAATATGTTGAGTTCAAATAAGATGAATAGTATTAGTGACAAATATAGTGTAGTACTATATTTAGTGTTTTACTATTATTTACATAACTAAATTAGTGCTAAAGATAGTGCCAACATTGGAGAAGGTTTTTTTGTACCTTTTGACACTAAATTAGTGAAAAAAAAACACATTTAGTGCTAACATTGGAGATGTTTTTTGCCATTTGATTGGTTAACGTATTGTATTTCATTTTCTTTTTTAGTTTGTATGCTATTTGTGCATTTTTTGATATGTTTTTGTGTCTCTTTAAGTTTTTCGATATCTTTTATTGTCTGGTATATGGCCACAACCACAAGTGTTGATTTCCGATTTGGTAGATGGTATCCAGATTTTGGGAGAAACTTCGCGGCGTAAATGTGTTGATTTTGTGTTCATTTTATTTAAGTGTGTAGGTAGTGAGAGGTTGTGTCATAGAAACTGGGGCAAATTACCTGAAAATGTATTTAAATTGTCACTTTTTATCATTGTATGTAGCATTCTTTTTTTTTCCCCCAATCTGTCAATAAACTTGCAAAATCCGTTCATTGCGTGTAGCGGTGACTTGTTTAACCTGCCGGGACAGGTTAAACTAACGATCGTTAGATTTATCATTGCAATGTTAGTCCTTTAGACTAACGATCGTTTATCATAGCTACACACAATGACAAAAAGTAACAAGTTAAATGACTTTTAGTATTTTTAAAATTTATGTACGTTTTTTACACGTTTTTGCACACATTTTTATACACGTTTTTATACACATTTATACACACGTTTTTATGCATGTTTTTATACGGATTTTTATACACACATTTGTATACACGTTTTTATGCACGTTTTTATACACACGTTTTTATGCACGGTTTTACACACGTTTTTAAAATATTTCAATACATACATTTTTATACGTTTTTGTCTTTTTTTATGTTTTCACACGTGTTTTTACGTTTTCGACAACTTTTTACGTTTTAGTCCGTTTTTTTACATTTTCGTCCGTTTTTTAACGTTTTCGCCCGTTTTATTACGTTTTCGTCAATTTTTTACGTTTTCGTCCGTTTTTTTTACCTTTTGGTATGTTTTTTACGCGTTCGTCTATTTTTTTACGCTTTCGCCCGTTTTATTACGTTTTCGCCCGTTTTTTTACGTTTTCGTCTATTTTTTACGTTTACGCACTTTTTTTACGTTTTCATTCGTTTTTTTTTTTACATTTTCGTCCGGTTTTTTATATTTTAGCCCGTTTTTTATGCTTTCGTCCCTTTTTTACGTTTTCGCCCATTCTTTTATGTTTTCATCCGGTTTTTTACGCTTCCGCCCATTTTTTTACGCTTTAGCTCGTTTTATTAGGTTTTTGCCCTTTTTTTTACGTAACGTAAAAAAAGGGCGAAAACGTAAAAAAAAAACAGACCAAAATGTAAAAAACGGACAAAAACGTAAAAAAACGGACGAAAACATAAAAAAAACGGGCGAAAACGTAAAAGAACAGACGAAAACGTAAAAAACTGACGAAAACGTAATAAAACGGGCAAAAATGTAAAAAACTGACGAAAACATAAAAAACAGGCAAAAACGTAAAAAAAAAAACGGACGAAAACATAAAAAAAAACGGACGAAAATGTAAAAAATTGTCGAAAACGTAAAAAAACGTGTGAAAACATAAAAAACGAAAACGTAAAAACAGGCAAAAACATATAAAAATATATGTATTGAAATATTTAAAAAACGTGTGTAAAACCGTGCATAAAAACGTGTGTATAAAAACGTGCATAAAAACGTGTATACAAATGTGTGTATGAAAATCCATATAAAAACATGCATAAAAACGTACATAAATTTTAAAAATAATAAAAGTCATCTAACTTGTTACTTTTTGTCATTGTATGTAGCAATGATAAACGATCGTTAGTCTAAATGACTAACAATGCAATGATAAATCTAACGATCGTTAGTTTAACTTGCCCCAGTAGGTTAAACAGCAAGTTCATTGATAGATTAAAAAAAATAATAATAAAAATAAAAAAAATACATACAATGGTAAAAAGTGGCAACAGATAATTTGCCGTAGAAACTGTTAAAAGTTTGAGAATAATTGTAGCCATAACACTTATTTATTTCATAAGTGGTAAAGCTATGTTTTATTTGGCTGTAATGGTCTTTCAATTCTTTATTTTTTATTTTTTATTTTTTGGTTGTGCAAAGTTGTAGAATGATTTCTAGGATTATTATGGCAGTCAAACTGTTAAGTGACTCGTGGGTATGTGTTTGTATTGTTGCCATTGCATACAACCAAGAATCTCATAATTAGTCTATATCTTTTTTTTTTAGTATTATTATTATTTTATTTTGTTTGTGGAAAATGTTAAGATAGTTAAGTGTGAGATTTGTTGTGCTTAGCAACCACTATTATTGCAGTCAAAACACTAAATAGAAGGGTGTCTTGATCCCAATGTGATGTATTTGCCGTGATATGTTTCAAAAATGGTTGCACATAACGTTGGAAGGTTGGTTAGTTGCGAGATCGGTGTGTCTTAGCAACCTCTATGATCACAACTCTGATCCATTGAAGAGGATACGTATATTATCTGATTTAATAAGGCTACATGCAGTGGCAGACCTGGGAATCCGAGACAGGGTGTGCACAAATACAAATAAAACTATTAGAAATTTTGATCTTTTGGGTCTGGAATTCGGGCTAGGTTTTTTGGGTCGGGTTTTCCTGTTGAGCTAGATTTTTCTCTCTTTTTTTTTATCAAATTTACCGAAAAAATTATTTATTTTATCAAATTTGGGTTATTTAAGCCTAAAAACACTCAAAGTTTTAAAAATTCTTAACTATGCCGTACATGTACTGTAACGTATAAAAAAATATATACTTTTGAGTCAACATTCCAATCGATAATATATACTCATCACACAAGACATTGAAATTACCATCTAAATGGGTACTAGCATTGAAATCCTAATTATAACTTATAATTAACCTCGATTAAACATTTAAACATAATCTAAAATAATAGGGAAAAAAAAACTTGATTTTATGTGTAGTAGAAATTCTAAACCTGATCTAAAACACTTAGCAATTTAAATGGGTTAGGCCTTAGAGAAGGAAAAATAATAAGCCTAAAAACTTAGCGTGGTCCACTAACACCACAAAATCTGTTGACCAGTTGACTGTTAACCTAATATCATCATCTGCTTCACAAAAGAGCCTTCTTCACTAACGAGCGACCAACGCTGACTTATTCAGATTTTCAGAAGAGTTTCTTCCATTTTTCTTTCACAACTTAACAATGGTAAGATGGATGGGTATGCACCCATAATTATCCTTAATTTTAGTGAGTGTGCACTCTCAAATTTTTAGTGTATTTTGTAGTAACAATTGAAAAAATAATAATAAAAAAAAAAAATACACTACTATAAATTTTCACAAGGTATGTACGTGCATACTATGTCTATAAGGTAAATCCGCCTCTGGGCTACATGCTGTGGCGGAACTAGAAAAATAGGATGTGGGGACAAAAAAATTTTTTTTGACGATAGCAAAAAAATGATAAATCGAGTATTTTTACTTAGAAATAAAAAAATTTATAAGGCTTTAGAATGTTGAATATTGAGTTTTAGTATGTGGGTGAGGGGCAATTTGAGTTTGGGCGGGGGACACTTTCGAAAAAAGGTCAAAATTAAATAAAAATGAAAATTTACACTAAAATCTCAAACTTTTCGGCTAGCTATTGGGGGCACCGCCCCCATAATTACTACATAGATCCGTCCCTTGCTACATGATGTCGACTATGTGTAGACCCAAACGACAGTCTTTTGTTGTATGGTTTTGGTTATACGTTGTATGTGAGCTGCGTATAAATAATGGTCATAGGTGTAGAAAATGTCTATTACTTGCAGTTATAATTTGTATAAATTGCGGTCATAAGTATGGATTTAATAAGCGTTGTAGCACGTGTTTAATTCAGCAATGATGATCTTTTGAGTTTGTTGTTTTCCAACGCAAAATAGCATGATGGCTGACCGTGAGATTTGGTCGAATTAGGAACCTCTCTTACCGCAACTGGGACATGAATTAATTTGTGTCGCATTTATCGTCGTGTCATTTAAAGACTGACGTACTTGAGGTGTTAAAGAGAAGCTAGGTCTATCATTTTATTCTATAACATGTCGTTTTGTGGTTTTACCTATGTCATTTGATAGTTTGGCCATTAGATGTTGTTTGGACCATTAGATGTTATATCATTTCAAGGCCGTTAAATTTCAGGTTTTTCTTTCATGGGACTTCATGCACACTAACATATAGTCTTATATCTTACTACAATAGTGTGTAGCAAAAACGAATGTGTTTTCCAATAGTTTATTCAAGGCACTTTTTGAATAAAAGAGTAATGTAAGAGGCTTTGATGATAGACTTTAAATGTTTTTTTTAGTGTCTTCATGCCAAAGTTAGATTATCTGCATCTTCCCGCTACTACTTACTAAGTTTGCAGCTTAAGCCGATTGATCAACTTTGTTTGATAGTTTACGAACCTGAGACTCATCAAATGGTTCATTTTTAGGATGCCTCTCATTTATTTAGCTACCCTTTTATGCAAAGAAGCTTTATGATTTGGATAATAGTTGCCTGAGTATAATGATTTGCTCGCTAATTCTATATGTCTAGAAATATCCTTTATCTAAAAAAATATGTATTTTTATTGGTTTTTTCTATTTTATTTTTTTACTTAATTACATTTTCAAACTACGATTCATAAGTGTTATGGTATATGCTTAATCACATACCTTTATTTGACCAAAAACGGACAAAAAAGACCAAAAATCGATCAATAAATGCCAAATATATGTGTTTTTGTGTCTGTGATTGTGCAAGAACAGATATTGTGGAAATTAGACAATAATCAAGAAAACCCGACAAAAACGAGCACGAGAATGAAAAGAGTACAAAAAGCCGAAGCCGGGGAAGATTTTACCAAATTGGATCATAACTATGCTTATATTGTCAAGAAAAGCCCTTGGAAGAACTTTTTCAAGTTTGGCAAGAATAGTCCTTGAATTTTCAGAAGTTACAACTTTGGCCCTTGTATTTTTAACTAAAACCTAAACCTAAATCCTATTTATAACTAAACCGGATCAACACTCATTAGTAAACCAAATCCAAACACAAATCCAACAAACCCCCAAGCCCATCCAACACCAAAGCCCAATCCACCTTTTTAACCCTTTACCCGTTTGATACAAATCACCCAAACCCAATATCCATGACCCGGTCAACACTTAATAATAAATACGGGTCAAACACACCCCTTCCCTCCAAATTTTAACCCCAGTTACTATTCATCATCTTCCACCCCGTTTTACCCCACTCACCTAAATTACCCACCTCATTTAATGTTTCTAGAAGGCTGACAAGACAAGGGAATGACACCATGGCATTATCCCAGCTTCTGATTGGTTGAGACAACCTTGCACATGATCCAAGGGCCTAGAAACATGCTTATCATTGAAGCTAATGATCAAGGGCTGAGATGGAAGGCCTAGAGGGTTCCAAACCCTAGGTTCCCCTCCTCCTCAATGGCTATATATAGGACCTCATTCACACAAGTTGCAGTGTGTAGATTTTAGCTTATTTTAAGCTTGTTTTTCAGCTTATTGTCTTATTTACTTTGTATTTCATTTAAACAGCTTTGTAATTGTTAGTGCAAAAAGTGTGGCTGGGTTAAGACTGGGCTTAGTCTGTGCTAGGCCGATCTTGATGGATCGTCCGTTGTATAGCTTATGCATAAATCCAAGTAAAGAGCGATATTCCCTGCACAAATAAAGGCAAACCGTTAGCATGGGGACGGATCCCACGATTAAGATCCGGCGTAAGAGTAAGTACTCATGTTGTCAAATATTTATCTGAGTGTTTGGATGAGTGAGAAAGTCATACCCCAAAAGTGTGAGGCGAGGTTTCCTTTCATAGGCAATGGAAATATTAGGGTTTCCTTGTCGGGCAAGGATCCGCAACTTAATCGATTGTCGCGGACGTGGATGGTTTCCAGATCAGGGGCCAATCCGCGAGCGTACTTCGGAAGTGCCACTCGTATAAATCCTTTGTTTGTCCGGATCGTGCCATGCTCGTGGCATAGGCTTTAGCCATGTGTGGCTTTATTGGCTTGTTGAGCCGGAGCCCAGTTTGCTCGTAGGGCCGGAGCTCGGTTTGTTTCCAGGGCCGGAGCCCGGTTTGTTTGTAGGGCCGGAGCCCAGTTATGCCTGTTGGGCCGGAGCCCGATCCATGCCTGTTGGGCCGGAGCCCAATTGTATAGTACAGGCCTACTGCTATCCGTACTATACGTTATCAGGTCCCCTTAGTCTAGTGCGTTCATTGCTCGCATGCTATTATAGCGTGCAGTGAATGTTTCTAGACTATGTTACATATTGCTCCACTTTGGGCGCTTGGTCGCTTGGACGCTAGACGGTAAAGACCCAGTAAGAAGAATATATTTTATGTTGCCGGGGTAACACTAGTGTTGACAGGATACCATCGTCTTATCTCGTATGAGAGGATGAAGAGGAGGGTTTATATCGGTGAGGGTGGACCCCGTATTGTTGATATAAATAAATGCCTAAAAACGTTATTCATATCTTTCGATATCTCTATGTTTTAATAATCATAAAACGAAAACTCATCAAACCAAAGATCATGACGTAAATAAGTATTTAGTAGTAAATACTCACTTGAAGTAGCAAAGACGTTGAAGCCTTAGAGTAGTGAAGACGTAGAAGATTTTAAAGTAGAAGAAGCCTTGTAGCGGATCATAGATTAAAGCCCTCAAGTAGTGACATAGAAGTATTGAAGTTGTGAAGACATAGAGGCTTGGAAGTTGTGAAGAAGCATTAGATTTGAAGTAGTGAAAAGATGGAAGTTGTGAAGGTGTGAAGACATAAGTGTTGTGAAGAAGTGTAGAAGGAATAAAAGGGTGTGAAGAAGTTGTGGTGTGTTTAAAGTTGTGAGATTGGTTCTAGCTAGGATTAGAACTCGACATTTAGCTTTGTGTCGTTAAATTGGTGTAAGCTAAGGTATGTACGGTTTTCTCCGCCATAAGGGAGCATATTGATTTATTGAAGAAAACTCTCGAGTTCGGTGCTCAGGGAGTGGAGTAGGGCAAGGAAGGTGTCCTTGTAGCCGAACCACTATAAATCCTTTGTCTTTCGGTTCGATCTTTCCATCTCTCACTCTTTGCTTACTTACTTACTCACTTACTTACCTACATATTGCATATAGTTATAATTGCTTATATTGTGCATATATTGATTTCACATAAAGATCAAATTAAGTTCCACACACAACACTAATCTTATTTAAAACAAACTAAAAGGATTTATATTTATATATATGTGTGTAATAAATAACATTGTAGTTTTTACTCAACATCTTAACTTAGTGGTGTTTAAACAACTATAGTGAACAAATTCAAATCTATATTTTTGAATCAAAGTTTTTATAAACTCGAACTATTCTTTTGAAGCAAACTTTTATAAAACGAAAAAGACGTAAAACTATTCAACCCCCTTCTAGTTTTCCACACGTATGATAAAGGCCAATGGATGACATACTTCCGTAGCCAGGTGATGCGGATATGGCATCCGTCTTGGTACCCGGGCTTGCAATGCCTCTTACCTACTTAGTGCGGATATGGCATCCGTCTTAGTACCCGGGCTTGCAATGCCTCTTACGTACTTGGTGCGGATATGGCATCCGTCTTGGTACCGGGCTTGCAATGCCTCTTACGTACTTTCTGTATCCGGAGGTACTTACGTGACATGCACGAAGATAATTATCATGGTATCGTGATACCCATGTAGCCCCCCAAGTTTAGTGATGCTATACTTTATTAGTAGCAGTAAACTTACATGCTCAAGTATCCAAAAATCATTTATAATTTTACTGGAAGGATGGCTACACCATATGTGATATGATCTAACCGTGGAATTAAGGATACAAAAGGTCTGGAAATGCACCATATGTGATTGCACGGAGGAGTTGTAGCTCCGCGTCTCCAAGCTTGGGAAATTAATGGAAATCGTTAAGACAAAAGAGCGGATATCCGTTGCGCTGGTAATAGGAACATGCCATATGGTTAAAGGTTTCTCGGTTCATGATGTTCGCCATTGTGAAATAAACTTTCCATTCTGAGATGAAAAGACTTTTGGAAGAATCAAGTTCGTTGACCGGTATTTATCTCCTAAGGCCCGAGGCCGCAATGGTGATGCGGTTGGTGACCGCGGATACCAAAAAATAAAATACTTTCGGACATGCGGAGCATCATGAAAGGGCGGAGCTTCTAGCTTGGCTATTTTGACAGTCATATCCTCGTAAGCTAGAGCTTGCGACCGAGAATACCAAAAAATAAAATATGACCGGAGGCGTAGAGCGTCATGAAAGGACGAAGCTTCTAGCTTGGCTATTTTGACAGCCATATCCTTGTAAGCCGGAGCTTACGACCGAGAATACCAAAAAATAAAATATGTCCGGACGCGGGCAACGTCATGAAAGGACGAAGCTTCTATTGATGAGCTTTCTCAGCCGTGTTTGGCAGCAACTAGTGATCATGCTGTAGGAGAGTTGCATCAGGTGCGAGCCCACTTTGATCCTTCAGTGTTTAACCCTTCTCCATCGTATTCCGTACGGTGGATGTGGACGTGGAAGTAGTGTTGCCAAATTGATTGCTCATGGCGAGTATTTTTTAGAACGCAGTTGTGTACTGGTCCCACGGATGGCGCCAACTTGTTAGTGCAAAAAGTGTGGTTGGGTTAAGACTAGGCTTAGTCCATGGTGGGCCGGCAAAAAGTGTGGTTGGGTTAAGACTAGGCTTAGTCCATGGTGGGCCGATCTTGATGGATCGTCCGTTGTATAGCTTATGCACTAATCCAAGTAAAGAGTGATATTCCTTGCACAAATAAAGGCAAACCGTTAGCCTTACCGTGGGGACGGACCTCACGATTAAGCTCAGGCGTGAGAGTAAGTACTCATGTTGTCAAATTTTTATCTGAGTGTTGGGATGAGTGAGAAAGTCATACCCCGAAAGTGTGAGGCGAGGTTTCCTTTTATAGGCAGTGGAAATATTAGGGTTTCCTAATATTTTGCATATTGCTGTAATGGCCGAGGTGGGACCCTTGTCGGGCAAGGACGTGGATGGTTTTCCGGATCGGGGGCCAATCCGCGAGCGTACTTTAGAAGTGTCACTCGTATACATCCTTTGTTTGTCCGGATCGTGCCATGCTCATGGCATGGGCTTTAGCCATGTCTGGCTTTATTGGCTTGTTGAGCCGGAGCCCAGTTTGCTCGTAGGGCCGGAGCCCGTTTTGCTTGTAGGGCCGAAGCCCGGTTTGTTTGCAAGGCCGGAGCCCAGTTATGTTTGTTGGGCCGGAGCCCGATCCGTGCCTGTTGGGCCGGAGCCTGATTGTATAGTACAGGCCTACTGCTATCCGTACTATACGTCATCAGTAATCCTTTAGCAATTAATTTTGAAGTTTCCTTTTATTACTTGTCTTATTTCAGTTTTTTTATGCTTTCAAAAATGTTTAGTTATAGTTAGATAAGCTTGTAATAAGCTCTTTTACTGTTTTATACTTTTATTAGCTTACATAAGTTCTCTAAAAAGCTTTTTGTTAAATCTTATATATTTACTCTTGTACTCCGGTTGCTCATCTTTAGTTTTAAACAGCTTTTTCATCTTAGACTATAGTTTCACTTGCTTAAATTTAAGCTTGAAAAGGCCTTATCAGGCTGATTTGTGTCCTGTGCACATTCAGAGTACTAAAATAGCTTATTCATTTCCTTATATATGCTTATCTAGTGATGCTTATTAGTTGATTTTTGGTTTTATTGATTGCTTGTAGTATAGGCTTTCCATATCTGAGCTTGTTTTGCAATTAGGAGCTTATTTAGGTGCTTAATTTGCATCTGCAATTAGCCCTGTGGACTGTTTGTTACATCAGTTATGCAAGTTCACTTATTGCTTATTTCAGCTTAATTGCCTTTAGGTCTTGCTTATTTAAGTAGATTTAGTTAGTATAGATTATATTATGGTAGAGGTAGCTGTTAGGATTAGCTTGTTGCTTAATTTTAGCTTATTTACAACATCCTATTTAGCTTTTACTTGTTTCAATAATATTTCAAACTGTTAAGCTATTTTTGGCTTATTTCCAGCTTTCCAAAAAAAAGTTCTTTCACAAAAGTTTCTTATTTTCCTTTGTTTTATCAGTTTCAAGAAAAAAATAAAAAATAAATAAAAAACAAAACAAAACAAAACTAAAAGGTGCACCAGGGTTCGAACTGGGACCTCCCACACCACACAGACACAACACAACATCACACTAAACCATTAGCCCTAGGGACTTCTCAAGGTTATTCTTGCAACATTTTATATATAACACCTTTTTTCCCTTATTAGTTTAGCTTATTTACTGCTTATTGCATAAATGTTGTGGGACCAATATTATTTTTCCTTTATTCCTTATAGTTTCAAGTATTTTCCATAAAAATTTCAGAATTTTCCAATGTGTTTTACTACATTTAATCATTTAATTAGTTAAATTTAGTAATTAAATCATAATAAATAGAATATAAATCAGAAAAATATAATTTTTTTTCCAATTTTTTTTATTAATTATAATTTAAGAAAAATATAATTTCATTTTTAGGTTTACTTTTTCATAGATTTGCTTTTAAGGCTCGGGATTTTCCCGTAACTTCGCATTTTTAGGTAAAAATTCACTTTTTCCAAATTTTTCTTAGCTTATTTCATTTAGGTACTTAAAAATTAGTTTTCTGAAATTTTTGAGAATTTTCCATCTAAGTTTGCTATTTTTCATCATTTATTTAAAAGTTTTTAATTCATAAAAAATAAAATAAAAACCAAAAAAATATAAATCTTTTTTCTAAATGTCTTTTTAAGTATTTAGGAATTTTTAGAATTGAATTTGAGGTTTTAGAATCATTTTTCCCCGGTTTTTAAATCGCGTTTTGAACCCGTTACGTTACGTTTTTAGATTATTTGCGTTTTATCTTATTTGTGCTTTTTATAATTGATTTGTGTGCTTATTTGAGTGTTTTAGTTTATATTCCATTATTATAATATCAAAATTCCAAATCAAATCACTTGATCACGAACCGAATCAAGAAATCACATTCACACTTCGTTGGGAAACGACTCGGGAATACATCTTTCCTTTTTATTCTTTGGAGATATAATTGAACTACAATCATGTTATATTCCTAAATTGAATAGACATAATGAAATTTGGTTAAAGTTCATTACTTTATAATCTTTCTCATATTGTTGTATTTTGCTTCTTTATATATCCGTAAAAGGTATTTGGGTTAGACATGTCATGACCATACAAAAAGTTTGAGGGCTTTGTTGGTTTCATTTATGTTTCTATGTGATGGATAGTTTTAGGGTTAGTTGAGATGATAGTTAGCGTTGTGTTATTGGATTAGTAAGTTGTGACCTATTGCTTTAGATCTGTTTTAGTTATATAAATTAGAAACATTCAATACCTTAAGGATTCATCTGTGCATATAACGACAACAACATACTCAATCTCGTCAAAGCGGGGTATGGGGAAATGCATAAAAATGCTAAATAATGCTTGTTTAAATTCAAATTTTATTAATTTCTATCTATGACGGAAAGCAGTCGCTCCGAACTACATTCACAATTGAGTTTTTTATTTTTTTTATTTTTATTATTTTTATTATTATTATTATTATTATTATTATTATTATTATTATTATTATTATTATTATTATTATTATTATTATTATTATTATTATTATTATTATTATTATTATTATTATTATTATTATTATTATTATTATTATTATTATTATTATTATTATTATTATTATTATTATTATTATTATTATTATTATTATTATTATTATTATTATTATTATTATTATTATTATTATTATTATTATTATTATTATTATTATTATTATTATTATTATTATTATTATTATTATTATTATTATTATTATTATTATTATTATTATTATTATTATTATTATTATTATTATTATTATTATTATTATTATTATTATTATTATTATTATTATTATTATTATTATTATTATTATTATTATTATTATTATTATTATTATTATTATTATTATTATTATTATTATTATTATTATTATTATTATTATTATTATTATTATTATTATTATTATTATTATTATTATTATTATTATTATTATTATTATTATTATTATTATTATTATTATTATTATTATTATTATTATTATTATTATTATTATTATTATTATTATTATTATTATTATTATTATTATTATTATTATTATTATTATTATTATTATTATTATTATTATTATTATTATTATTATTATTATTATTATTATTATTATTATTATTATTATTATTATTATTATTATTATTATTATTATTATTATTATTATTATTATTATTATTATTATTATTATTATTATTATTATTATTATTATTATTATTATTATTATTATTATTATTATTATTATTATTATTATTATTATTATTATTATTATTATTATTATTATTATTATTATTATTATTATTATTATTATTATTATTATTATTATTATTATTATTATTATTATTATTATTATTATTATTATTATTATTATTATTATTATTATTATTATTATTATTATTATTATTATTATTATTATTATTATTATTATTAGATGTTTAATGCACTTTTTAGCTTTAAGGCATTTTATAAATTGACTGAATTAAAAATGGCTTGCAAGGAGAAAAACCAATAAGTAAACAAAGATAAGCTCTAATATACGGAGTAACATCTATAGTTTGTTTCCAACATACATATGTAGTGATGGTGCATTACAATGCATGATGAACAGATCTTGAATGCATGACACACATGAAATGATGTACCTAAATTCCATATCAAATCAAACCTACTTAATCCCAATGGACATCATTGACTTAAATTCATCAAAATCAACAAATCCATCACCATCTTTATCAACACCTTTAATCATTTTTCTACATTGTCCAAGTTTGGAATTGCTACATCCAAGACTAGTGAGCACACTTTGCAACTCCTTTGCAGAAATGAGTCCATTTTTATCACTATCAAACACCATGAAAGCATTTCTAAGATCATCATCACCATTATCTTCCTTTGAACTAGCGAAAACCGGCTTGGAACCATCCATAATGGTCATAAATTCATCCAAGTCAATGAAACCATCTCCATTAAAGTCAACTTCTTTAAGTATTCCTTGAGCTTCTTTTGTGGCCATTGACTTCTCTTGACCAAAAGTCAACAAAACATTTGTGAGCTCCACTTGAGAAATCTTGCCATCACCGTCGATATCGAAGAATTTGAAGACTTGCTTGAGTTGGTTTGAGACATCCATGGCTATAAATGTTGAGATGGCATCTAGAACACAAGGATTCTTGGGTGGTTTGTTCTTATATTTATTGACTTTGGTCAAGAGGTTGACTCTCTTGAGGAGATTCCTTATGTGAGTTTTCAAGGAATTTTTAGGCATTGGAGATGATGTTGCTAGAGAAAAAGCAAGAAATGAAATGATTATCAAGAATTGTATGGAAGACAGGTTGTGGTAGATGTTGAAACATTATTATGAGAAAAGGGCAAGCAAAATAGTGGGCATGCCATGTTTACATGTACTTCTTGACTTTTCATATACTACTAGTAATTGTCTATTTTCCACCTCAATCGACATAATAATATTTTTATCCTCAGCATGGGCGGAGCCACATGAGGACCGGGAAGGATCCTGGTCACCTATGCCTAAGCCCGTTAGTGTATTTAGTTACGATTTCATGTGTTAAAAAAATAGTAGAAAATAAAAATAAATAAATCATTTCGACCCTCCCATCTAATGTTTTTCTGAAGAAAAAAAAAATTGTTTCGGCCCTCCCACGAAAAAATTTCTGGCTCCACGGGTGATCCTATGTATTTGGTGAGATAGAAACTGAAAGTCTAGTTATGCGATTTATTTACTATATGTGAAAAGTATCAAGATAACGCTCTACAAAATGAACAATATATATTGGAGTAGCAAAACAATGATGTACAGTATATGAATAGACTCTTAATTATAGTATTATTGATTAGAAGACTAATACCTTTTTATAACAATCTAATGGAAGAAGTTTATAGATCAAAAAAACAAGTTGTGATTGATAACGAACACATTGATAATTTCAAATAAAAAATTTGTTACAGAAGAAAATTTCTAGCAATTTTCATACATATCCTAGTTTATAACATGGATTTGGTATAATCTCTACAATTTCATTTCTAGAGCTAGAATTGCTGAACTAGCAAAGCATGTTAGACCATGTTCTCAATCATATAATTTCTGGTTTTTAAGGCAAGACAAATAGGGAAAGCAGGGAAAATTTTACACGAAACCCTTGTGAAAACAAAAAAGACTAAAAAGTTAAAATATAACGACATAAAAAAATAAAAATTATGATTTGTGAATGGCATTTGGTCATATAGATGGCTTGAGGAGTAATAAAACTTAAAAGGGTTATTTTTTAAATGAAGTAGTTTGGAGACATATCTGTTTTAGAGGTTGTTTGATAAAAAATGCTAAATGATTCTAAAATGCTAAGTGAAACTGATTCTGTGTGAAAATTATTGTTTGATAATTATTCCGAATGAGCAATATGGGTTGCCTTAAATTACCAATTTAACCTTGTATCTAGATTTGTACTAAGCAAAATATGTAATTTGATAAAAAAAAAATAAAAAAAAAAAATTATTGACGGGAATAGAAATATAATATAAAGAAAACAATGTTAAAGTAAGCAATAAAATGTAAATACTTTTATCAAAAGATTATAAAACAATATTAATTACGAACTAATTTTAAAAAGAACTCATTATCGTTTAAAAAATAACTCATCAATTTGATTATGAAATCACGAGAACTAGTTTACTCTTAAAGAAATGATCGGATTACAAAATAAATTCGTGTTCGAGAGTTTTTTTCAAGAAAGAAGAGAAGAGAAGAGGAGAAGAAATTTGGCTAAACTTCTCTCCAAAATTTTTTTTTCAAAAATGGGATGATTTTGAAAGAAGTTATTTTAGGAAGCTTTTAATAAATGTAATTACTTAAATGACCTAATATAAAACATAACTTTTATATATAATAAATGGTATAATTGTAAAATCATCATTTATCTCTTCTTTTATCTCATAACTTGAGAACATGATATAAAAAGTAAAATCCCATTCATCTTCTCTTATTTTCTGCCCATTTTTAACTCTTCTTTTCTTTTCTTTCATTTCAAAAACTTGGGAACAGAGTGTTAATGCTGACCAATTCAGCCCTTAATGGAACCATTAAGAGAAAAAAAAAATTATCAAACAATCAATCTCACTTAATGATTCATGATAATGCCCATTAAAAGGCTATCAAACACCCCCTATAATTGAGAAGCAAGATTTTATGAACTTGTCAATAAAAAGAAACTGAGATTTAAGCCGAAAAAAAAAAAAACCTATCAAGCACAAGGAATACGGTCAAATGTCCTAGTCATACCACCATATATCTCCAAAATAACCAAAGAATGTTATGAACGAGTTAAATTTCTGTCAATTATTGATACTTTCAAGGCCCCAAAACTATTATTACTGTAAAACGTACGATGCTGCAGTCATCTAACGACAATGCAAGCAAGGCAACAACTATTTGATAAAGGGAGCATTGCATATATAATTAAAACTCAAAAACTTGCATATTTTTTTAAAATACAAGTTTTCAATGCATAATGTACAATGCAAGTTGAGCATGCTTTGTGTATATATGCAAATATACAAGTTTTATTTGATATATATGCAATTGCCCTTATAATAAATTATCATCGATATGAAGTTGAATAAAGACGTAAAATTCAAATAAAAGGGTATCTTACCGCGGTAACTTCGGTCTTTGTATGTGCTCATTGATAAGTGTACTCGTACATCATGTACATTATAGTATCGAATCTATGTTACTAGTTGATAGAATGATAGGATTGGTATAGTATATATGGAATGAAAGTATGGGTGCTCATCGCAGTTCCCAATAATAGTAAGCCAAGTTGTAGGAAGGAAAGTGCCGGCACATTCACTTGATTTGATACCTTTTTTTGTTGGTTTATTGACCAAGTTGTGGTCTCCAAAACTGCCGGAAGAGGAACTATTCGTTTTCATATTAAGTCAAACAAAACCATGCAAATTATAACGTAAAGGAGGGGGTTAAGATTAGACTTGGTCTATTGGTAATCAATATCATTATCGTCAATTAAGCGTCACATCAGATTTTCACTACAGTACTAATATCATCACCAAAAGGTGTGTAGACCATCAACATCCCCATCTATCAAATCTTATTATTATGATTTCAAGTAACAATAACTAGTTTTATATTGCTGGAGTGAATAAAGTTTTATTTAATTATATCGTTATTTAGGGTTGAATAAGTATTTTATTAGCAATGAGCTTTACACCAATTACATCAAAACTTGAGCAAATAAATTATACCATTCACCTCTTTGTATTACCTAATTTCATAGACTTTCTACTCTTATTTGACAAAATCTCTCTTTAATGTCTTTTAAGTCAATTTAGTTATTGATTACTAATTCAAATTGTCCAAAGACCGAAACTTTCAAACAAATGGTTATTCTATACTATAACCCCTAAGAAAAGCCAAGAGAACTTGACTCTCTAATGCATCCTCGTTTACATATACTTTCCCAGTTAGTGTGCTATTCAGAATTATATTTCTTTTCGCCAAAATAAACGGCCATAAGCACAAGGCTTTTTTTCTTCTACAAATGACTACTTACAAAAAGATAAACAAAAGGCCATACCATAGAAGTTTCCAAGATTAGGCCATGCCTAAGCCTAGAATGGTGAATCGACCCATATTTTCATGTGCAATCATTTTGTATTTGTTGCAATTTTATAAACATTTAACAAATTGTCATATGCAAATTGTTTTACTCGCATCCAATATATACAGCAACTTGTTATATTCTTAAGTTTCGTTGTAAAGTGAAACGTACTCAAGTTTTTCTAAATAAACTTGTACCTCAGAAAATTGTAATTAGTAAATGTCTCTTTGTTCGATAGTGAATGTAGAATTATTTTCCTAATCCCATGAACCACATAACCATGTGTTGTTTGCTTTTGGAAGTCATTGTTCATGCAATTTACGATCAAATTTGTTCCTTCATTTTGCAGCTCTAATCTAAAAGTACACAACAAAGTCGCCAACGTCCATTTCTCATTTCAAAAAGTAGTCTAGAACTCGTCGCGTCTTCTTATTTTGAAGAATTGACCAATGAACCAACACACTAAACTTCTCTATGCATGACCCAAAATGCTAAAAAGCTAAAGGCCATAACCGTCCTTTAAAGAGCGAGGCAATCATAGCAAGACCGATACTATCATGTACCTTTAGCTCAAAGTAATTGGTCGTCTTACACTATAAACGAGAAATAACTACTATCTTCATCACACTACACGAGTAATGACAACTATTCTCAAGAAAACCATGTCGGTTATCACATAATAGCTGTTAGAATAATAATGTGTACTTGTGTTTCGCATAAGATTAAACCGCAAACCCACGACCTTATACCAATAGTGTCTTCTTAAACCCAGTCTCCCAGAATTTTTTATGGATGAGTATAACAAGTCTTAATGCCCATCCATTTTCCAAAAAGGATATCCTCAAAGGCAATTAGGTAATCCCATTACATAACAATAGAGGTGGCAAAATTGTGATTTAGGAGGTAGTAAGCATTTGATATCGCTCTCAGTCACCCTCGACCCATTTTAGGCTATAAAATCATCCCATTGGATCCTTTTGATGATAAAATACAACCCAAATATACCCATTTTAGGCAAACTGATACAAATTCGCTATATTTGCATAAGCTCAACTTTATTTCGACCAAGAAAAATAATATGGCACTCAAATGGTTACCTGAAACCAGATTAAGCTTCCAACATCAATTGACATCTATAAGACCTAAATCTGACTTCATGATACAGTCTGGTAGCAGTCATCACTCATACCTAACAATCAAAAGGACAAAATATATCACAAAACAAACATGAACATACATATGTGTAAGATATATAATACCTGTTATTCATATAACTCTCTTGATTCTTTGGGCACAAATCCTGCAAACGAGGATTAAAGAACCAAATCCTGCCTAAAAAGACTGAAAATATACACTTTGATTTTGGATGATAACTCATTTAATACTCGAACACATAACAGTTGATTAAGATACAACAAAAATCCCATCAAACCTATTTGATTCACCACTCAAAGTTCAGACACTAAGCAATCAAAAAGATTCCTAACTCTTTCATACACTATGGACAATATTTTCAAAGGGAAAAAAAATCGGGGATGAAGGAGAAAAAAGACTAGAAACTGTGAGGATATTACATAGCTCAAAATCTGAGGATAATATGTCAACATGACCGCAGCAAAACGGGGCCCACTGAGGAGTTGAGTATTTCACTAAGGGATACCTGTACTTCACTAGACCCATGCTCACAGCTAATCAAGCTTGAAAACAGAGGAAAAAAGCTAGATAAATTTTTCTCAAATGAAGAATCTCCCAAACTACATACAGCTTGTAGAGTAGTAACAATAAGAGGCGCACGTATAGTCAGTTCTCTCTTTTTGCCAGAGCCTAACGGTATCAACCAGTGGGCTCGATTAGTGTTCATACGTGCAGGACGTGCTATTTCAACATAGAATTGTAAGACTTCTTGGCAAAGGTCAACAAGTTGAGACTCTGCTTTTGATTCTTCATAAAATGGAGGTCGATCAACCGCAAGATTTTGTACAAACATGAGGCAGGTTTGATAGGATTCGACTTCAAGTCGTAATAATGGTGGGTCCTGCATTTGTGTCATTGAGCTAAGCTCTTGCAGCTTGGAACGTAATGTGACATCATCATTTATCTTGTGAGCATGACTTGCCACTTTATGCACTGCGTCAAAAAGTACTAAGATGTTGTTTGTTGATAGCTGAGGTCTATACATGTTGTAGATCTCTATAATTGCCTGACAAATTCATACAAATATATGTTAGATCTCCTTTTAACTAGTAATATATTGGAGCAAACTAATTATCTTACAACAAAAGTCAGCATAAGAAGTCGAATTTTTACTCCCTTCATCCAAATAAATATGAGTTTGACCGGAAGATAGTTCAATAAAAACTAAAAAGTATCCGCTAATGATCAAATTTTAAAAATCTAAATAATAAGGCAATGAGAAAACTTGTAGACCACAAATTATCTCACCAATATTATGCAAAGCCTCCCATCTTTTGGATGTTCCATATATATTACCATCGTAGCATTTAAAATCACAAAAATACCTTCTGATTGAAGGTCTGATAAGCACAACAGATAGACCCACCTGGATCAATAGAAGTTGAATGGCAGCGCGACACTTGACATCAGAAATCGCGGCATACAGACGCTCCCTCCTCAAGTTCTCTAAATCTTCATCCTGCATGCTAGACTCAGCAGAAATCCCATCATTTCGTCTAGTAGAACCATCTTCATAGTTTACAGCTAAACTATCTATATTTACAAGAAGCAAGAAATCAGGAAGTGTTGCATTTGCTGCCTCTTTTAGAGACAAACCCACTTCAAGCCACTTATCATCAGAGAATAATTCCCCAGCATTACTCATCAAACGAACAAATGCAGCAATTCCAATACCAGCAAGGCTTTGGTGAGGACGCTTGATAAAACTGACTAACAATGCCAATACCTTCTTTAAAAGAGGATTGACAGTGTCATAGAAATTAACAAAAAGATCCACAACTAACTGGAGTGCAAGTGTGCATGTCTCGTATAGCCAAGAGTCTTGATCCAGCTCGTCCATGTCAGCATCAATCCCTTGTTCTGAAGAATTGTCAGGATCGATAGCATGCCGAACATAATCAAAGACTGGTAATAGGACAGAATCAAACACTCTTTCCCATAAAGGTAGAGAGAAGTGATGACCGTGGTTTCGTAATGTATCAAAGAGTGCTTCAAGGGCACTCTTTCTAATCTCCGGCCTTGGGTCAAAACTAAGTTCAGATAACCCTGAGGATACACAATGTAGCATTTAGATTAGAAGATGAGTTCTCATACACAAAAAGTAAGATAACACTAAGAGATGTTTGGTTGGCTGGAATGGGATGATAAAAGAAATAGAATGGATGGGGTTACACACACACACACACACAAAAAAAAAAAAAAAAAAAAACAAAAAACAAAAAACAAAAAACCAAGGTAATGGACTGGATACTTCCATTCCATTATCAGTTTATCATCTTTATATGGCCGGTAAAGTGGAATGAGTTTTCATATGACTTTTTACATTCTACTGGATTATTAAATAAAATATTGTTATTGGTTACTGCATGAGTAAAAGCTGGATTATTGTTTTAGGAAGAATTTCATATCTCCCCCTACTTTCGTTATTATTTTCATATATACCCAATGTACAACCACTGTTAGCGTAATGTACAATATTTTTAAAGCATGTTTGGGTAAATATGAAATTTCCAAATTTGAGGGGAGATATGAGATTGCCCCATTTTAATTACTCCATTCCATGATACAGTGAAAAAAAAAAAAAAAAAAAAGAATCACATTTCTTCAGGTATGGAAAGATAGTGCTATCCCAACTTCATAATGATTTTCATATAAATATAGCAGATACTTTTCCGTACCAGCTAATAGTGGAAACCAGAAGTACAGATGACCTTCCTTTTCTTCAAAATCTCCATTGTCGTATTTACTGTCTTTTCTTTCATAATGGGGAGATGCGGATGACTTTTCAGATACTTCTTTATCCTTATATATTGAGGAGGGTCCCAAATCTCCTTTAGCCAGTTTTGCAGCACACAAACGCAAGAAAGCAATAGCATTTAAACTGATATCTGTGTCAAATCTGCTGCTAGTAAATGCAATCAGACAATTTACACAATCTGTAAAAGCGTTGGTCTCTGACTCCGTGATGTATGGGAAATAATCTCGCACTATCTTTTCAATCATTTCAAAGGCAAGGAGTACAATATTTCTTTGGTCATCATAAGCAGCTGTTGTGAAGACCTGGTCATTTCCCATAATTAGAAATTAGATGAAGAGTATTGTTTTGGAAACGTATATTTAACAAGTGTGGAGAATATGAGGGGCTAAGATACCATGAACATGCTTTTCCATCCTGACTTGACATTATTGACACGGGATTGAACCATTTGAGAGATACATCTGATGATCAGTTCTCTGATTTCCACAGCACCACTTTTGCGCATAACAATCACAAAAGGCTTCATAAACTCATTCTGAAAATTGTAATTAGCCAACTCCTCCCTCTCCAAGAACTTCATCGATAGTTGCCGTAAAGAATCCATTGCAAATATTGCAATTGATAGGTTTTCAGAACAGCCTATAGTAACAAAAAATTCGGAAAGTACATTCCAGATGCCTGTCCAGACAAGCCTGATGCGGTTCATGTTATAGTGACTGCACAGGAATAAAAGAGAGCAGGTTAAGTGTTACCAACATACTGGAAAAGGGTTTTTGCACGCTAGAGGTGGCAATTTCAACCCATTTACTTATAGGAGGTGATTTGTCCACCACAACAATCGATGCGGAAAGCACATGCTTGTAAATTTTAATACTCTACTTTCAGGTGTGCGTGGTGAATTTGATGGTGTAAAAATCACCTCTATATACTTATGAATTATAATGGGTCGATTTGGGTTGAATATTATCGCAAAGGGGGTCAAATAGCGGGTCAAATATAAAAGGCGATTGCTCAAACAGGTTGAAGGTTGAAATTCATACAAAGTAATTTTCAATGCATACAACTGCCTAAGCTTCATTTTATTCAAAATAAAAATATATTACCAATGTAGCAATAAGTTTTTGTATTATTTTAAATTACTTTAGAAAGGACAAAATAGTTTTGAAAAGTCAGCCCGACCCGGACTAAATTGATATGTTTTGATCTGTTACCCTGCCCATCTTGCCAACTCTGATACACACTATAAGACCTATAACTACCGTCAAGTAACTGAATGAGACAGATGTAAAAGTAACGTACGCAATTTCAACTATTTTGGTTAGGCTAAACACTCGTGGATCAGATGTAGATCGTAGTTCCTCCATAGACACCTTGCAAAGTGCCTTAACGAAGTCAACTATCCCCTCGCTGTTAAGTTTCTGACTCCTTGTGAATATACGGTTCATTTCGCCAACTTGTTCCAATATGTTCAACTTAGAAACCAAATGATTAACCTGCTCTGCTGTGATACCTGCAGAAGTATTTCCACCAATGCCAGCACTATCATATGAACCTCTTCTCTTTCCTGCAGCTGCTTGCTGAATCCTCCCAGCTCCCTTCTTTTTGAGAACTGGAAGGATATTTGACTTTGTCTGTTTCGATTTTTCAGATTCATTTTGATTAGCAGAAAAAAAGGTTGCATCTGAACGAGCCCCTGCTCCCAACAGATGCAGATGCTCAAAACGAGAAACACATGTCAGGATATGCTCCCATGCCTCTTGTAGATAGTTACCATCTTCATCTGCAACGGTAACTATTGCCTGTGAATCGATAAAAAAAATAGTTAGAATCTATTGCCTGTGAAACAATAGAGAAAATATCATATTTCACAAGTTAAAATGAAAATGACATTCAGATGACAATTTAAATCAAAACAATAACTTCTTCTGTTAGCAGGGATCTTTCTGGCTTCTCGTATGTTCAACATTTAAGATTCTTTCCTACCACTTCTGTTAGCATGGATCTACTTTCCGTAAAGCAATAGTTGATGCATAAAACACATTGCAAAACATATAAAGATCTTATACATTAATTATGCGTATAATAATAGCTTTGGAACATAGAACACAAACCTTGATAGCTTCTATGTTCTTCTGTTTTATATCAGCTGGTGAATGAAGGGAAGTAAACTTTGCCAATGATGTCAAGAAAGCATCTCGCTGAGTCTTCATGGACATTGCTGCTGTAACATGGATAGCAGAACGAAAGCCTTCCAGACATTGAGCTATTACTATCTCATCATCACTTTGGTCAAGAGGAACACTAAAGGCAGCTAGCATAGGAGCCCAGCACACCTCTACCATAAATTGAAGTATAAACACATCTGTCGCAGCATAAAAAACTGACCTGCAAAATCGCCAATGCAAGCCGAAAGCAAAAAAAAAGGTCAAGTGATGAATGTTAAAGATCATTTCCAACAGTCTCTCTTCTTAACAAACAGATGAGTCATCTTACTCTGATTTCCGTGCTCTCTCTTTAAACTGTTCTTGCATGTCTCGCATAAGATCATCATTTGTTTGATTTTCTTCAGGAGTCTTACGCACCACAATATTCAATATACTATCTAAACCCAAAATCCTAGTTGAGTTTGCAGACTGCCTCTGTTGAAGGGCGATATCATCTTCTTTCATCTTAATTTCATTTTTGGCTATGCGCTCAAACAATGATCTTAGGTATTCCTCAGGTAAGTCCTTACCATCATCTATGCCACGATTATTTTTTATAAAATCATCAGCTGACATCTACATGAACAAGTAAATTTGCTATTAGCACAAGTTTTACGTCAAATTCAATATGAAGTGTCTGAGGAGCTCTACTAAGCTCCAGGATGATACCTTATTTTTTACCATGGCATTATGAGCATCAGTATTGAGCATTATAACAGAGTAGGCAAGGACATAGGCTGTGTCAGCACTGATGAACGCCTTTGGATTGCACTTGCAGTAGCGTGCAGCAAACTTCTCCATAATCCGGTCAATCTTTTGTGCCTCACCAGGCAACCTAAAGCCTCGTAGAAAGGCTCTAATTGCCTCATCAAACTCCATACCTTGAAAGTCAAATGAATCCACATATGCATGCATTACTTTCAGTGGTAGATCTTCTCTTTCCCCAAGATAATCACCGATCAAAGTCTTGTTTAAACCAGATGTGCTTTTCAAAAACTCTGCTATTTCTTCAGGAGTATTCCCCACCTTATTCACATTGATCAAGAATTCAATGCCTTTTTTAGGCTTCCTGTTAAAAAGCGATATACCTTCCTGCCATTATTATTATATTAGATTCCTGGAAAAATCCTGGATGAAACACAAAGCCAATTTTATTTACCTGAAGTTCGAGTTTATAAGCCCTGCGCTGCTCAATTATTGAAGCATCTGAAACTTCACTAGAGGCTTCAGAATGAGAATCCGAACCCTCAACTGGCTCATTTTCATTTGTGATCCCATTGTCCATGGGAGGATTTCCATGTTCAGGACTATTCTCAACCAACTCAACTTTCTTTGCAGAATAAGGATCAGGAATACGCAACTGTTTGTTCATCCAGTCTCCCATTGATTTTAAAACAGCCACTAAGCACTTCATAGCTTCCAGCTTCATGGTCATAGCCTGAGGCGGCAAAAGGGTAGTTGCAACTCCAGGTGGAACCCCCTGGGCGGTCTTAAGTAATCCATTGACCATTCTGTGAAAATATTTGAACAGCGAACCAATATGCGAACACTTCAGTGTTTTTTATAATTAAACACAGGTAACATTATACTTTTGAGTGTGATCAATATAAATTGTCAATCCTGACCATGCAATTCACATATAACTTATAATAGAAGATAGCTATAAAGCATTGTGAGAGTACCTTACCTTTCAAAAATGTTAGATGAATTGACATCACAATCATAGTTGACAAATATATCTACCAAAATCTGTGAATCAGCACATAACTTTTCAAGAAACCTCAGTAATATCATCTTCTGCTGGAAATTTGGTTGAGCAACATTCTCTAGAACCCTGAGAACAATCATAGGAAAAAATACACCAATTTCTGCCTTCAATCCAGCTCTAAATCTTGACAACAAGCTAATGAAAATTGAGCAAGACAGCTGAAATACAATTATTAGGGTTGATGCACTGTTCTTCAGTAGAGACAAGCATAAGTACTGCTTAATGGCGCCCAAAAATCTGCTTGACAATGAAAAGAAGAAGACTAATAATTAGGATGCAAGTGGAGAACATCTACAATGATATTAGAAGGCCAACTGCTAACTGATGTTAGTAAGCAAGTCTTAAAAATACAAAAATATAAATGCCCCTGTGATAAAAAATAATAATAATAAAGATTTGAATCATTGGACCTTCCAATGAGGAATCAGGTAATGAGCAACAAAGCAACATTGTTGAACGCAAAAATCATCATTTGCTAAATGTGCCTCGCACAATATTAATCCACGACAAACTATATGTATTAGAGTATTGTAAATTACAAAATACATTTTTCTTCTTCTTCAACCTCTTGTTCCTATGTTCCCTACTTGACATCAAGTTCTGCTAACATCATATTTCACGAGTCATATTCATATTTTTCTACCCCTAATCTCCCTTCAATGATAATTCTCCTTTACTACTCCAGAATCCGTGTAATTTCTTCCAGTACAATCACTGAAATCCATCATACAGGCAAACCTGGTCTGTCTCCTTTGTCACTCATAATATGACCTCAAGTAGACTCCTAAGGCTTGGTTTTTCCGTTTATCGTAAGTTGTTAACAGTTTCAGTTTATGCAGATGGCATTATTTTAACATCCTACAATAGCGACGGTATTAGTGAAACGACACTACGATACTGGGTATAGAGGTTTCACCATCTTGACAGAGGATTGTGCCAACAGAAGTATGTTCTTGAGTCTTGACCTCCTTTCAGAGTATACATATAACTAGGGTGCAGACCAACTGATCAGTTGTTTTAAAATATGAGAAACTCCTACTCGAAATGGTATCATGACCTTAGAATGAAAATACAAACAGCTACCCATTTGCATATTCAGTCCGACTAGGCATTCTAGTGAAAAGTATATAAAGGCCTTACAAGTCCCTCCTTCAATTTCCGTTTCCAGACGTGATACAAGAAAAAGAAAATAAAGAGAAATGAAAAGAGCAAGTGAGGAAGTCAAACTAAAAGTCAAAGTGAAAGCCAAGAGCCAAACGAAGAGAAGCCATGATTCCTCAATCCTCTTATAAGCTTACTAGAACGGTACCCGCGCAATGCGGCGGCGGGTACGTGTGACTATATTTTGCGTTATTCGGTTACACATTTAGTTGTTTTTATGCTTTATAAGTAGAGATGTTTAAGCCAAATAATTTTTGTTTGAACAACCAACCTGCTTCCTAACAAACTTCCTAACCAACTTGCTTCCTAACCAATTAATTTTGAAATCCTTCCATAATAAGCTAGTAAAAGTCTGGATTTTAAGCCTTTCTAATTATAGAATAGTCCCAAATGCATTATATAGTAGTAATGTAGTATAGATAATTATTTAGTTTGTATTGGTATAGGTTTCTGGAAATTAGCCAGCTGAAACATGTATGAACTTGAAGAAAGGTTCAATATAAATACGCATATTTAGTGCTATAGTGAAAGAAATTCTAAGCTGTAATATGTGATCAAATGCTGTCATGAGTTTAGATTAATAACTAAATAAGGTTGCATGATGAATTTTCCAGCATTTTATGTTGACTTTTAACTGTTTTATCAAGTGGAAACAAAAGCAGCAGAATCCGAAAGTTTCTCCCATAAGTTTTGCACAGGCATATGCATTTTTCCCATGAGGAAGGCTACAACAGATGTATGAAGGCTTAGGGCTCCCGGACTAGGCTGATTCCATTATTACGTTTACTCTGTGAGTGTAGCCAGTCAGGATAATCTATATAGTTCACCCCAAAAGTCCAAGCACTATATCCTGGGTATTCAAAAGACTCCGAGTAAGGGTAACATAGGGTACCAGGACAGAATGTTCGGCCATAGGATATTGTCTTGGAAAGCAGAAGGCAGCATCATGTTTTGTATTCTATGTGGCCCATATTGTCGAAACCGTAACAATCTATATTATGCAATTGAGAGAGAGTATTACTTTTTGCAAGGCTAATGAAATAATTCAAGGAGCTAATTTAGAAATATTCACAATTTCTTATGAGTAGAGAAATAAATAAATAACTGATCGCTACTTGTTTTCTCTAGTCTTCAATAATCACATATCAAATTCGACCTATATATAATAATATAAAATCTATATGGCCATACATTATACCTACGGACAATAGGAATGAACATCAGCTCACAAACATCAACTTTAAATACAGAAATATTGGCATGGTGGACATCTATGCTCCCACAGTCCAACCATAGGAATGTCAAACTTAACGCTAGCAATAACCTTAGGGAGCTTGATCAGTGATAACAGAATTTTGATTTCATTATGTACTGTTATGATCTCGCATGATGAACACCGTCTGTTAAGGTTGCCTTGTAAGGAAATATAATACTCCATATATCTAGGTCCATGTATTCAAAATGCCACCAGCGATGCAAGTATCACGTTAACCTTCTAATGTAAAGGACTCCAACTGTAGCATTGCAGGTGTTTGTGAAACACACTGGCTCATTGGTCAAAACGAACCCCGAATGAAGTCGGCATTACAATACTTAAACCACTACAACCAGATACATTGTTTGCCTTACTTATATTACATGCAATATGTATTTACTTCTAACCTATATCAAACCATAACAAAGAGTTCACTCCCTGTTGCTCAACTTTTAGTTCTTGAAACTCTGCCAACCAAATAAAGCTCAGTAAACTGTGTGATGCGAACAATTAGACGTGGAACCTCGAGAGAGCAGTGAAAATCCTACTACTCATATACATTGAAAACCTTAAAGCTCTTATAGTACAAAAGCACTCAGATGCACACAGCCCCATAAAAAGTTTTTTAGGAGTTCTCTCGAATGGAGAGTAAAATTTCAATTGTGAATTACAATATGCTCAAAGGTAAATAGCAGGGGTCAATCAGTAAAATCAGTGAATTATATTTAGCTTGGGAAACTAAAAATAACGGCATTGCCTATGTCAACATGTAATCTTGTATAGCTTGTGCATTGGTCATGTTAGTGTCTACCAAATTACAATGTAGTAAATGACACCCGATCTATTGCAAGTGAAAACCTAAATATAAGTAAAGAACTTCATTGTTGTGCTGCAGATGACGCTTATCGTATGATTTGGAGTTCTTAGTTCTTATATATGGACATTTAGCCTTAACATGATAAAAAATAACAACACTTTTTCAGCTCGTTTCTAGAAATTGACGCCAACGGAACAAGCCCGGGCATTATATTACGAACCTTAAATTCCTAAAGAGTGCACCCACATTTAAATTTCAACATAAAGTCAAAGGAATAAACTTGATAAATTTTTATCCTAGTTATCAACAATTAAAAGGGAAACACAGCATCAGTACATACCTTTCACTAGTTCTAAAAACAGCCCCGGCATTCTCCAACAATATCTTCAACAGCTCTAAAGCAACTATCTTTCCTCGCATCAACTGTGGATCTGCCAATGCCTCTTTCGGAGGGGTCTTCATCGATAGTTTACAAAGAGCCCTAAAAACTAAAAACGCATCTCTTCTCAACTTATTTTCAATCTGAACATCAACATCGTCATCCCTGTCACCCTCCCCATCCGCCAATTCCCCTTTCCGCCCCTCTAATGCCGTCTTATACATACTAATCTCCCAATACTTAGCATCCAACATATCTTTATCCGTAGAATCCAACAAATCAGCAGGATTCGTCGACTCAACAGTCGAAGTCCTGGTCTCAAACGCCCCATCATGCACCCCACCTCCACCACCATTTGATCCTAACGGAGTCCCTGAGTGCAAAACCCCATCCATTCCATTCATAACCTTACTAATAAACCCTTGGACAAAAGCATTCACCGTCCCATCACCATCTCCACCTTTCTCCAACGGCTCCATCAACTCCGCCACAACAATAGGCTGAACCGGCACAGTAGAAGAATCAGCCTCCATTCTTCTAAACACAATTACAAGCATTTGCACCAAAGACGCCTTAGCCGTCGTCCGATTCACCACAAACCTACTCGCTAAATAAATATCATAACTAGTCCTAACAATCTGCAACAAACTATCACCATGTATCCTCAATGCGACCGACGTAACAGCCGATAAAATCGTCTTTAACACCAACAACTCCACACTTTCCTCACCTAACTCACAACACTTACAAACCGAATCAATTAATTTACCTAACAACTTAGCGTCTAAACCACCGCTAGGATCCATTTCACCATGTAAATAACCAAATGCAATCAATTTCTGTATACAATCTAACGCAGGTTCAATAATCTTAACATCACCTGAACAACAAACATTCATAATAACCATAAGATATCAAATTATGAAAGGCTGTAAACAAACCGCACATTCACTGAATAATACCTAAATCGTTCAGCAGGAAGTTTGCATATGTGCGTTTGGGTTAATATACTAATATTTTTCAAAATTTTGCACCTAAGTTAACGAACTTTCATTTTGTTCATATAGGTTACCGAACTTGTAAGCGTTGACATTTAGATTACAATTCTATATTTTTATAGATGCACAGTTTTGGAAAGTTTAGTGATGCATTTATATATTAACCCATGTGCGTTTATACTTATTAAACGAACGAACACGAACAAAAGTCCTGCTCATTTATTTACACTCGTGAACATCCAATTATTTGTTCGCCTATGTTTAGTTATGTAAATCTGTTACTTTATCTTCGAATATCATATACATTTTTTGTTTTTTTCAAATGTTTAGTCAAACAAACATAGATTAAAAAAATAGTGTTTATATATTGAATATAGATGTGTACTCTTGTTCGTCCATTTAACGTCTTAACGAACGAACATAAGTGAACACAAACAAGCTCATTTTCACGAACAACATGAACCAAAAAAATTGTTTACGCATTCATGATTGTTTGTTTCTGCGGTTAAACTTAAACAACAAATTAAGTTCATTTAAGCACACTAGCATTTGGTAACACAGTTGTAGCTAGATTATCAAGTGACAAGTGTAACACGGCGTAAAGCTAAACCCTTCTTTTATTAGTGTTTCTAACAGGAACGATTAAAAAAAAATCAAAAGCTAAACGCAAATTGCCTAATAAGCATTGTATTCAAAAAGCCAAACGCTCATTTGTGCGGTTAAACTTAAACAAACAAAATTAAACAAAATTAAAAATTTTAAAAGAACGAAATGAACGAAAAGAACAAATTTAAATGTTTGGTTCGGTTACATTCCTAACTATTTCTACACACAATCTAATTAAATCAAATTCAGCAAAAATTAAAAAAAGCATCACCTGAATTACACGCATTAATAAAGGGAGTCAAAATAGCTTCAGACTCAGCTAACGTCAACTCACTAGTACCGGAATCATGTAACACACCAGGAACCGATGACGTGTCAGCCTCCGCTGACGTGGCATTATCCTCCAATGATTTAGTTAGATGTTCGAGTAGTGATTTGCATTCGTGGTTGAGTTTAGAGTGTTTGCGCCATGAACTGTTTTTGATGATTTTGTTTAGGGCTGGGAGTATGATTGTGTTGATCATTCGTGATGATTGTTGTTGGGTTGACATTTGGGAGGAGGGTGGATCTGTTGTGGTGGTTTATGGTGGTTTGAGATTGGGTTTTGGGATCGGGGAGGAGTTATGTTTTCAAAAGTACTACACTAATAAAATAAACATTCGGTGTTTTTTTTTTTTTTTTTTTTTTTTTTTTAGCTAAGGGATGCGTGGGGCACCCACTGCTGTTAAATGGTTTTAATAGGGAGAGTCTCCATTATACCACTCACATGGGTATAGAGGCACTAGCGGAAAAATAGTGGGCTCCACATAAAAAAAACATTATTATATATTTTGTGTGGACTCATTTCTTTAGCTAAGGGAAAAAGAAACACCCCCAGGAATCAATCCCCACCTTTTATTCATTTTGATCTAATGACTTAGATTAGAGTTAATATTTACACTACAAGAGTATTTTAGGACTATATAAATATTATTTTTTACTCTCATTTCAATTAATGCGTCATTTGTTCACACACACAAAGTGTGTGTTTCTTTCTTCTCTCTCCTCTAACCACCTCCTTCATCCCGTTCATCAACAAACCCTAATTTTTTCTTCTAAATTAATCGATCTCATTCTTCATCCCGTACATCACCTAACCCTAATTTTTTATCGCTTATTTTAATTTAAACTTAATTCAAAGCTGAATTATAAGCTCTCTGTTTCTATAAGCTGAATTATCAGCTAGCTGATTCATTTTTTCATATGATATGCAGGTTTTATGGATTCGCTTCAAAGTTCTGTTTCTACTACTTCTGAAGAGATCGCTGTTAATGATTCTTCTACTGCTTTTGAAGAGATTGTTGTTAGTGATGATGTTTCAGCTAAGTATGTTGAGGAGATTGTTGCTTATGAACACGGTGATGAATCCGAAGCAATTAAGAGTAAGTTTTTTTATTATTTTAATTTTTTCTATAATCCGTTTGTTAGTGTTAATAAGCTATGTTATTAAGATGTTATAAGCTCTGAATATGCCCTTTAGTTAGGTTTTGATTGATATAGGCAATTTTTAAGCTCTGGATAAGTAGTTTTAAGCTTTGAATAAGCTATCTTAGTAGTTGATAATATTAGTAGTCTGGATATCATATATGATATATCACATGTGATATATCAATATTTTTGTATCACATGATATATCACATGTGATATATCAAGCTCAACTTTGATTAAGTAGTTTTAAGCTTGTGATATCATATATGATATAGCACATGAGATATATCAATGTTTTTGTCTTACATGTGTTATATCATATGTGATATAATTAGAATATGTGTTTATGATTTTATTTATAGTTTATCAGTGTTTTTATATTTGTGTTTATTTTTTTAGATTTGAATGCTTTGGAAACTCCTGAATCATTTGCTACTCACTTTAATTTTGATACTCCTGGTGGAACTGTTTATTATATTCCGAAAGTTCATGTGGATGTTTTACTTGTTAAGGGCAAAGTTTATAAGTCGATTGATGAGTGCATTGCTGCCTATATGAAATATGTTGCTAAAGCAGGGTTTGAGGTTAGGAAGTCATGCCAGAAAAGGTTGAGGAATGGTACTGTGAAGCAAAAGTATTTAGTGTGTAATAGGGAAGGTTGTCCAAAGGGAATTCATGTGGACATGTTAGACTTAGAGAATAGTGACAAGCAGGTTAGAAGTTCGAACCTGCATATCACAGGGTGCAAAGCACGTGTTATTTTTTATTTGATTCCTGGTACTTCTAAGTACAGGTTGAATGTCTTTGATAGTATTCATAATCACGAGCTTGAACGTGAAGAGTATAAGCATTTGTCAAAGACTGAGAGGCAGTTGACGTATGCTGAGCAATTGTTCATTGTTAAAGCTGCTAGCGTAAATATAGGCACAACGAAAGCTCATCACATCTTAACTGGTTTGAAGGATTCTTATTTGCTTGTTCATGGAACAACTGTTGATTTTAAGAACTTTTTTAGGGGTGTGAACTGCTATATAGGTGATAGTGATGCGCAGATGCTTATATCTAAGATGGAGAATAGGAAGAAGCATGTACCGAAATTTTCATTTGATTATTTGGTCGAAAATGCTGAGCCTGCGGCTATTTTTTGAGCTGATGAAGTTTCTAAGTTCAACTATAGAGAGTTTTGTGATGTTGTTTCGTTTGATGCTACTTACAGAACAAACAAGTAAGTATTTTTATGTTCAGTATGATATTTTGATGATATGATTTGCTATTTATTGTTTAATCTGTTTGTTGATATAAATAATGCCTAAAAACATTATTAACATATATCGATATCTCTATGTTTTGATAATCACAAAACGTAAACTCATTGAACTACAAATTATGACGTAAACAAGTATTTTGTCGTAAATATTTGCTTTAGCATTCATATCACTTAAGGTATGAATAAACAAAGTGTCTAATGCATTTTATGATCAAAGGAATTTTTATTTTTACAAACCTTACATTTTATTAAAGTGGGACAAACATTTTTAATTTATACAAAACAATTTTGTATTTATAAGAAATGTTTTATTCAAAATAAATAGTTTGAATTCAAATTTCAACCAAAAAAACGGCTACATTCTTCAGGAAAAACCTCCCCCACAAAAAGACAAAAAATCTGAAGAAAAAATATTTTTTGTTAGGCGGCCCCCTTAATTATACTAGGCGGTCCCCTTAATTATTAAGGGGACCGGCACCCAATTAAGGGGACCGGCCACGCTTCCAAACAGTATTTTTCTCCATATAAATACTGGTTCATCCCACATAATTTTCTCACCTTTTGCACCCCAAAACTTTCTGTTCTAGATCTCATTTCTATTCTCTAAAATCCTTTAACCATACATACATAAATCTTTGTTTCAAAGTGATCCAAACCTCTACCTTTCAAGTGCAAGAGAATAATACTTCAATCCTTCAAGAGAAGAAGTATTACAATTTGTTGTGACCTCCACATCCAAGTTGTTAGAGCATCATCCATTATATCTATTTCTTTGTGTAACTAGTTGTGAATATTTGATAGAAGATAGATTAGCAAGGTGTGTAGATAGAGTGAGTGTGTAGTAGATAGTTGTGAAGTAGAGAAGTTGGGAAGTAGATAGTTATGAAGAAGATTATTGTGAAGTAGATAGTTGTGAAGATAGATAGGTGTGAAGAAGTAGTGTTGTGATTAAGTAGTGACTAGGTGTGAAGAAGTAGTGTTGTGATTAAGTAGTGACTAGGTGTGAAGAAGTTGTATAGAAGGTGTGAATAAGTTGTGACGAAGTTGTGGTATGTATATTGGTGTGTAAGGTTTTCTCCGCCATAAGGGAGCTTGTTGACATAGTGAAGAAAACTCTCGAGTAGGTGACTCGAGGAGTGGAGTAGGGCAAGGAAGGTGTCCTTGTAGCCGAACCACTATAAATCCTTTGTCTCGCGGTTAGATCTTTCCATATCTTACTTATTATCTTGCTTATATCGTTATTACTTTTGTAGGCGTAGACGCATATATATATATATATATATATATATATATATATATATATATATATATATATATATATATATATATATATATATATATATATATATATATATATATATATATATTTGCTCATATAGTGCTAGTATTGATTTTACTTAAAGATCAAATGAAAGTTTCATTCACAAAACAAAGTTTTTACAATCAAACTAAAAAGGTAACATACATATAATTGATCATTTCGATCAAGTAAAGTTTTCATACAAAATATAACTAAGGATTATAAAATAAACGATTACTTACTTATCTCTCGTATATAGCTATAATTGTTTATATTGTGCATGTGTTGATTTCACATACTTAGCTTATATTATTATTGTTCATACTTAGATATAGTTGTTCATATTGTTCAAGATTTGAGTTCACATAAGATTGAATCAAAGTTTTAAAAGCAAACAAGGTTTTAAAACTAAACTGAGTTTTCATAATAAAATTAAAAAGACGTAAAACTATTCAACCCCCCCCCCTTCTAGTTTTCCACAATTGGCATCAGAGCCAGGTTAAACAAGATTTTTAAAATATACTGTATTTTAAAACTTGTATCGATCTATGGAATCGGAAAAATATTTAGAAGGGCAATCTATGCAAAGACCACCACTATTTGAAAGTGATGGTTTTCTTTATTGGAAAAATATATTCAAAACTTATGTGAAATCAAAAGATCTTGATCTTTGGCATGTCATTACCTTTGGTGATTTTCCCCCTATTCAATATAATTTTGAAACTAAAATGGATGAAATTGTATCTTTTGAAAAACAAAATGATGATTTAAAAAAAAACTAGCAAAAAATAATGAGGCTAAAATGGTTATTTATAATGCGTTACCACGCAAAGAATATGAAAGAATTTTTATGTGTAAAACCGCAAAAGAAATTTGGGATTCTTTACTAATCACTCACCAAGGTAATAGTCAAGTTAAAGATAACAAAATAGATCTTCTTGTTCAACAATATGAACAATTTACGATTCCGGAGGAGGAATCAATAGATAATATTTTTGCTAGGTTTAACACTATCATCACAAGTTTAAAAGCACTTGATGAGAATTTTTCTAGTAAGAATTTTGTTAGGAAATTTCTTAGGGCTCTTCATCCAAAATGGCGAGCTAAAGTTACGGCAATTGAAGAATCGAAGAACTTGTCAACTCTTCAACTTGATGAGTTGATCGGCAACCTGAAAGTCTACGAAGCAATAATAAAGAAAGACTCCGAGATGGTCAATGAAAAAAGAGAGCAAAGCAAGTCAATTGCGTTGAAAGCTAGGAAGGAATCTAGTAACGAGGATAGCTCAACCTCCGAAAGTGACGACGAAGAATATGCGATGGTCGTAAGAGACTTCAAGAAATTCATCAAAAGGCGAGGAAGATTCGTTAGACAACCGCATGATGAAAGGAAAGCAAACCAAAGAAATAAAGATGACAAAAATGGCAAAAGTGATAGGAAGTGCTTCAAATGTGGTGATCCAAATCATCTCATCGGAAAATGTCCAATGATGTCAAAAAATCAAAATTAAAAGGCGTTTGTTGGAGGAGCTTGGAGTGATAGCGATGACGATGAGAAAGAAATCACAAATGAGGAGAAATGTCTTATGGCTAAGACATCAAGCGAGGTACGTTCCGAAACCGAATACTTTAGTGACGAAAATTTATCATTAGACGAAAAAGACCTAGATAGTGAATATAATAGGTTATGCAAATTAGGTCAAAATGTTATAGCTAAAAATAAGTCACTAAAACATATTAATAATCTATTAGAAAATGAAGTACTCGAATTAAAAATTAGACTACAACATTTAGAAAAAGGAAAAGAAGTTTTTATAGAATGTAAAACATGCATAGAGGTTAATAATGAAAACAAAAAACTTAAAGATGAAAATTTCAAACTTGACAAGTTTAAAAATAGTAGTAACCCACTTAAGAAAATAATAAGTGTTCAAGAAACTTCGGGAGATAAAACCGGTCTAGGATTAACCTCAACTAATGTTTCAACTAGTGAAAATAAAAGTATAAAGTTTGAATGTGAATATAGTAAACAAAAATCATTAGAATCAAAACCTAACTATATACTTACAAAAGATAGAAAAATACCCATTGAGAATGATGAAAAAGTAAAAACTTTTTATAAACCATCCTTAAAGACCGAAGTAGGATCCTCTAAATTTAAATTAAGATCTAAAACTCCACCACCGAGAAAACCAAATAATCTTCATACTCGATCTAAAACACCTCAACCTAGAAGAAACCAAAATAGATAAAACTACAATAATACTAGTCATCAAATGTGGAATTATCAACCAAGTTACAATCCTTGGGGAATACTACCACCATACATGCATCCTAGCCAAATGTTGAATATGTTTGGACCAAACAACTTTGGACCAATGAGACAATGGGAACCAAGTGGCTAAGCTGTCAATCTTGGAAGAAGTTGGAATATCATCTACAAATGACTTCTATAAGTCAACATGGTCACTTGAAGTGCTTGAAGATATTCCATTGAAGACTAAAAGGTACGCGTTTCTTTTAAGTTCATCGCTATAATTTGCATGCTTAGATATATGATTAGTTAGATTAATGCTTAGTTATACATATATGTATACATAATAGCTTATATTCTTATAACCTAGAAACATCATTGGTTGACTCTCTTAGGAATAAGATAAAATTGTTCATTGCCGAACGAAATAGAAAATGGAAATCTTCTATATCCACTATTAGCAAACTCATGGTGATGAAGTGAAATGAGTTAAGTAGATCGATCGTTAATATAGAAGTAGGATTAGATCCCTCGCGTAAGAAAAACTATGGATGAAACAAGCTCTCGTAGACTATGGCATTAAGTTAGATAAGCGTGCGAAAACAAAGGAACTATAGATGTTAGGTTATACCCCATTCAACACTCTAGCATCTAACATATAAATTATCGTCTTCATTTCCTTTAGGATCATAGGATATGTAGAAACGATAGCATGATATAATAATAGACTTAACCAATCCTCTTGAGCATGAGATCTTTAATAAACATTTTTTAAAATATTTGATTTATGATATTTGTTGTCAAAAATCTAATATCTCTAAAAATATGCAAAAACCTCACATTTTGGAAAATATTTTTCAAATAACTATCCCACTTTTAAATAACATGTTTTCACTATCAATATCCACAATTTTGTTTTGATCAAAACTAAAGATTGGGAAAATATTCTTTACCGTTCATTCACACATTTTGAAGTAAAAACCCAATCTATTTTATTCAAATAACTCTCACATCTAAGTGAAAACTTACTTTCAAACATTGTTAAATAATGCTAAAAACGTCTCTTTTAAAATCATGCATGGTGATCTCATATTTTTCATCTATATTTATATAAATGACACTTATAAGTGAACTAAATCAAAATAAGAGGACCATGGTTTGTTCATTAAGACTTTGTTTGTAACAAGTCTAGAAATCCATGCTATCATAACTACTCACTTATTGCACATTGATACACATTAGGATTAATCCTCCTAGTTATGTAGTTATGAAATATTTGATGTTGCTTATTGTTTCCTAGCACTTATATTTTACTTGCTTGATGAGTATGTTTGCATGCTAGATGAAATTGCTTGTTTATTTAATCTCTTTGATTAACATGCTTTGGCTACATAATTGCCTACATAATTAGTATATGCTTAATTGCCTCAAAGAGTTGGACTTGTTTGAAACCAAAAACACAACCTTTCTGCAATTCACTACCAAAAACCCTTTTCTGGCAATCTGGGAATCACCAGATGGGCGGCCCCCTTAAATCATAAGACGGCCCCCTTAATTATTAAGGGGACCGGCCATCTGATGGTCGAAGGTGTTGTTTCCTTTTTCTACTTTTTAGCCCATTTCATCCTACACTTCCCAAAATTCATAAACCTATTTTATCCTAAACCTTCTATCAAAATTTATACATCCTTAATCCCACCAATCCTACTTTATAAACACTTTCATTCCTCTCAATCTATACTCATCTCTTCATGACCTCTCCCATTAAACCAAAACCACCAAATAACCCGTTTGGAGAAGAAAGCCTAACTTCCATTAAAAGCCCATCAAACCAAATGATGTTGTCAAACATCCAACACCAAATTCCTCCTATGTCTTCAACATTACATACCTAACACCTAACTCTCTTTCTCACCAACATTACATATCAAAACCTTTACTCACCCATATCCTTCTACATTACACTCAAACCTCATAATCTTTTCACAACTCAAGCGATGTTGTTCATAATCAACCAACACCTAAACCTCACTCTCACACAAATGATCCATTTAACAACAAATCATCCATTCGTGCTTCCACTAATGCTCCTTCTTATGATGAGCATGCACAATCCCAAAACAATAATCCCAACCTCATTACCAACACTTTAGATGTTGCTCATTCAACAAAAACACCATCCACTCATGAAGCATCTCTTCCACCCATATCATGTTTTCATGATTACCTAAGCTCAAACATGTTTCCACCACCAAGGGTATCACCACCACATCCTACAACTTCACATGCCATTCCTATGTTGCATGTTCAAACCCTCACCCAAGACAACTATCATGCTCCACCACCATCACCTTCCTCCGAACACTTAATGTTCGTTGAGGCGCTAAAAGAATCCCATGAGCTTAGTGCTCTTTTAGCCTTACATCTTGCTCAACACAATTTGGATCCACTTTCATCTAGATCACCCTCATCACCACACAACATAAATCAACTTGAGAAGCATGTCAACAATTGACCTTGTTGCATCTTTCTCCTAAAAATCATTGCATTCAATGAACACTTCACTTGGATTGAATATCTTCTCACTAGATCACATCCAATACCCTCACTTGAACAACATCCAAAACCTTAATCAACCTCTTCCGCTATAAACTCTCCACAACCAAACTCTCCAACATTCATGACCCAAACATATACCTCCATTAATCTAACAACCTTATCTTAACTCAACCATAGTCATTCCAAACACTCCATCATCAACCATCTAAGCATACTATATGCTTATTATTTTCACTTTCAAATACGAATCAACCAACATTTTGTTACAAGCAAGTCCGATGGCTCTCTTTGGTAAATTAGGATCTTTAACATAATCTCCTTGAATTAATTGTTATATATCCTTAATATTTGTTTGCTATGCTTGTTATTTGTATATTGCATATTCTTCTATATATGTTTGTGCTTCTAATATTTTTCTTGCGAGCATTCCATGTCTCGATCCCTTGGTGCCATCGAACGAGGGGGAGCACACATCAAGGGGGAGCTTTCATCCCGTCTAACTTCATTTATGAAGCTAGCCGGCATAACCTTTTTGATTCTACAAAAAGGGGGAGAAGTGAATATAAACTCACTAAGTACTTGTCAAAAAAAAAATAGACTTAATAAGTTTAGGTTTTGTAATCATAAAAAAGGGGGAGATTGTTGATATAAATAATGCCTAAAAACATTATTAACATAAATCGATATCTCTATGTTTTGATAATCACAAAACGTAAACTCATTGAACTACAAATTATGACGTAAACAAGTATTTAGTCGTAAATATTTGCTTTAGTATTCATATCACTTAAGGTATGAATAAACAAAGTGTCTAATGCATTTTATGATCAAAGGAATTTTTATTTTTACAAACCTTACATTTTATTAAAGTGGGATAAACATTTTTAAACTTATACAAAACAATTTTGTATTTATAAGAAATGTTTTATTCAAAATAAATAGTTTGAATTCAAATTTCAACCCAAAAAACGGCTACATTGTTAAGGAAAAACCTCTCCCACAAAAAGACAAAAAATCTGAAAAAAAATATTTTTTGTTAGGCAGCCCCCTTAATTATACTAGGCAGTCCCCTTAATTATTAAGGGGACCGGCCACGCTTCCAAACAGTATTTTTCTCCCTATAAATACTGGTTCATCCCACAGAATTTTCTCACACATATTGCTCACAACTTTATTTTAATTTAGTTTAATTTCATTTTTAGTATTTTATTTTGAATGCATCATTAGTATTGGATTAGTTGATTAGCAACTAATTCTGCCCAAATCCTTCAAACCCGAGATTTTAATTTGCTTTCCTAAAAATATAAAAAAATACAAAAAGAATCATCCCTCATCTCTAGACCTAGACTTTAGGTTTTCTAATCCTAGCGACACAATTCCTAGCTGAATGATCAATCCCCCGGTACTTGTCATTATACTATACTACATCGATCAGGTACACTGGCTGGTGGGGGTGTAAGCTTCTCGAGATCCCTCGAGAGGTAAAGCCTGGTGCAATCCCTACGTTACCAATCATATATGATATAGCACATGTGATATATCAATGTTTTTGTCTTACATGTGTTATATCATATGTGATATAATTAGAATATGTGTATATGATTTTATTTATAGTTTATCAGTGTTTTTATATTTGTGTTTATTTTTTTAGATTTGAATGCTTTGAAAACTCCTGAATCATTTGCTACTCACTCTAATTTTGATACTCCTGGTGGAGCTGTTTATTATATTCTGAAAGTTCCTGTGAATGTTTTACTTGTTAAGGGCAAAGTTTATAAGTCGATTGATGAGTGCATTTGATGAGTGTCTAAATACTCATCATTTTATACTAATCTGAGCTGTCAAAACATACAAAAACACTCAAATATGTATCAAAATACTTAAAATATCTTAAAAGTGTGTTTTATATGTTTCAAATGCAAAATATGCAAAAACAGATGAAAAACGTACAAAGTTTGCATAATTGGCAGTTTCAGTCCCTCAAGTTTCATAAATTGGCAAAACTAGTCCCTGGTTATTCTAAAAACATGAAAATGTCACCAAAGGTCCTTTTTAATCATAAAATTACATATTTAGTCCTTTGGTGCAAAGTTTCATAAAATTACAAGTTTAGTCCCTGTACTTTGCAAATTGACAGAAATGGTCCCTGGGATGTAAAAACTTTGAGAAAAATTAATTTTGGTCCTTGTATTACTAATCTTTTGCAGGAATGGTCCTTGGTGTGAAGTTTGGTGAATTTACATAATTGGTCCCTCAAGTTTGAAGGTTTGGCATAAATAGTCCCCGGGTATTTAAAAGTGAAAATTATCAAAACATACCCTTATACTATTCACATATGGCAATTTTGACCCTTATGAGAACTTTGGAATAATCACAAAGTCAGCCCCTCAAAAATACAGAATTTACAAAATTAGTCCTTGTGAAAATACCAAACCAAATCCGGACCCTTTATATATTTACTACCCAAAATATTATCCAATCCATTACCTAATCCAACCCACTCCCTTTATTTTTCCCAAGCCCAAATGAAATCCAGCCCAGTCCACACTATAATATAAACCCAGTCAAACCATCCGGTCAACCCAACAATACCACTCCACCTCTTTTTCCCTCCCAAAACCACCACCACCACAGCATCAATACCACCATCTCCACATGTCCACAACTTGCTCCCCACTCTTCACCACCTCACCCTCCACCTCACACAACCCTCCAAGCCTCATTAAACCCCTAAAATCCTCTCCAAGTAATCCACAGTACCCCCAGGACTTTTGGCGCCAAGTTGCAGTTTCAAACGGCCAAGATTACTCAGACAACATCAATGGCTCACAATTGGTGGGAAATGACCCAGTGGGTCCCACAAACTCAGAAAAGGGCTACAAAAGGGAAAAGAAGCAGAGGATGAAAATTATTAGTGTAGTTGTAGTTTAATTAAACCGTAGGTAGTGTAAACTTTAATCTTAGTTGTAATTTCAATCAAAACAAGTTGTACTCAGTTACTTTAATGTATCTTAATCTTTCTTGATCCTTGAATTATTATCTTGTTCAATCAAATTTAGCTTTGGCAGTTTCATTGTGAATTTGACAATTTCACTTGGAATTTGTTATTTTTCTTGTTGTTCTTGTTCCATTAAGTTTATTTAAGCTTATTTACAAGTTTTCAAAAGGGTTTCACAGCTTTGCAATCAGTTTACTCCATAATTACAAAATATAAGAAAAATAAAAATAAATAGCTATAAAATAAAAAATCAATGTTTAGAAAGAATGAGGCATGGAGATGGGTGAATTATGGATTGCAAGGGTACTAGTGCCTTATGGGAGGCAATAGGATGTATTTGTAGTTCATGGTTCTTTATTTCTCAGCCTGTCATAAATTGTAAGCTACTTCTTAATTTTTAGCTTAATTAATTTTTATTGTTTATGTAGCATAATTCTATTTCAAATAGCTTTAATCAACTTTGTTTAATCTGTTTTAAGTCTTAGAATCATAGTTGTAGTTTAATGATTAAGAGTTGTAGTGTAAACTGGCATCTAAGGTAGTGTTTGGATAGGTTGGTTCAGCTGAGCTTTTGAGCTTTTATGTGCTCATAATCTTTTGAGACTTCTTTCTTAGGTTCATAAGATCATAATTAAACTGTTGCATTAGTAGTTTTAAAAGCAAAAGTCAAAATACTAGTGTAAGTTCCCTCACAGTCAACTGTGAGGGATTTGAGATCCACAAACCATCAATTTAGCTTGTTAGTTGTAGGTTTAGGTTAATTTAGCTTTATCTTAGCTTAATACAGCTTATGAAATTAGTAGTAGTGATTAGTATCTCATAAAAGTCAAAGTTCCATAGCAAATCAAAAAGTCAATTTTCAACATCTCAGATTTTCTCAAATCTTAGGAGAATTGTTTAGAATTTAGGAATAGGTTTTAGAACCTGAAACTTGTTCCTAGTTGTAGTCTACTAGCTCATTTTTAAGTTCCCATAAGTTTTGTATTTTTAGGAATTTTACCCTGGGCCCCACAACTGCTTAAACACACTTGCAGGGCAAGTGTGTGCTCTGTCTCAGCAGACCATAGCCAACACCACAACTTGGTAGTGGTTTTGTGACCACCTCAGTGGGCCCCAGACCCCATAATTAGACTCTTTCAACCCCCTCCTACCAGACTTCATAAGTTGAACCTTTGTTTGACCTAGAACTCAGTGGACCCCACTTGAAATAAGCCCTCAAGTCTGTCCATATTCTGTGTTGCTTTTGAGTTTTGGATTAGCTTATTTTGGTTTACCAGCTTATCTACTGAGCTTATTTGACCAAATTGAGCTTAGACAAGTCTAACATACTTATTAGAACCAGAATAATCCTTAGTGGGTCCCACATAAGCTCATTTGAGCTTATTTCCCATTTCAGTCAACAAAAGTCAACTGTGGTAGCATTAAGCTTCCACAGTGCTTAATAATAAGCTCTAAATTAGTTGTTTTTACAAAAGTTGCTTATTTTTATATATAATATAGTTTTGTAAAAGAAAAATCCAGAAAAGATAACATAAAAATAAGTGATAGTTTCTATTTAATTTAATTTAATTTTAATTTTCATTTTTAGATTTTTATTAAGTAATTTGTAATTTTATATTTTTATTAATTTCCTTGTAGGTTAAAGTATTTTTAATAATTTTCTCAGATTTTATATTGTCATTTGATATTTATTAGATTTAAATATAGTTTTATTAGTAATTAATTAATAAATAAGTTTTAAATAGCATAATTACTTTTTATATAGCAACACCTAGATTTTATATTTTTTATAGCTTTTATAAGTTATAATATAGTTTTATAAATTTTTTCATAATTTTCTAAGTTAGTTTAATATTATTTGTAATTAAAATAGTTTAATTAGTTTAATTAATATAAATAGTTTTTAATTAATAAAAAGCTCATAAAAAGACAAAAAGATTTATTTTTATTTTTTATACTTTCTTTAAGTTCTAATTTAAGTTTAGAAATTATTTTTATAAGTTTTTAGTTTAATTTGTATTGTTTATCATTTTTAGTTTAATTTTAATTAAATAGTTAAATAGTTTTTAATTAAATAATTAATAATAAATAATATAATAATCTAAAAAATAGTTTTCTTTTTAATTTAATTTTATTTTAAGTTTAAGTTTATAGAATTTTCAATTTTAACCCTTGTAGTTTATTTTTCTTAAAACTCACCTTTTTCTTAGTACGCAGTCGCGTCTGATTTTAAATTGGTGTACGTTTATACGTTTTTAAATATCTAGGTTTTACGTAATCGTTAAAATAGTTTATTTAAGTTATTTTAAGTTAAAAAACCTTAGTTAAACACACACACACACACACTTTTATTCATATCCCTGTTCACTTTCACTAATCACAGATTCGTTTCTAATAAAACATCGCACACCTCGTTGGGACATTACGACCCGGGAAAACACTGTATTTCACGGAAGCATTTGCCTTTGATTAGTTTGACTTTTATGGTTGACCATTCACAAGTGGTTGATTAATAATCGTCTGACTAGTTTGAGGCGAATCAGCATTGCTGCCTATATGAAATATGCTGCTAAAGCAGGGTTTGAGGTTAGGAAGTCATGCCAGAAAAGGTTGAGGAATGGCACTGTGAAGCAAAAGTATTTAGTGTGTAATAGGGAAGGTTGTCCAAAGGGAATTCATGTGGACACGTTAGACTTAGAGAATAGTGACAAGCAGGTTAGAAGTTCGAACCTGCATATCACAGAGTGCAAAGCACGTGTTATTTTTGATTTGATTCCTGGTACTTCTAAGTACAGGTTGAATGTCTTTGATAGTATTCGTAATCACGAGCTTGAACGTGAAGAGTATAAGCATTTGTCAAAGACTGAGAGGCAATTGACGTATGCTGAGCAATTGTTCATTGTTAAAGCTGCTAGCGTAAATATAGGCGCAACGAAAGCTCATCACATCTTAACTGGTTTGAAGGGTTCTTATTTGCTTGTTCATGGAACGACTGTTGATTTTAAGAACTTTTTTAGGGGTGTGAACTGCTATATAGGTGATAGTGATGCGCAGATGCTTATATCTAAGATGGAGAATAGGAAGAAGCATGTGCCGGAATTTTCTTTTGATTATTTGGTCGAAAATGCTGAGCTTGCGGCTATTTTTTGGGCTGATGAAGTTTCTAAGTTCAACTATAGAGAGTTTTGTGATGTTGTTTCGTTTGATGCTACTTACAGAACAAACAAGTAAGTATTTTTATGTTCAGTATGATATTTTGATGATATGATTTGCTATTTATTGTTTAATCTGTTATTTTAAGTATTTTTGTTTTTTGTTTTTCAGGTATAAAATGGCGTTTGTTCCCTTTACAGCCATAGATAATCATCGGAGGTGTGTAACAGTCGCAGCAGGCTTGTTGAAGAATGAAACTGCAGCTTCGTATATTTGGTTGCTGAAAGCGTTCATAAAGGCGTTTGGTAGGGCTCCAAATATTATTGTTACTGATCAGGATGAGGCTATGAGAAATGCCATTGAAGCTGAGTTTGCGGGTTCTAAACACAAACTTTGCATGTGACATATTACTCAAAAGCTCCCTGAAAAGGTATTTTTCTGCCTTTTTGTTTATCATATGTGATACTTGATTCTCTGTGTATTTCTTGTTAATTTATCACATATGATAATTTGTACATTTTTTCAAATAATATGTTAAATCATATGTGATACTTGATTTTATTTGTATTTATTATTGGTTTATCACATATGATAACATATATCTTTTTTCAAATCATTTGTTAAATCAAACGTTATTTGTTTTGTTTACAGATATGTTCAAAAATCTATGATGATACTGACTTTAAAAAGAAGTTTAATCAAATTGTATGGAATATGTATATCGGTCCGGAGGAGTTTGAGGATAGATGGTCGAAGTTATTGGAGGAGTTTAGTTTGCAGAATCATAAGTGGTTAACAAAGATGTTTAATATACGTTCGTGTTGGATTCCTGCTTATTTTATTTATTCCCCCTTGTGTGGTTTGATGAGGACGACGTCTAGATCTGAGAGTGAGAACTCCTTTTTCTCTCATTTTACGAATCAAGGTTCCACTCTTATGAATTTTATGAATTGTTTTGAGACGGCAATGGAAAAGCAAAGGCATATACAAGAGAGGCTTGATCATAAGACTATTGATTCTGTTCTGAAGTTTAGAACCTATCTTAAGATTGAACGTCATGCTTCGAATGTTTATACTCGTCCTCTGTTCGAGCTAGTTCAAGCAGAGATATTTGCAGGCACATGGTATTGTCAAATAGAAACCAAAAGCTTGGTTGAAGGATCTGAGGTCTCTGTTATTAGAGAAACAAAATTTGTTGATGCACTAATGGAGAAGAAGAAAGCTAAGTTGAGAGAGAAAGCTAGGAAGAGAGTTAAGGATAAAGGTAAGGATAACTGAAGAAGAAAAGCCAATTAACCTGTTTTATAGAGTTGATGGATTATATAAGGTATGTTAGCTACTTAAAAAATATTGTTCATTTTTTTTTATCATATATGATTTTTTACTACCTTATTTATTTTGTTTTATCATATATGATTTTTTACTATCTTCTTTCTTTTTTGCCCATTAAGGTGTTGCGTAACCAAGAGGATGGATCAGTTGTATGTACCTGTCAGCTTTTTCTTCGAGTTAGAATATTATGTAGGCATGTCTTTTGTGTGTTTAAGAACGCCAATATTGAAGTGATTCCAAGTCAATACATATTGAGGCGTTGGACAAAGAACCTCATACCTGATGCTTTGAGGAACAAAAGGAACAGATATGGTGAGAAGAATGAGATTGTTGAGAATTATTCAAATGAGGCAAGTTCCATTGTTGATCACTGTATCCATATGTTGAGTAAAGATGAGGCAAGGTTGTCTTCTTTTGTTGAGAAGTTGAGGTTGCTAAAGATTGATGTCGAGGCTGATTGCCCAAATCCTCCTTCTAAGAACGAGGCTGATAATTTGGAGGAACTTGTTGGAGTCCCGAAGCCAGCTGAAAAAACCATTAACAATCCAGCTCTTAGTAATCCTAAAGGCCGTAAAAAGTTGCGCATAAAATGAGGGAAAGAGCAAGCTCTTGATAAGAATTCGAAGAACAGGAATGCATGTTCGTTATGTGGAGAGACAGATGGTCACAACAGGAAGACGTGCCCAAAAAAGTTTGTAGAAGAGGCCGAGTTGGATCAAGTTGAAGTTACAAGGGAAGGGGATTTGGATCAATCAGAAGTTACAAGAGGAGAGGTCTTGGATCAACCATGAATTTCAACATAAATCGTCCACATATTTTTTTAATTTCTTTGATTATTTTTTTGTTTGTCGGATTGCGTTGAAGAAATTTGAGTAACAAACCTAGACATGATTGTTTGATTATTACTGAGTTTTTATATGAAATAGATTGTTGCTGATTATTTTCAAGAGTTTTGGTTACTTTCATTTCAGTTATCACATATGATAATTCAGAAGCAATTTTTTTAGGTGTATTATCATATATGATAATTCTCCGAAATCATATATGATTTTACACTTGGTTTATTACTTTTTGATTTATCATATATGATAACTTATAAACAAGAGTATATTATGATTGTGTTCAAGAGTTTTGGTTACTTTCATTTTAGTTATCACATATGATAATTCTGAATCAAGTTTTTAAGTGTATTATCACATATGATTGTGTTCAAGAGTATTTTGGTTTTTTAAGTTTTTTAAGTTTTTCAAGAGTTTTTTAAGTTTTTAGGCAGTGTGTTATAAAACAGAGTCGATTAGCGATTAACAACAGCTATTACAATTGATTATCAATTTGTGCAATAAAAACTTAAACAAGACATTCAAAATCTCATCCAGAAATGTTTCGCCATTTTCATTTCTTGACAAATGATGGCAACGTAGTACCTAGAAAGTTAAACCATTATCCTACCTGGAAATTTAAACTGTCTTGCGATATTCTAGCATACGACATACGAATTAAGACATTGTTTTAACATGTTTAAGCCATACTATATGGCATATGATATTACATAATAAAGTCTATAGAAATTAGTTCTTAATCTGCATTAGTAGCCCCAAAAAGATACTGTACGCCCCCTCCTTCTATTCTTGTGTCGTCAGTCCTACTTCTGAATTTTCCACCACTAACCGCTAACCTTTTCCATCATATTGCACTTGCAACATGGTCCCTTGCCTACTCTTCCTTCTTCTTATCAATCTCTTCTCTTAACATCTTCTTCAACTCTTCCTTGTTTGTGTGATTGTTTGCAAACTCAAATGCTTTTTCACTTATCATTTCTCGGTGATTGTTCAGTTCATGCATTAACATCTTGGTTGCATACTTGATTCTCATTCTTATTATCTCCAACTCCTGATCTTTTCCTTCATTTGGAAATTCAAAGTTCCAGTTCTTCAAAGCTTCTCCACCATAGTGCTCCATATGCATCATTACAAAAATACCACAATCAATGACATTTTGTTTTGTTCTCCACTTTAGCTTCATCACTGTTGTCTTTTTTTTCGCTATGTCAGATGCTTTTTTATGGTTGTGGGATTCCAGATATCTTGAAAACAGTTTTTTCTACACAAAATAGAAAATTCATTATCTCATATGCCGAAGGCGTTTTCTGTGGCTTTTCCGTAGAAGACGCCTTCGGCTACAGCTAAGCCGAAATAAGACCCTTCAATATAAATTTATAATCTCTAATCACTTACCAGAACATCACATTGTTTTTATTTTTTTATATCATATATGATACTTGATTTTCTTTTGTATTTTTTTATAGGTTTATCATATATGATAATTCACATCTTTTTTCAAATCATTTGTTAAATCACATGTGATACTTTTTTTCCATATATGTTATAGTGAAAACACAATAATAAATCAGTACGCATAATTACTTGAGCATAATCTCTAATTACTTACCAGAATGTCACATTCTTTCGAGTATTTTGATTCATAAGTCGCCCCTGAGTTGGAGTTGTCAATGATGACAGAAGTACCTTTGAGTAGATTGAAAACAACCAGATAAAAGTGTTCATGCGCAATTATTGGAAAGAATGCATGTATAAATAGAGTAAGAAAAATTAGATTCATTTTAATAGAAGTAAAACTTTTTTTTGTTTTTTTCATAATAAGTCAAATTATTTCTTACCAATTCCACATGATGCATTGATTTATCTTCTGGATTGGTTTTAAACACGGTTGTCAAGTTTGCATAAAACTCTTTATACTGCTTCTCTTCATCTTCTTTTTTTGCTTGCACTATTTGTGTTGTCTGTTTTTATAAATCAACCTTTGTTAATGAAACAAATTTAAGATATTTGTAATTGAATTCTAATTTTTTAGGTTACTTACAAGTATTCCCGTGTGAAAATACTATTTAATCTTTGGTCCTTTGTTGTTGACTACTTCTTCATAGCTTAAAACACAAGCAAAGCTGTCGATGACACTAGAGTCCACTTTTAAATTTGGTGCTAGTGTTTGCATGTTGTCTCTGAGTGTTGCTGCACCCATGCCCATTCTGGTTGAAACACAAATTCGCTACACAAATAGATAAAGCAGAGTTAGATATATTTTTAGCACAATTTCACACTTTTTATTTATTTGATTCTTTAATTATTTAAAGCATATTTACTATGGATTTCCTTGCATGGAGAATAGAGCATTGGTTTCCATCATTTCATCTGGATCAGATGGTGTATTTATGACAGTTTTCTTGTTCATATATGGTGAAACCAGATATCTTGAAGGCTTTTTTGCTTTTTTTACAAGTCGCTCTTCTTCCTTTTTAGCTTCTTCAGCAACTTGATTTCTCATCCTTTTTGTCTTTTGTGTTTCTGTTTTTGTCGCCGTGTCATCTTCTACTGCATCCCTTTTTTCAATCATTGGTGTTTTTTCTTTTGCTACCGTGTCAGTTTGAATTGCAGGTTTGCTGGTAACTGGGCTTATACCAAGAGTGAAACTTGGTGGTGAAATCGATTTCATTCTTCTTGTTGTCATTTTTTGTTGTGGTGAGGTGGATTTTCTTGCTGTGGTTTTTGTCGATTTCTTTTGTGATTGATTAATCTTTTCCAAATTTTCTTTTGCTTGACTCATAAAGGTTTCATAATTATCATCCTCAGTGAAATAGGCGTCTAGTTCTTCTGTTCCTATCATAGATGGTTGTTCTTTTTCGGAAATCTTGTCTGGACTCTCTTCATCAATGTCGTGTTTTTTTAGTGTCTCAAAAGAATGAATTGGACTTCCCTTTAACTTCTCAACTGGTTTTTGTTTTTCCTTTTCCATTTCTGTTTCCTTTTGCTTCTCGACTTCAATTTCTTTCTCTTTTTTCTTCTCAACCGAAATTTGTTTTTCCGTCTCCATTTCTGTTTTCATCTCATCCTCTTCTTCGCTTTGTTCTTTTTCCTCTTGTTTTTCTTGTTGAACACCTGTTTTCATTTCATCTTCACTCCTACTCTCTTCTTCACTACGACTCTCTTCTTTACTCTTTTCTTCCCTATCCATTGTATTTTTCTTCTCACGTTCTTCATTTTCAATCCCACTCTCTTCTTCACTTCCATTCTCTTCGTCACTTCCAGTCTCTTCTTCACTCCTACTTTCATCTGTATTATCACTGCCATTTTCATCTTTTTTATCTTTAGATTTATCTTCCTTATCTTTCTCGTCATCATCATCACTTCCATCATCATCAGTGTCTCCATCATCACTGTTGCTTTCTTCACTATTTTTTTCTTTTCCTTCATCAATATCAAAATCTAGGACATTGAACATTGTTTTGTATCTTTTACATAAGCTGAACAATTGTTTGTCTCCTTTGAACTTCATCATACCCTCCCTCATCGTCTCAGCTAGCTCTTTCTTTTCATTAGATATGATTTCAAACTTCTCTTCTATTTTTTCATAGAACTCCTGTAAAGTTAGTAATATGTATTAGTTTTTTAATCTATATTTAAAATTGTATGTGATATTTTCTATTTTACAAAAACATTTGAAGTATCATATATGATTTTTGAAAATTATCATATATGAGTTTTCAAAGAAATTTAAATCTTATTTAAAATCATATATGATTTTTCAAAGGCTTAGCCACAGGCAATGCCTTTGGCTTTAGCCAAAGGCAATGCTTGTGGCTAAGCCGCAGACATAGCCTTCGGTTATAGCTAAAGGCTATGCTGCAATTTATAACACAATCAATTTATATAGCAATCAAAATAGAAGGTAAAAGTAACCTCTCTAGTTTCTGGTCTCTTGGGAGGCAATGGTTCATTGTACACATCAGTTCCCTTGTATAAATTCAGACCAATTTGCTCTTCATCTTGATCAAATTCTTCATGATGATCAAGCTTCCCCAAGCATTCTTCCTTCATTTCCATTCCTATCCTCTTCCTCATCGCCTGAGTGTTCCAACTTCTCATTGCTGGACGATGACGCATAACTTGAAATGTTGGGAAGTTTGTTGAGTCTAATTAGAACAGCTTTTTCATACAAAAAATAAATTTGTGTTAGATTGTAATATTTGTATAGTATTGAATCAGATTTGATAAATGTATAGAAACATGTAAAACAACTTACACATAAGAAGGTTGCTGGCCCATAATAGTAGTCGCCTATCTTCACCTTTTCCCAATTATGCTTACTTGTTTGTAAGCAATCCATTACGTATGCACATCAGTCAATATCCGAAATTTCATCACTTTCTTTGATATGTTTTAACACTGTCTTAAACACCTTTCCACCATTGTCTATTGTCCCCATGGTGCTAGCAAATAGTGTCAAGAAGTTTATTGTGAAGATGAAATCAGCATCGGATGTGCTAGATATCTCCGTTGATATTGCAGTTGGTGTGATTTTTTTTTACTTGAGAGTATTGGTTTTCCCATTCTTTGATGAAAGGATCATCATGATCTCTTTCTTCTAGCTCTTCCAATTTCTTTGTTCCCATTGGCACACCTAGCATATCATTAATTTTTTGTCTTGTTACCTTTATTGACCCTTTCTCTAATCTTAATTCCATGCTTGGTGGATGGAATTTATCAACCACGTGGTATATCAAAGCACTCGGAAGTTCAGTTATCGGGAAGTTTATGAATCTCTCAAAACCAATATCTTTCAAACATTTATTTCTCATTTCTGTTAAACCAGCCATGGCATCAAACATAGCTTTTGGTGATGACCTTGTAATGCAGGTTGGATATATCACCTTTTTGGTTGCTTGTTTTTGTTTTTGTTTTGTCGGTTTTTGTTTTTTCACCGTGATAACCTTGAGTTCCTCTTTGTCCTCGTCCTCCTCCTCTGTATCATCTTCTTTTTCTTTAATTTCTATTTTTCTCTTTTTTGTTTCCTTTTTCACTTCCTCCTCTGTTTCACTTCCTTTCTTTTCCTCCTCTGCGCGCTCTTGACTATTTTCTGCTTCTTCAATTGTTTTTTTTAGTGTTTTTTCTTGTCAATCTCTTAGAAGATGTAGCAGGTTTTGCTGCTTCTTTTTTTGTTTTCTGTGCACGCCCTCTTGTCGTACATTTTGTCTTGACATATCTCTTTTTTTCTCTCTGAACAACTTCTCGTCCTTCTTTTTTAATTTCCTTCTTTTTTGGCTCTTGCTTCTTTTTGTTGTTATCATCTTCCTCCTGTTCTATTTCCATGTCATCAACATTTTCTATATGTACTTCAAAAAAAATTTAAACTTTTATCACATGTGATAAACCAATAACAAATACAAAGAAAATCAAGTATCATATGTGATAAAACAAATTATTTGAAAAAAATATGAAATATCATATATGATAAAGCATTTAAAATATACCTTTTGCAGCTTTTCTTTCTTTTGTGGATGACTTTAAGAACAAAAATGTTGTTATTACTTTTTCCACATCGTCAGTTTCCTTTGCTTTACCTTTATGTACATTTTTAAAACACGTATTTTTAGTAATTATGTTCAAGCAGACCAATTAACATACATCATCAGTTTTTTTAAAGCTTTGCTGCATCGATACGTATTTTTAGTAATTATGTTCAAGCAGACCAATTAACATACATCATCAGTTTTCTTTAAGGCTTAGCTGCATCGATAGCCTTCGGCAAAGCCGAAGGCTATCACTGTAGTGAAGACAAGTGTTTTTTTTTCAATATCATATGTGATAAAATACAATCAATATCAACTTAATCTATCTATAAGTGAATATTTTTGATATATCATATGTGATAAAATACAGAATAAGTAGCATCCTACGGCTTTTTCTATTCCAAAGGCGTAGTATTTGTGTATGCCAAAGGCATTTACTTATAAGCCGCATCCTATGCCTTTGTGTATGCCAAATGTGTCTTCATTTAAGCCGAAGGCATCTTGGCTTAGCCATAGCCAATGCCTTCGGTGAAGCCGAAGGCGTCTTCTGCTACTTAGCCGCAGCCAACGCCTTCTTCTGCGGCTTAGCCGCATCTGACGCCTTCGGCCATGCTGAACGCGTCTTCTGCGGCTAATCCAAAGGCTTACCGCATAAGACGCCTTGAATAAATGCTTCTAATATGTGTTTTTTATTTCAACATCAACTGATTTAGTCTGTTAACTTTGAAAACGTAATTTCTAGTTACTTATTTCTTCACAAAATCACAATAACTTGAATAAACATTCAATAATCAATGTAAATTCATAACATCTTCAGTATACTCTCTATACATAGTACACATCAATATTTCAAACATATATGATAGTAAGAGATAGTAAATTTGTTGTTTAAAATGTATAAGTATACCTTTAATCGGTTTTTTAACCGTATTTTTATTCTTCTTTTTCTCTGGAGATGGGTATGGTTTCAGTACTATATATGTCATCTCCGCCACTTTCCGCCATTTTTTCCAGTGAGATTGGTAGATCCGGTGTGTTTCTAGGGTTTGGATTTTGATCGGTTTGTTTTCCGTGAGTAGTGTATGTTTTTAGTGTGTGTTTGGTGAGGGAAGTTGTGATAAAATGAATGCGATAGTGGTGTTTGTTGAAAGTGTAAGTTTACTAAATTGCCCCTCCGTGTATTTTATTAGTAGTAACTGTTTTGATCTCAACCGTTGATCAAAATTAAATCAATGGTCCATATATGTCCCTTGGTATGTGAGGAATGTATGGTATTTGAAATAACTCGTCTCAATAAAATATTGTTACTACAAATATAAAAGATTTTATTATTGAGTAGGAGTATTATTTTGTGTATTAAATTTTTAAATTTTGATTATTGTATGTATTTTATGACAATTTTACTCTTACTTTTTTTAAATTTTGAAAGGTAAAATGATCATTTTACGTGACATGAATAGTCACAAAATACACACAATAATCAAAATTTGAAAGTTCAGAACACACAATAAAAAAAATCAATACGCGCAATAACAAAAAGTGACAAGTTTGATATATGTTTAAGTAATTAACCCTAAAAGAATAAGCATGTATATATTTGTTACGAAAATCAACAACAACAAACTCAATCCCGACGGGGCAGGGTATGAGATTTGTTATGAAAATGAACCTTCGAAAATTGTGTTACAGAAATTTACTGTACGCGTAAATAATATCACCTGTTTGTAATAAATAATATAAAAGATTCACATTAGACTTTCGATAATCACATTTCGCAAACAAACATTCAAGTACTAAAAAAAAGTGTTATTACGTAGTTATTGTGTTTTCATATTCGAGATTATTAGTTTATAGTGTTTGGATATAGTAACTAGTAAGACTGATTCACACAATCTTTTTTACATAACCAACTATGGTGAACTAGTAATGAGTCAAAAGCTGCGTAATGTAATCTAACATTATCATAACAAAGTTTCTACCACACACTTTGTACAAACACAGCAAATTCAAAATATTTGGTCATTCTTTTTTATGTTTATTTAAACATTGCCACTCAGGTATTAAACTTACTAATCTTCATTGATCATGATCATATGTATAACATAACTCCCCGCACATAACCTCGAACAAAACCACTCCTAAAGAGTACATATCGGACTCTTTAGATAGGATTCCAGTTTCAGCGTACGTTGGATCACAGTTTACATGTGTACCTACAACATTACTCACTATATATGAGCGTGGTTGGTTAACGGGAGCGATTTTGGATAAGCCAAAATTAGATACTTTGGCTCTCCATTTATAATCCAGTAGTATGTTTGATGAAGAACCTTTGTTGAGTCCTCTTTGGATCGTAAAGGTAGGCTATTCCGTTTGCAGCCCCAAAACATATGTCGAGACGTTGGGTCCATGTGAGGCTAGCATCTCCTAGGTAATTATCCAGGCTCCTTGATGAGCCGAAAAATGAACCACTTTTAGGGGGTCATTTAAGCCCGGAATTGAATTTATTTGATCAAATATTTCCCTAAATTGTTCCTTTTGTGATTTTAGGTACTTTTGGAATGAATTCTGGAAAAGGAAGCAATTCGGACATTTTTAGAGCATAAAAGTGAAGAAAACGGCAAAGACTTAATTTTCCAATGCTGAGAACAGTACCTGATGGCGTCAAGAGGAAGACCCTGACGGCGTCAGGAGTAAAAGTGGTGACGGCCCAGAAGAAACGTGAAGGCGTCACCCAAGGCCGTCACGTGTTAACTTGTCAAAACTTGCGCGCGGAGTAACTGATATTGTTTTGGTAATAACTTTTGCATGCGAACTCAGATTTAGGTGATTCAAAAGCCCACGCGAAGAGGATGAAGAGATCTACAATTTGGTGAAAAAATGGTCATGACGGCGTCAAGAGTACGGGCTGACGCCGTCAAGATGGGCCGACAGAAAACATGCCTATAAATATAACATCATAACTTCACTTTTTGTAAGCCCTAAACCCTAAGGTCGATTCCTGGGTTTAGGTAGGTGTTTTTCTAGCAACTTAGAGTGTTTCAATCACTCCATAAACATCATGTATTGGTTTGTTGATTCTATCTTAATTATGTTTTCCATTATCATTGTTGATCGCTCTTCTTTGATGATGTTTTGCTAATTCACCTTGTGTCTACTTATGATTGTGTGAAACTTGTGTATAATTAAGTAGATCTCATTGATTTCTTGTTGATGTTTGTGTCTATCTCCATCAATGAGGGCTTGTTGATGTGTGTGTCTATCTCTATCAATTAAGGCGTGACAACTTCAATAGATCTAGTTGGTTTAGTTTATAATTCTTGTTTCCTATTGATTCTTGTTTTGATTGAATGAATTCGATGTTAGGCTTAAGAAAACTGGCAGATCTCCATTGTGTAACTTGCTTGAACGTCTTAAGAAATATGAGCCGATGTGTACTAGGTTTTTATGGTTGTATTTAATGCATGAGCGAATTCTAGTGATCCCATGTTAGGAGCTTCTTAGCCGGCTCGACATAGGAGTGAAGTAGGAGCTTATAGAATTGGGGAAATAAGTACGCCACCCCATGATTGGTATTAAGGAATACAACCCGTCAATTAAAACAAGGTGTGACAATTCAATAGGTAGAATTAGATAGTTAGCAAGGAGTAACATATCATGGGTAGACTGTAACACCCCGAGTTTTGAAAACATGCATCGGAAATTAGATTTGGTGTTACTTCATAGCGCCCAGTTTATTAGTTGAAAATGATTTGTCATTTTATTCATTTTAAAGATCTATCATTCGAATATAAACACCAGAGTTTTAAAAGAGGTCCCCATTTGTCCCAAAGTTTGTTAAATCAGTTTTCGAATGATAGGAAAATTTATAGCCTTTATAAGTATCCGTGCTCCTCCTTGCCATCCTTGCTCATTATGGATCTGAGATAAACACATGCTAAAAGTGTCAATACAAAGGTTGGTGAGTTCATAGAGTTTATAGTTTCGAATATCGATTTCCAAAATCAAAGAGTTTGTGAGTCCATAGTAGTTATAATAACAGTTGATTATCAAATTAAAGTGTGAGTAAACCCATAATGTTCAAAGCTCAAATCGTTGATTTATCAAAATCAGAAAATGAGTGATTTTCTTAATCAATTTTATACAAATTAATCCGTTGGTTTGCCCTTCATCGGGTCAACACCAAAATAGTAGTTTGTTTGACCTAATCGGGTCAACACCAAAATATTAGTTCGTTTGCCAATTATTAGTAGTTTTTCCTGCTATATAGTGAACACAATCTCAGGGTTTGATAAAACAGTGGGCTAAAGCATTGTACGCCCCTAACATCAGTCATTGTAGTGCTAAATTATTACCGTTTTATTGCCCTAAGCTCATGACACGCAACGATTAACAAACATCAAAATAACCATAATAATGATGTGAAATAGTGGCCCTCAGGATAGGTATTTACCAGTAACCTATAAAATCAAATAAAGTGCATTTGGTAGCTTTCCTCTAGCGACCAAATGGGGATTGTCAATCCCTAATAGATCTATCCACAATTATTTGCGTTCACCCTGCAAGTGATTAAGGCGCATGATCGAGGGACTTTTGGTAATAGGAAACTTAGGCAATAGAGATCAAATATAGCATATCGTTGAAAAATCACTTGTAATCATGTCTATAGCAGGTATCTCCTTATGAGATATAAAGATGTGTAAACTAGCAAAGTTTATATGAAATATAGTCCTGTATTTAATTAATGAATACTTGTAAAAGTAAAAACACTAGTTAAGCATGTATCTCCCCCAAAGAGTTTACAAAACAGTTATAAAATAAGAGTAGGGGCTATGACTCACCTTGGAAGAAAGTGACGTAAGTAACACATCGGTGCCAAAGAGTATGGCCGAAAGAGTAACATAAGTGATGTCAAGAATTGGAGCATAATGATATTGAATTCGGCACGACCTAATGAATATGAGCTTGTCACAAATACGGTACGCGAAGAGGACTCAATGAGTATGAGTTTTCAAAAGATAATATGTTTTAGTTTTCGTGGAATATTTGTATTAATGTTTGTAAAAGTTTAGTATCATCATTCGTGTGGTGGTTTTAAGGTTAAGACTCGAATACACATACCATAGTATAAAACATATAACACACTTATGACAGGAAATAAACACGTAAGAATCAAATAGCAGATAAGCGTTATAATGAGTGGATGGTTAAGTTTTAGGCATTCAACCGGTGTCCCCCAAATAATGTATGTTTTATAATAAAACATATGTTTTAATATGTAGAACAATTAGAAAAAGTTTAATGTAACTATCCTTCTTGTTCTGTTATCGGTTTTTGTTATAATAATAGTTATTGAGATAATATATATTAAGTATGAAAATGCAAGCTTAATATGATTCGTTTTAGTCCGTTATGTCACATGTATAGTTAACCCGATTGTCTTAATCCATACGACGTGTTAACGTCGATTAAAGTACTAGTTTGGCCTTTATGTTGACTTTTCTACACACACACACACACACACACACATATATATACATACATATATATATATATATATATATATATATATATATATATATATATATATATATATATATATATATATATATATATATATATATATATATACTTTACTTAAATCTGACCCGGCGCAAACGACCCACTAAAACACGTTTTCACATCTCGGACTCAAAAGAGATCTTATGTAAAACGACATTCCGGAAAACTTTTTCGTTATAGCCGAGACCTGAATCTCAACGTAAAATGACCAAAATGCCCCTGCAAGTTTCAGCTGGTAGTTTGACTTTTTAAATGAACTGCAGTAGTTTGACTTTCCGTTTTGACCTGTTATATTACATTTTCATGACTCGGACTCTAAAGAGTTTTTATGCAAGACGTCGTTCCAGACAACTTTCATGTTTCGGCCGAAACGGGTCAGAAGGTGCCCAAAACAACCCATTTCAGTTCTGCGCAGGATTCAAATTACCAATATAATGCTGAATAAAAATATACCTATAATTCAAAATTTCATTTGGCCATAACTTCTTCGTTTTAAATCCGATTTTTACGTTCTTTATATCCCCGGAAAGGTAATTAAGTGTACTACTATATTTTTAAGATTATACGGTGTCAAAAATATTTTATGGTCACTGTTCATGCTGAATAAAATTATGACAGATTATATAATTAGTATAAATGATTCCAAACACTCCATAATAAGCAGAAAAAAATAGGCAATCTAAACACCCCCTTTCGTGGCCTGTGGCTGTTAGTCGAACCAAACCAAACGGACCTTTGAGTCGTGGTGGTATGAGCCGAAACCAATCCAAACGGACCCTTGAGTCGTGGTGGTAATTTCCATTCGAACTAAAGAAAGAAAAAGAATAAAAATAAAAATAAAATGAAGGTAAATGAAACAAAAATAAGTCATAAGTTTGAAAATAAGCTAATGACACAACTAACATGAGTTATACCAAATTTTAATCACATAACAAGCTATGAGCTTATAAGCCGAAGCTTATAAGCTCGATCCAAGTAAACACTCTCAAATAAGCAGTTTCAAGGTAAGCTTATGACAAACCAACATCATAGCATCATTTTTAATTGTTTTCAACCACAAGATAATTTGTTAAAATAAATGTTTTTATTCAAATCTTAATTCCACGAAAACTAAATTAATCGAATTAACAAAGTTGATTGTGTGTGTGTCGACTTACAATATAACGAGAAGAAGAGGTGGAACGAGGTGGTGGTGGTGCCAGTACACGGCAGTAAGCATAAGAAGGAGAGATGAGAAGCATTTAAAACTCTTGAAAAGAAGAGGTCTTGAAGAAGAAAAGAACCAAGAACAATATAGCACCAAAGATCTTCAATCTTGTACTAAATCTTTAACTAGAAATCCAAACACAATGGGTGTGTTTGTTCTTGGGTAGTCACGGCAGCAGCAACAAGAGGAGGAGAGCAGAATTTTTGGAGTGAAATACTAGATGGTGATGCATTCTATGTAAATTAGGAGTTATATATATAGGAGATGAGTAGTGTTGTGTGTCGATACAAACAAGAAAGCGGTGGTGTATGAGTTGCACATGGGCTTGTAGGTTGTATTTAAGGTAGCAACAAGTGAGGAAGGTGAAGATGTAAGAATGTACAAGTAGTAGTACTTAAGTTGGGTCCAGGTCGTATATTAGAGATAACAGCTTAGTATTTCATTTTCGGTTTAAAATCTCGCGAGTCTAGACGTAAAACATTATTTCGGACAACTTTCGTGTTTTACACTTTTCCTGGTTCGGACCAGAAGGGCCTTAAAATTGGGATTTAAATACGTTACAGAAAGTTGGTGGTTTATTAGAATTTATACGAAGTGTCATTGGAAGAAAGTTATTATTTGTGTCAAATTGAGATGAAACGTGTAAGGTGCCTTAACTTGATCAATATTCTAGTATAGTAATCATATTTGAAAGTTGATAACAATTGTTATTCATGGTTCTTAGAAGCATGGAAACTAAAGTTGTGAAATAAAAGAGGTATGTCGTGTGTAAAAGTTACGATCAACTGAGCCAAAGTAAACATGTACTTATGACTTGTAAAAATAATTGTTAGAGGTGTGCTTGGGCTGTGGAGTTTGGTGAGCTTGTTAGTGAATCAGGTCCATAGGAAGGGAGCCAAGAAATAAGGAGTTCATTTGGTTGATGAGTGAGGGGTTATAGCCTTTTGGTTCTTAGTGGTCCATTATTTTTAGTGTGTACACATGGGAATTTTTGTAGGCTCGGGATTTATATAAATTGTATTTGGTAATTATTGAAACGTATAATTATTAAGTATCAATGTTTTAAGTCATGTATGGTATCTAGGTTATTAACGTACATGTGTAAACGTCATTTCAAGGTAAGAGTGAATAACGTTGGAATTGACAAAGTATGTAAAAAAAATTTGTTATGGGTAAAAATGGTTAATTTATGTTGTAATAACGTGTTAATCGTAGGAAAATTTTACGGGATCTTATATTACCTACCCGTTAAACTGAATCCCGTCCCGGGATTCCAGGATAAGGTAGCTGTAAAGGTGAGTGGAAAGGGTGAACAAATAGTCATTCCTAACGATCTAACTCCTGAGCGGTTTTAATTGTTCTTTCCGGCTTAACATATCTACTACTACATTAGCTTCTTCTTTTTAATTGTTCTTTCCAGCTTAACGTATCTACTACTACATTAGCTTTTTCCTTGATGATGACGGATCTCATAGTCATAATTGCTGAGTAGTTCTAACTAGTGACGTTGTCTTATGTTCAATTGCTTTTGATTAAATTGACTTAAGAAACAATTCCATTTTGAATGAAGATTTATTTATTTATTTATTTATTTATTTATTTATTGTTTTACATGTTTTGAAGATAAACATGGTTCACAATATCTTGTTTTGTGAACATCAAGATCTTCGCGGGTAATCTACCCGTTAAACAAGTTGGTCGTTAACAGATTTTTAATAATAAGAGTTTTCAAGTGGAAACTTGTTGAATGAAGAGAAAGTTGCTGAACTTCAGCTTTTGTAAAGAGAAACTTGTTAAATATAGTTTTAAGTGACAACACGGTATTTGGTTCCAAGCTTTTGTAGATGATGAATCTGTTTGTTCTTTAGCAATTCCATATCTTGTATTTCTATTAGAGGAATTTATAGATTTTGATGGATTTTAGGTAATGTTGTGAAAGGTTCGGAGATCACTATATCACTCATAGTGCCGGAGAAGTAAGAGAGACCATTGTAATCACATACAATGTCGTGAAAAGGTTTCATAAATCGCCAGAATGTAAAGTAAGTACATGATTGAATAAATGTGGTTATGCCGTAATGCCTTAGAATTAGGCATACGCAGAAGAAAATTGTGAGTCTTTGGCTGAAGTTTTAGTGCTTCTCATACCACTCGTGGTCCTAACCATTTGTGTGGATGACAAAATGGAGATAAAAGCTAGTATGGCAATAAAATAAAAGTTATGCTTTATGAACTTTAATGATCCTTGATTTCATACGCATGCCATTTCAGATACAATTAAGCCCATTTATTTATAATTCGTTATTTACATAGAGAAGCGTCCCAAACGATGTAAATAACGAAGTATAAAATCATGGTTTGGCGGTTTACAATTTCTTTATTTCAATAAAAGGCGTCTCAATCCATTCAAATAAAGACATTGTAAATCATCCTACTTAAGAATTTCTGACTCAACACTCATACTGATCGAAAAGGTAATCTAACGCGCGGATTTTTCCGAGAGTACAAAAAGAGTATGTCATATGCATCTATACTGATGAGAGTGAGATAATTAAGGAGGATTGGTATAGTATTCAAAATAGTTGGTGAGCATATATATATATATATATATATATATATATATATATATATATATACTAGAGTGTTGTTGTAGAATAAACTATCTAAAAGTCACACAATCGTCTAGCGGATGGAAAGCACGGAGAGCGTAAGGCTATAAAATGTTTTGTTTGTAAAATCGGTTATAGTTCGGATCCAACTTAGAACCGTTTCGCTATAACTAAGGCTCTGAATACCAATATGTAACACCCCTAGTTTGAAAACATGCATCGGAAATTAGATTTGGTGTTACTTCATAGCGCCCAGTTTATTAGTAGACAATGATTTGTCATTTTAGTCATTTTAAAGATCTATCATTCGAATATAAACACCAGAGTTTTAAAAGAGGTCCCCATTTGTCCCAAAGTTTATTAAATCAGTTTTCGAATGATAGGAAAATTTATAGCCTTTATAAGTATCCGTGCTCCTCCTTGCCATCCTTGCTCATTATGGACCTGAGATAAACACATGCTAAAAGTGTCAACACAAAGGTTGGTGAGTTCATAGAGTTTATAGTTTCGAATATCGATTTCCAAAATCAAAGAGTTTGTGAGTCCATAGTAGTTATAATAACAGTTGATTATCAAATTAAAGTGTGAGTAAACCCATAATGTTCAAAGCTCAAATCGTTGATTTATCAAAATCAGAAAATGAGTGATTTTCTTAATCAATTTTATACAAATTAATCCGTTGGTTTGCCCTTCATCGGGTCAACACCAAAATAGTAGTTTGTTTGACCTAATCGGGTCAACACCAAAATATTAGTTCTTTTGCCAATTATTAGTAGTTTTTCCTGCTATATAGTGAACACAATCTCGGGGTTTGATAAAACAGTGGGCTAAAGCATTGTACGCCCCTAACATCAGTCATTGTAGTGCTAAATTATTACCGTTTTATTGCCCTAAGCTCATGACACGCAACGATTAACAGACATCAAAATAACCATAACAATGATGTGAAATAGTGGCCCTCAGGATAGGTATTTACCAGTAACCTATAAAATCAAATAAAGTGCATTTGGTAGCTTTCCTCTAGCGACCAAATGGGGATTGTTAATCCCTAATAGATCTATCCACAATTATTTGCGTTCACCCTGCAAGTGATTAAGGCGCATGATCGAGGGACTTTTGGTAATAGGAAACTTAGGCAATAGAGATCAAATATAGCATATCGTTGAAAAATCACTTGTAATCATGTCTATAGCAGGTATCTCCTTATGAGATATAAAAATGTGTAAACTAGCAAAGTTTATATGAAATATAGTCCTGTATTTAATTAATGAATACTTGTAAAAGTAAAAACAGTAGTTAAGCATGTATCTCCCCCAAAGAGTTTACAAAACAGTTATAAAATAAGAGTAGGGGCTATGACTCACCTTGGAAGGAAGTGACGTTAGTAACACATCGGTGCCAAAGAGTATGGCCGAAAGAGTAACATAAGTGATGTCAAGAATTGGAGCATAATGATATTGAATTCGGCACGACCTAATGAATATGAGCTTGTCACAAATACGGTACGCGAAGAGGACTCAATGAGTATGAGTTTTCAAAAGATAACATGTTTTAGTTTTCGTGGAATATTTGTATTAATGTTTGTAAAAGTTTAGTATCATCATTCGTGTGGTGGTTTTAAGGTTAAGAGTCGAATACACATACCATAGTATAAAACATATAACACACTTATGACAGGAAATAAACACGTAAGAATCAAATAGCAGATAAGCGTTATAATGAGTGGATGGTTAAGTTTTAGGCATTCACCCGGTGTCCCCCAAATAATGTATGTTTTATAATAAAACATATGTTTTAATATGTAGAACAATTAGAAAAAGTTTAATCTAACTATCCTTCTTGTTCTGTTATCGGTTTTTGTTATAATAATAGTTATTGAGATAATATATATTAAGTATGGAAATGCAAGCTTAATATGATTCGTTTTAGTCCGTTATGTCACATGTATAGTTAACCCGATAGTCTTAGTCCATACGACATGTTAACGTCGATTAAAGTACTAGTTTGGCCTTTATGTTGACTTTTCTACACACACACACACACACACACACACACACACACACACACACACACACACACACACACACATATATATATATATATATATATATATATATATATATATATATATATATATATATATATATATATATATATATATATACACTTTACTTAAATCTGACCCGGCGCAAACGACCCACTAAAACACGTTTTCACATCTCGGACTCAAAAGAGATCTTATGTAAAACGACATTCCGGAAAACTTTTTCATTATAGCCGAGACCTGAATCTCAATGTAAAATGACCAAAATGCCCCTGCAAGTTTCAGCTGGTAGTTTGACTTTTTAAATGAACTGCAGTAGTTTGACTTTCCGTTTTGACCCGCTATATTACATTTTCATGACTCGGACTCTAAAGAGTTTTTATGCAAGACGTCGTTCCAGACAACTTTCGTGTTTCGGCCGAAGGCCGAAACGGGTCAGAAGGTGCCCAAAACAACCCATTTCAGTTCTGCGCAGGATTCAAATTACCAATATAATGCTGAATAAAAATATACATATAATTCAAAATTTCATTTGGCCATAATTTCTTCGTTTTAAATCCGATTTTTACGTTCTTTATATCCCCGAAAAGGTAATTAAGTGCACTAACATATTTTAAGATTATACGGTGTCAAAAGTATTTTATGGTCACTGTTCATGATGAATAAAATTATGACAGATTATATAATTAGTATAAATGATTCCAAACACTCCATAATAAGCAGAAAAAAATAGGCAATCTAAACACCCTCTTTCGTTGCCTGTGGCTGTTAGTTGAACTAAACCAAACGGACCTTTGAGTCGTGGTGGTATGAGCCGAAACCAATCCAAACGGACCCTTGAGTCGTGGTGGTATGAGCCAAAACCAATCCAAACGGACCCTTGAGTCGTGGTGGTAATTTCCATTCGAACCAAAGAAAGAAAAAGAATAAAAATAAAAATAAAATGAAGGTAAATGAAACAAAAATAAGTCATAAGTTTAAAAATAAGCTAATGACACAACTAACATGAGTTATACCAAATTTTAATCACATAACAAGCTATGAGCTTATAAGCCGAAGCTTATTAGCTCGATCCAAGTAAACACTCTCAAATAAGCAGTTTCAAGGTAAGCTTATGACAAACCAACATCATAGCATCATTTTTAATTGTTTTCAACCACAAGATAATTTGTTAAAATAAATGTTTTTATTCAACTCTTAATTCCACGAAAACTAAATTAATCGAATTAACAAAGTTGATTGTGTGTGTGTCGACTTACAATATAACGAGAAGAAGAGGTGGAACGAGGTGGTGGTGGTGCCAGTACACGGCAGTAAGCATAAGAAGGAGAGATGAGAAGCATTTAAAACTCTTGAAAAGAAGAGGTCTTGAAGAAGAAAAGAACCAAGAACAATATAGCACCAAAGATCTTCAATCTTGTACTAAATCTTTAACTAGAAATCCAAACACAATGGGTGTGTTTGTTCTTGGGTAGTCACGGCAGCAGCAACAAGAGGAGGAGAGCAGAATTTTTGGAGTGAAATACTAGATGGTGATGCATTCTATGTAAATTAGGAGTTATATATATAGGAGATGAGTAGTGTTGTGTGTCGATACAAACAAGAAAGCGGTGGTGTATGAGTTGCACATGGGCTTGTAGGTTGTATTTAAGGTAGCAACAAGTGAGGAAGGTGAAGATGTAAGAATGTACAAGTAGTAGTACTTAAGTTGGGTCCAGGTCGTATATTAGAGATAACAGCTTAGTATTTCATTTTCGGTTTAAAATCTCGCGAGTCTAGACGTAAAACATTATTTCGGACAACTTTCGTGTTTTACACTTTTCCTGGTTCGGACCAGAAGGGCCTTAAAATTGGGATTTAAATACGTTACAGAAAGTTGGTGGTTTATTAGAATTTATACGAAGTGTCATTGGAAGAAAGTTATTATTTGTGTCAAATTGAGATGAAACGTGTAAGGTGCCTTAACTTGATCAATATTCTAGTATAGTAATCATATTTGAAAGTTGATAACAATTGTTATTCATGGTTCTTAGAAGCATGGAAACTAAAGTTGTGAAATAAAAGAGGTATGTCGTGTGTAAAAGTTACGATCAACTGAGCCAAAGTAAACATGTACTTGTGACTTGTAAAAATAATTGTTAGAGGTGTGCTTGGGCTGTGGAGTTTGGTGAGCTTGTTAGTGAATCAGGTCCATAGGAAGGGAGCCAAGAAATAAGGAGTTCATTTGGTTGATGAGTGAGGGGTTATAGCCTTTTGGTTCTTAGCGGTCCATTATTTTTAGTGTGTACACATGGGAATTTTTTTAGGCTCAGGATTTATATAAATTGTATTTGGTAATTATTGAAACGTATAATTATTAAGTATCAATGTTTTAAGTCATGTATGGTATCTAGGTTATTAACGTACAGGTGTAAACGTCATTTCAAGGTAAGAGTGAATAACGTTGGAATTGACAAAGTATGTAAAAAAAATTTGTTATGGGTAAAAATGGTTAATTTATGTTGTAATAACGTGTTAATCGTAGGAAAATTTTACGGGATGTTATATAGACATGCTTCACTTATCTTGTAGAACCTTAGTTTAGTTTTCTTGCACATTAGTTTAATTAGTAGCTTTTGGGTTTGTTGATTAGCAACTAATTCCGCCCCTCCTTCCGATACCCGAGATTTTTACCTGCTTTTCATAAAAATATAAGAATACAAAAAGAATCATCCTTCACCTTTAGACCTAGTTAGATTAATTTCAATCCTAACGACACTATTCATGAGTTGAACGATCAATCCCCCGGTACTTGTCACTATACTATACTACAACGATCAGGTACACTGCCTGGTGGGGGTTGTAAGCTTCTCGAGATCCCTCGAGAGGTAAAGTCTGGTGCAATTTCCACGCATCAAGTTTTTGGCGCCGCAGCCCGGGGAATAGTTATTGTTTAGGTTGAAATTTATTTTGATTAGGTCTACTCATTAAATTCCTATCAAGTGAGATTTTTTCTTTTTATTTTGTAGCTTTCTCGTAGTCTATCTTTTCTTTGTGATTTTGTTTAGGTCGAAAACCCGTTAATTTTCTGACCCAAATTTCCCTTCCGATAAGCAAGTCCAAGATTCATTAACTTGTCAAGTTTCCTATATATCCGAAGATCCAAATATCTATAATTTGAAAAAAAAAATTATATAAGTTCCAAAACTGACATTTATAAAACCCAACCTTTTAATATATTTTGATCAATTATTTGGATATCTGAATACAAATATTTTTTGAACATCCAAAACCTAAATCAGGTGTCCTACAAAATTACTCACTATATATGAGCGTGGTTGGTTAGCGGGAGCGAGTTTGGATAAGCCAAAATCAGACACTTTGGCTCTCCATATATAATCCATTAGTAAGTTTGGACTTTTAATGTCACGATGAATAACCCTTTGTTGAGTCCTCTTTGGATCATGAAGGTAGGCTATTCAGTTTGCAGTCTCAAAACATATGTCGATACATTGGATCCATGTGAGGCTATCATCTCCTAGATAATTATACAGGCTCCTACGAGAAGCATACTTGTATGCAAGTATTTTCTCGTTATCCTTGCTACAAAAATGTAGGAGTTTGACCAAGTTTTTTTGTTTCAATTCTGAAAGGAACATGATCTCCTTCCAAAACTCAACATTACCTTGTCCAAATATAGGATATAAGTTTTTTTAAACTAAACCCCGCACCAAAAGTTTGGTTTGGTTTTTGGTCTTTTGCGGTTTGATTTTCGAATATCCGAAATTTGATTTGGTGGTTTTATGTCAATCCCGTTATTTTAGCTAAGTTCTTTAAATTCAGATATCAAAAATTTCAGATAACAATTTTATATATCCGAATATCCAAATATCTATAATTTTCGGAAAACTTTTATATGAGTTCCAAAACTGACATTTATAAAACCCATCCTTTTAATAAATTTTGATCAAGTTTTTGAATATCTGAATGCAGATAATTTTTGAACATCCCAAACTTAAATCAAGAAATCCTATAATATATGATGAATATTTTTTCGTAAAGAAACCAAGCCGTGGCAGCTACACGGTCCACAAGGTCCTCGTCAAGACAACTGTTCTATTGGAACAACCAATCTGACCCATTAAGTTTCAAAAGCTTTACAATACAAAGCCTTAAAGATTTTAGAAGATTTGATTCTAAATCTGACATGCCTGAGTTCATCGAAAGCCCGAAAATATTGGGCTTACTGATATACTTCTCATTAACAGTCCTAGACACCACATGATCCGGAAACCCGGGTGGCTTAGCGGGGCTCGTACCAGATCTATATGATGGGCCTGAATACATCGAAAGCCCGAAAATAGCGGGCGTACTAATATACTTCTCATTAACAGTCCTAGACACCACAGGATCCGGAAACCCGGGTGGTTTAGTCAGGCTTGTACCATATCTATATGACAGGCTTGAATACGTCAAAAGCCCGTTAATTTTCTGACCCAAATTTCCCTTCCGATAAGCAAGTCCAAGATTCATTAACTTGTCAAGTTTCCTACATATCCGAATATCCAAATATCTATAATTTGCAGGAAAAATTTTATATAAGTTCCAAAACTGACATTTATAAAACCCAACCTTTTAATATATTTTGATCAATTATTTGGATATCTGAATACAAATATTTTTTGAACATCCAAAACCTAAATCAGGTGTACCTACAAAATTACTCACTATATATGAGCGCGGTTGGTTAGCGGGAGCGATTTTGGATAAGCCAAAATCAGATACTTTGGTTCTCTATATATAATCCAGTAGTAAATTTGAACTTTTAATGTCACGATGAATGACCCTTTGTTGAGTCCTCTTTGGATTATGAAGGTAGGCTATTCAGTTTGCAGTCTCAAAACATATGTCAATACGTTGGATCCATGTGAGGCTATCATCTCCTAGATAATTATACAGGCTCCTACGAGAAGCATACTTGTATGCAAGTATTTTCTCGTTATCCTCGCTACAAAAATGTAGGAGTTTGACCAAGTTTTTATGTTTCAATTCTGAAAGGAACATGATCTCCTTCCAAAACTCAACATTCCCTTGTCCAAATATAGGATATAAGTTTTTTTAAACCAAACCCCGCACCAAAAGTTTGGTTTGTTTTTGGTTTTTTGCGGTTTGATTTTCGAATATCCGAAATTTGATTTGGTGGTTTTATGTCAATCCCGTTATTTTAGCTAAGTTCTTTAAATTCAGATATCAAAAATTTCAGATAACAATTTTATATATCCGAATATCCAAATATCTATAATTTTCGGAAAACTTTTATATGAGTTCCAAAACTGACATTTATAAAACCCATCATTTTAATAAATTTTGATCAAGTTTTTGAATATCTGAATGCAGATAATTTTTTGAACATCCCAAACTTAAATCAAGAAATCCTATAATATATGATGAATATTTTGTCGTAAAGAAACCAAGCCGTGGCAGCTACATGGTCCACAAGGTCCTCGTCAAGAGAACTGTTCTGTTGGAACAACCAATCTGACCCATTAAGTTTCAAAATCTTACAATACAAAGCCTTAAAGATTTTAGAAGATTTGATTCTAAATCTGACAGGCCTAAATTCATCGAAAGCCCGAAAATATTGGGCATACTGATATACTTCTCATTAACAGTCCTAGACACCACATGATCCAGAAACCCAGGTTGCTTAGCGGGGCTCGTACCAGATCTATATGATGGGCCTGAATACATCGAAAGACCGGAAATAACGGGCGTACTACTATACTTCTCATTAACAGTCCTAGACACCACGGGATCCGGAAACCCGGGTGGTTTAGCCAGGCTCGTACCATATCTATATGACAGGCTTGAATACGTCGAAAGCCCGTTAATTTTCTGACCCAAATTTCCCTTCCGATAAGCAAGTCTAAGATTCATTAACTTGTCAAGTTTCCTATATATCCGAATATCCAAATATCTATAATTTGCAGAAAAAATTTATATAAGTTCCAAAACTGACATTTATAAAATCCAACCTTTTAATATATTTTGATCAATTATTTGGATATCTGAATACAAATATTTTTTGAACATCCAAAACCTAAATTAGGTGTACCTACAAAATTACTCACTATATATGAGCGCGGTTGGTTAGCTGGAGCGATTTTGGATAAGCCAAAATCAGATACTTTGGCTCTCCATATATAATCCAGTAGTAAGTTTGAACTTTTAATGTCACGATGAATGACCCTTTGTTGAGTCCTCTTTGGATCATGAAGGTAGGCTATTCAGTTTGCAGTCTCAAAACATATGTCAATACGTTGGATCCATGTGAGGCTATCATCTCCTAGATAATTATACAGGATCCTACGAGAAGCATACTTGTATGCAAGTATTTTCTCGTTATCCTTGCTACAAAAATGTAGGAGTTTGACCAAGTTTTTATGTTTCAATTCTGAAAGGAACATGATCTCCTTCCAAAACTCAACATTCCCTTGTCCAAATATAGGATATAAGTTTTTTTAAACCAAACCCCACACCAAAAGTTTGGTTTGGTTTTTGGTTTTTGGTTTTTTGCGATTTGATTTTCGAATATCCGAAATTTGATTTGGTGGTTTTATGTCAATCCATTTATTTTAGCTAAGTTCTTTAAATTCAGATATCAAAAATTTTGGATAACAATTTTATATATCCGAATATCCAAATATCTATAATTTTCGAAAAACTTTTATATGAGTTCCAAAACTGACATTTATAAAACCCATCCTTTTAATAAATTGTGATCAAGTTTTTGAATATCTGAATGCAGATAATCTTTTGAACATCCCAAACTTAAATCAAGAAATCCTATAATATATGATGAATATTTTGTCGTAAAGAAACCAAGCCGTGGCAGCTACACGGTCCACAAGGTCCTCGTCAAGACAACTGTTCTGTTGGAACAACCAATCTGACCCATTAAGTTTCAAAATCTTTACAATACAAAGCCTTAAAGATTTTAGAAGATTTGATTCTAAATCTGACAGGCCTAAATTCATCGAAAGCCCGAAAATATTAGGCATACTGATATACTTCTCATTAACAGTCCTAGACACCACATGATCCAGAAACCCAGGTTGCTTAGTGGGGCTCGTACCAGATCTATATGATGGGCCTGAATACATCGAAAGACCGGAAATAACAGGCGTACTACTATACTTCTCATTAATAGTCATAGACACCACGGGATCCGGAAACCCGGGTGGTTTAGCCAGGCTCGTACCAGATCTATATGACAGGCTTGAATACGTCGAAAGCCCGTTAATTTTTTGACCCAAATTTCCCTTCCGATAAGCAAGTCCAAGATTCATTAACTTGTCAAGTTTCCTATATATCCGAATATCCAAATATCTATAATTTGCAGAAAAATTTTATATAAGTTCCAAAACTGAAATTTATAAAACCCAACCTTTTAATATATTTTGATCAATTATTTCGATATTTTAATACAAATATTTTTTGAACGTCCAAAACCTAAATCAGGTGTACCTACAAAACTACTCACTATATATGAGCGTGGTTGGTTTGCGGGAGCGATTTTGGATAAGCCAAAATCAGACACTTTGGCTCTCCATATATAATCCAGTTGTAAGTTTGAACTTTTAATGTCACGATGAATAACCCTTTGTTGAGTCCTCTTTGGATCATGAAGGTAGGCTATTCAGTTTGCAGTCTCAAAACATATGTCGCTACGCTGGATCCATGTGAGGCTATCATCTCCTAGATAATTATACAGGCTCCTACGAGAAGCATACTTGTATGCAAGTATTTTCTCGTTATCCTCGCTACAAAAATGTAGGAGTTTGACCAAGATTTTATGTTTCAATTCTGAAAGGAACATGATCTCCTTCCAAAACTCAACATTCCCTTGTCCAAATATAGGATATAAGTTTTTTTAAACAAAACCCCGCACCAAAAGTTTGGTTTGGTTTTTGGTTTTTTGCGGTTTGATTTTCGAGTATCTGAAATTTGATTTGGTGGTTTTATGTCAATCCCGTTATTTTAGCTAAGTTATTTAAATTCAGATATCAAAAATTTCGGATAACAATTTTATATATCCGAATATCCAAATATCTATAATTTTCGGAAAACTTTTATATGAGTTCCAAAACTGACATTTATAAAACCCATCATTTTAATAAATTTTGATCAAGTTTTTGAATATTTGAATGCAGATAATTTTATGAACATCCCAAACTTAAATCAAGAAATCCTATAATATATGATGAATATTTTGTCGTAAAGAAACCAAGCCGTGGCAGCTGTGATTTATTCTTGCAAAATTCTTCCCCGGCCTCGGCTTTTGATCCTCTTTCCATTCTCGTGCTCGTTTTCGTCCGTTTTGTCTTTGATTTTGTCCTTTTTATCATATTCGTACCTACACATGCATAAACACATAAACAAACATATATTTGGCATTTTTAGTCAGTTTTTGGTCTTTTGGGTCCATTTTTGGTATATAAAAGGTATGTGAATTTACACATACCAACTTGCGAGGACATATCCGGGTTGGTTGGTCCGGAAAGTCATGGGAGAGGCAGGCTAAGTGAAATAATATATTGGCTCTGCTATATAATCTTATGAATCAAGCACGACACACTTTCTGTATCTCCTCCGTAGGCCTTTTTTCTTTTTTTGTATGTATGTGTGTGTATGTATGTATGTATGTATGTATGTATGTATGTATGTATGTATGTATGTATGTATGTATGTATGTATGTATTGTGTTTGTGTATGTAAGTAAAAAGTGGAAAGGAATAACTTAATAATTAGGTCCCATAACAATCCTTTTAGACTCCACAGTTTTAAAAACACAAGACTGGCCATAATACGGGCAAGGAGGACGCGTCCCCTAAACCACATGTCAAACTTTACGTACCACCACTACGCATGGAGGTGTGTATCAGTACGTGTATTTGGGGGCCATTTGGTTTGTTGATAGGAATCATAATGGGTATTGAATTTGGTGTGAGGTAGAATGACAATGGATATGAAAAAGTGTATGATTACGATTGTTTATATTTGGATGACAAAGTATGGTATGAAAAAATTGTATAGATATTTGAATTATGTAGTGGAAAATAGAGGGACCCAGGGAATGGGTTTTATAGACACCAATGTGCTGTTTGTTATGTGGGTTTTGACCTACAAAAATGGAATGGGCCCCAATAAAACAAGTTTGGTTACGGATTGAGGATTGAAGTAATGAAACGATTGCAAAAAGTCAATCCAGTCTCAAGTGGTGGGTATTAAGAAAAAGTACATGGTGTTTTTGACAAATGTGTACTATCTACTAGTTCTAACTACATATTCTTATTTTTATATTCAAAAGATAATAAATTTTAATTTTATTTTCAATATCAATAAATTAAACCAAATACTTTTATGGGACATGTTTTACATACCCTCTCTACCACCATAGTACAAAAACCCTCATCGTCTATTTTTTCCCTCGGGTTCCGTGTTTGTCTTTTTTTTTCTTCTTTTTTGTGTTCTGTCCCTTTGCTAAAGTTTTTGTTTTTATAACATTTGTTGTTGTTGTTTTCTGTTTTATAACTTTGTTAAATTTTGTGTTTTATAGTAACTTTTTTTGTTAAATATTTTGTTTTACAAATTTTTTGTTGTCCTTTGAAAGTCACGGGAGTGTTTTCTTTGTGAAACACATTTTTGGTGAGTTATGTACCAAGTTCACTATGCAAGATTCTTCTTTTTGAGGTTATATAGAAATTGGTAGCAATTTCAAAACTACTATTCATAAAACAAAAAAAATAACTAGAGGATCAAGTGCAACAAGTAAGACGAAGATTCATCAGTAACACAAAACTTACACATTCACTTCACAAACTATTAACAAAAAAAAAAAGTTGATAAGAAGATTCAAGTAAGCAACAAGTGCCGCTAGTAACGTGTTTATAAAAGTTTACGATGAATACACACCATTTTACACGAACGAGGTAATAAATTTTACACTTTTTGAATATTACATTCAAAATTTATAAAAAACGACAAATAGACATATCGGGATATTTAATAGGCTCAGATTATTATCGTTTTATCATTTTGGCTGCAAATTAGAAGGTCGCAAAGTGGAAAAAACTCACTTTACCGTCCATTCGGTTATGCCATGCCAATCAACACAAGTTTTTTTTTTTTTTTTTTTTTTTTTTAATCATCATCGCCTTATCTTGATTTTGTTTTTAACAAAAACCAAGTTATCATAAAAACTGCTTAAACCAATTGCTTATTTCATAATAAGCAATTTCAACAAACTGCTTAAACCAACTGCTCAAACAAAATTTTTCAGCATCAAAATGATCAAAAAGATCATTATAAGCAACCAACTGCTCCATTTTGATCTTTTTTTACCATCAATTTTTTTTATATCTAAAAAGATCTAACAAAAAACCACAGATCACCAAAAACATCACATATCACCATCACCAAGAAACCAAAAGCATTACAGATCATAATCACCAAGAAACCAAAAACATCACAGATCACCAAGAAACCATGGGTCTAAATGTTTAAATCGTTATTATTATTATTATTATTATTATTATTATTATTATTATTATTATTTTGAAAACCGTTGGTGAAAAAAACCAACCTAACGAGATATAAAAAAACCAAGCCAACCAACAAGTCTTTTTTCAAGATCTAAAAAGTATCAACATAGAAACGATTATCTTTTTTCAATAAGCAAACGTTTGATTACCAACCTTTTTAACATAACACAACTTATATTTGGTATACAAACCAAATATAAATAAAAAGATCAATAAGCAAATAAGATTGATAAATTTTTAATTAACATAACAACTTATATTTGGTACACAAACCAAATATAACTAAAAACATCAATAAGCAAATAAGATTTATTACAAACCTTTTTAACATAATACAAGTTTGACTTTTTCTCCGATTAGTTGCCTTCAACCAAACAAGAATCCAAATAACTACATTTGCTTAAAGTATAACTTTTTAATTAACATGAAAGCTTTGACAAACCAACCGAGAAACATCACTCCTTTTTTTAACATTATTTTTTTCCACAATCCACATGTTGTTCCATAGAAATGTAAAAAAACTAACCTGAGAACTCATACGATCCACACGTATTACCACAGAAATATATTAAAAAAAAAACATCACTCTTTATTAGCTTCAATTTTTTTTATATCCAACAAACAAGCATCAATTTTTTATTAAATCTAAAAAGATCTATCAAGAAATCAAGAAACAATAACAACCATCACAGAGAGAAACCACCACGGAAACAATAACAACCCATCATAGAGAGAAACCACCATCAATTTTTCCACAAACAAGCATCAATTTTTTTTAGATCTAAAAAAAGCAGTTTAGATATATGTTTTTTACCACCAAGAAACCAAAAACATCACATAAGTTTTTAGATCTGAGAGAGAGAGAGAGAGTATATATATATGTGTGTATATATATATATATATATATACATATATATATACATATATATATATATATACATATATATATATATATATACATATATATATATATATATATATATATATATATATATATATATATATATATATATATATATATATATATATATATATGTTTTTTTAGATCTAAAAAAAGCAGTTTAGATATATGTTTTTTACCACCAAGAAACCAAAAACATCACATAAGTTTTTAGATCTGAGAGAGAGAGAGAGAGAGTATATATATATATACGTATATATATATATATATATATATATATATATATATATATATATATATATATATATACGTATATATATACGTATATATATATATATATATATATATATATATATATATATATACGTATATATATATATATATATATATATATATATATATATATATATATATATATATATACGTATATACATATATATATATATATATATATACGTATATACATATATACGTATATATATATATATATATATATATATATATATATATATATATATATACGTATATATATACGTATATATATATATATATATACGTATATATATATACGTATATATATGTATATATATATATATATATATATATATATATATATATATATATATATATATATATATATATATATATACGTATATACATATATACGTATATATATCTATATATATATATATATATATATATATATATATATATATATATATATATATATACGTATATACATATATACGTATATATATCTATATATATATATATATATATATATATATATATATATATAGGGGAGGGTTATTGTGAGATCATGCTTAAAGTTGTAAAAGTAAGACTCATTCTAAACCGTTGGATTCATTAATTGGAGTTAGATGAGATTGGTATTAAATGCGTCCCATTATTGTAATTAAATAAAGTTTCAAGGGTATTTTGGTACATTTACTTTTCACCATTAATAAAAAGATAATCTATAATGCTTTTAGCTCCATGACTTTTTTTTCGACTACGTACCATAATTCATGAATATGATACATTGATACTTTAGCCCCATGACTTTTCACCATTAATAAAAAGATAATCTATTAATACAACCACTTTTTATCATATTAAAAATGATACATAGATACATACAATAACATAAACAGATATATTTATTAAAAATGTAACCACATTCATTAAAATTGGATCCAACTGATTACAAATGTCCAATGATTTGATACATCCCTTCCAAAAAAAATACAAATACATAGATACATCCCTTTCGAAACTGATACAACCCAACTAATACAAAGATACATGGTAATACATTATCTTGAAAAATAACTGATGCATCGTGGCACATCATCTCAAAAATAACTTATGCATCGGTACATCATCTCAAAAATAAAATGATGCATCGTTGTACCTCATCTCAAAAATAATTGATGCATCGGCCATACATACATTGATACATGGGAAAACTTT